>JAAIXJ010001707.1:201762-521315 GCA_013403705.1 Heliconius hermathena
AACGCCGCGCTTAACCTCGACACCAGAGCGAAGAAATGGAAATATAAATTTAAGTAAATATTTCATCTCCTCGAGTGGGGATCGAACCCACAACCAGTCGGTTTTGCAGTCACACCTCGTGCCGCTGCGCCACGGCCGGCCTCACTTATTTGTTAATATTATCTGTTCTCTCAGTTATTTGTTAATATTATCGTAATTCTTGTGTTCTCTTTTATATATACATTTGTGGTTGACTTTTATATAAACTGTGTTGTGATTAACTATTTGTATTCAAACTATATGTACTTTAAAGTGGTGTTGAATTTACTCAGTGCCAAACGTAAGTGAACTTTTATTCATCTCCTTCAACACTACAAATCATTGAAATATTTTAGCTACCAATTAAAAAAAAATCTTTAATATCGATCGATATCGATATCGATGTAATAAAAGTAAAAAAATATGTATGTATTAAAAATTATTTTTATTTATATATCTTTCGAAGGTTAAAATAAAATTGTTATTGAATAAAATTGCAGTTACAAAAGTTTCAATTGTATTTCTGTCGGTTCTTACTTCTAACACATTAAAAATATTTCCAACTATGAGAGTAGATAAACTTTTATATTGTTTTTATATCAACGGAACTTATATAATAATATTTTCGTAAAAAATGTTAGTTCCTACGCTGATTTCGCATCTATTTCGGCAAGTTGCAATCTGTCAAACCCATATATGGTAGCAAGCGTGTGGAGATCGTTGATATTATCCTAATTCGGTCTAGGCCTGGCTATAAGCTTGACGTATTGTACCCAATGGGGGAGGAATAGAAATCGTTTGTCACGCCGCGTGATTTACTAGCTTATTTCCTTCACTGACAGATGGAGGCTTTTATTAAATCTAACTTTAAAACGCTTTCTTCTTATTTATTTAAAACGTAGTTTTACGTAGTTTAGTTTTAGTAGTTTAAGTATCAGTTCATATTTTTCTTGTTCTTTAAATGGAATTAATAGATAAATGGATGTAAAGTACTGAGTAATAGAATAATAGATATGTCTCATATTAAGAATTATCTTAATAATAGATTTAATTTTATATATTATATGGACAACTTCTCGAACTTAGGTGTATATCTCTAAAAACGCAATACCTGTTATGCTACATAAATAAGGTTTAACCTTATAATAAAAGAAAGTTGTATTTTCCAGATAATTTACTACTAGACTATAAACTTTTTATACTCATTATACAGGTGCTATCTATCACTTAGTGTCTTATCTAATAATCTAAACGACACTGTGACGCCGGTGAAAAATCGATCGAGTTAGTCTCTAAAGAATGTTTATATTCGTTTTTCCTAATTATATTATATTTTATATTTAAAAAAAATATATTTAAAAACCTAATTTTACAGTAGTAGGTAAGGCAGGCTATCTAAATAATCGCTCATTATTACACTAAATTCTAATACACATATTTAGGTATACCTATCCATAGAGTAACAGTATGTAACTTTTTTTCTTTTCGGTTCAACTTGGCCCTTTATAGATTTTAAACGACTTGACTTAACAAAGTATAAAGAAACATTTCGATGAAGTCGCACTTGCAGCTCGAGGAAAGGAACGATAGCGTGGAAATATTTGCTAAATTAACTTACTATTCGTCAATCATATACATAATCAGTTTACTAAATATACAAAAAAGAAATAAAAATTCTTTTCCTCGTCTGTGTACTTTAATTTGTCTTTTTAAAATATTTAAACTTAAATGTATTTTAAGGCCATCATAGACCAGCGGCACTTTGAAACGTCGACAGTACCAATATTAATTTCCTTGCTCTGACCAGAAGACAAGGCGCGCATTTGAGTTCCACTCAACACATCCCGCAACGCCACTCAACATGTAATGTCCTAAAATTGGGCAGTGCTTGGGGAACCTAGTTTCTTAACACTAGCTTCCCTTCCGCATGTAGCAATATGCGACATACAACATGAGGCTGAAAACATTATAAAACATAGCATACACTCACGAAACTCACTCTTAAGTTCAAAACAGGGAAAAAAAATCAAGCTTAAAGTAATTATTACATAAACAAAAATAAAACCTGAAATTAAGAAATAATTTGTTTAGACCACTTAAATTTTATCAAGAGCGGCGCAAGTTGGGGGTCGTTAAAAGTTTAAATAATTATAATATTAAATCCGCTTACCGCTTTAATGGCCACCGACTGTTACGTTTTATTGCATTTTGACGGCTTTATTTGTGCTCTGTTTATAGCGTCGCGTCGTGACATCGTTTACAAATGACCACAGAATACGGAGTTTTTAACGAAAATTTAATCGGAAAATCCATTTTTTTGTTTAGATATACAGGTTATATGAAGATTCATAATGGAGGGTAATAGATTTTATTTATTTTACTTGCAGATTTGACTTGCTGAGGCTTTGTTTACTATAAATTAATTAATAGCAGCATTTCATTGTATTTTGTAAATATAATAGTGACGGCAGCTGTGAATAGCAGCGTTGTATCTCACATGTAGCAGGGTAGGCAAAGGGAGCGTGTTAAAACAAACGCATGGTGATTGGCGGAATTGAAAGCCGCGGTTTGCCTTGATACCAGAGCGGAGAAAATGAAAATATTAAAAATTTCATTTCCTGGAATGGAAATCGAACCCTCAACCTGTCGCGTTTATGCCGTTTCGGCACAATCCACGACTGGGCTCGTAGACAATAGTGACTTCATGTCAAAATGCATATAATGCATACAGACAAATTCCAAATTACTATTTTAAATGTTAGCACCGATACTTATCAGTTGCAACGTCAACAACATTAATTAAAATGTATCAAACTGAAAATACAATTAATTATTTTCCAATTCCGACAAAAGGATCCATCAAAAGCAGTTTATGTTTAATTAAACTTGATCTAATTATAGCGCTTTTCATTTCAGTCACTGTACTCAAAATATTAAAATCAATATTATATTTTTGGAAAATGTATTTACCCATCAATGGCCAGATTAATGTGGATAAATTCCCCGCGATGTAGTTTCCTCTAGTGAGATGTTTGTGGAACCGTAATTAAAAAAAAACTGAAAGATAAAAAAACAATAGTAGTACTACTACTTCAAATTCTTTTTGTGTTTACCTCATTTCGTAATGCAAGTTTAATCAGACGCTTGATGTAAAAACAAAGAACGATGCAAGCTGTTAAGTATGTATGAGTGGTAGTACAGACTGATGAAGTCACTGCACTTTGTTTAAGATAAACAAAACCATAGTTGTAAGTTTGGTGACACTTTTCTACGCTACATTGTTTAAAATGAATTTTAAGCTTCACGCTGTATCCTGCGCACAGCAGGGTAGGCAGAGGGAACCTAAGAATATAGTGTTAAGACACTCTCTTCCCATTAAGACATTTACGTTCTCCACTTTCTGCTGATTTATGGAGCTATTGCGCGTTAAGTGGAGTGGTTTAGTTAATGTTTTATGACGGACTCTCGGGTCTATGCACCATAATAAATACAAAAGTAGAAAGTACATGGTGTATTAAAAATAGTATAATATTATCTAGTAATAATAACAAATACGCATATGCATATTAAAAAAATGATGTGCAGAAATTATTATTAAATATATTGCGTTTCTTAGCACGCAATACCTGTAAACAGGTCTTGAACTGCAAAAAGTAATAATTTATTACTGGTTTTTTGTGCCATCCATCAAAAATAAATATGCTATTATAGTATTTTACAAAATTTCCTATTATCATTTGTCGAAAATTCTAGAATATAAATCATTGAACACATGGGGTTTTTCAATTTTACGTAATTAGCTAATTTTTTATTGTAAGAAACACCTTTTAAAAGTTACAAATAATAGAAATTAAATATTTGCAACTTGTACAATGAATGCATTACCTGAGTACATAAATTAATAAAACAAAACCTTATCGACCGACGGGGTCGCCGTACTATGATTACGATGAATGACGAACTGCCAGTGCCACTTACCTATAGGGAATTTTAAAATATTAGAAACAAGTGAATTTCCATGCTATCGATTTAAAGAATATAGGTTACGCGATATTCTTAGCTAAATTTGTAAAGAAAATATTTTTAACATTTTCGTATAAAAAGCTCGTGCTTTTTTTTTATAAATTTTGTAACTTTAATTTTGTAATAAGTCATGAAAATTTTAACTCATACAACTAGATACATAGGTAAGGTATAACAAGGTTGATATCTCTATATATAATAAGACAGTAAAAATATTTTGTCTGTACATTTAGTAATTTTGACTGAAATGGATAGAGGGACACTTAAAAAGAATAATAGAAAGCAAAAAGATTTTTTTTGAATTTCCTGTCTGTCTGTCTGTCTGTCTGTCTGTCGACATATTTTTGTCCGCATTTTTCTCTGAAAGTACTGAACCGATTTACTTGAAAATTTCACCAATTGCTTTGTTTTAACTCAACTTAACTACTAAAGTTTAGTTCATCAAAATCGGTTCATTAAAAAAAAAGTTATCGTCATTTGAAAGAAGTCGTAATTAATTCAACACAGAGATAAAGAACGATCTTGAAAGAAATATCAAGTAAATACAAAGATTTTTTGGTTGGTTCGTTCATATAATATATGTAACTAATTTAAAAACTGTACAGGAGTTAATATGCAATTATTACAGTTATTTTACAAAGAATATTATGAATCCTTCAAATCAATAATTTAACATTTAAGGCTGTTTCTGAATGAGTAAATTAAATTATTCACTGACATCAGCACATTTAACAGAGTATATTATATAGGTAAAAAGAACATAAAGTTACAAAAATATATACGTGTAATAAATAATTAGCTTTATATATATTTTATAAATATCAAATATCAACAATGGTCGTATTTTTTTATTTAAAACAATCAAAAATTCTTTGACGATAATGTCGTTAAAAATCATATTAGAAGTCATTATAGTTCTCAATCAATTCTGCTTATTAAATCAATAATCATGTATTTTAAGCGGGCGAAGCCGTGGGCGAGCCGCTAGTCCGCAATAAAAATGGAATATTACAATTATTTGTATATGCTGTTATATCTGCTGTAAGTTAACCAAAATTACTCTTAAAATTTAACTTGTGCTATTTCAAAACAAATTAAAGAATATTTAATTTTGGATATAAAACTTTTTGTTTTCTTTATAATCAAAATGAAAAAAATGTAGTTTTTAACGACCGTATATGATGATGAATGTATAAATGTAATAAACATAAACTATATTATAAATAAATGAGTTTTACATTGTCTCTCGTACACAGCAACGTAGGAAGAGGGAACCTAGTATTAAGACACGTTCCCCACTTTCTGACGATTTCTATAGCTATTGCGTGTTGAGTGGCGGAACTCAACGCCAAGATTTTCTTCGACACCAGAGCGAAGAAATGAAAGTACAAATTTAAACAAATATTTAATTTCCGCGAGTGGGGATCGAACCCACAACCACACAAACAGCGTTTACAGTCACGCACTTGTGTCCCAGCGTCACCACATATCCACCATGGGCATTATACATAAAAGATACTATATATTTATAATTTTAAATAAATAAAATAAGCTCAGCTCAGTCGTTTTTAAAATATGTTCTCTAAGTATGTAATATAAACAAAAATATAATGAATCATCTGTGTTTGTCATTTCACACCAATAGTACGGACTACGGAGGTTGTACGCGGAGACGATGAGTCATTGACCGGAACACATTACAAAGTTATAGGCACCGCTACAGTGTAAGGAATTGGATATTTGATGGATGTACTAACTATAAACACATTTATTACCCTTTGCTTATTCAAAACTTTTGATTATATCTGTAGTAAGTATATATAAAATTTTCTTTTTAGGTGTTTTTACAACTACTTTAGTTCTTAAATAATCTTCTACTTGTATATTATATTTTGAACTAAGTATAATTACATCATATTTATTTTGTTTTTAAAACTTTAATTTTGACATTGACCATTTATTGAAATACTTTTTATATCACAAAATAAAATGTTTTCTTGTGCTGATCATACAATATTAAATTAATTACGTTACCTAGCTACGAGTACGCGCCTTTTCATTTCACTCATTAGATACTCTCTCATTTTCCTCTTTAACAAAATTATATATTTTTCCTATAAATAAAGTAAACATTTTGCTTCTGTCATTTCCTTACAAAATTTGCTGAAAGTGTAAAACATTTATCATGTTTTGTTCGGCAACGGTTCTTAGTCAAAGGGTCTTTGATAGAGTCATCCGCAGTTGCTTTGAGTTCACAATAATGAGACCTGGTGTAAGGCATGATTTTAAATAAAACGTCTTTATTATTTTCCTTGATCGTAACCTAAATTACGGTATTTTCTGCGATAATGATGTAATATAAGGTACTTACCTATTAATAATGATACGCACAGGGCTACACTTGTTTATAATAGATGTTTTCTCTTCGTTCAATTTAACCAGAAAAACCAGTATTACGTACATTAAATATATATTTATATAAAAAGTGTATATTTATTTGTTCACTCCTCGGCCACGATACTACTTTAAACATTTAATTAGCAACATTAAATTAATAACTTATTTAGCATAATTAACAAAATAAAATATTTCCAAAACTTTCATCAACATCTTCACTTCCTATACATTTCAATACGGTTTCGATTCAAAATACATTCTTACTTAAAAGCATGCCAATATAATTTATATTCCGACATTATTATTCGATCAATAAACTCTTACGTTCCACATTGCACTTGTATGTAAGGCTTTACGACGGTGGGTAAAAAGCGTAGATGTTTTTACGGCCTTGGTTCAGCATTCTCGTTCAACTATTGGCTGCTAACGGTACAACGAGGACCTAGCTCGATGCTATGCAATTACAAACCGTATGAATGAAATTTAAGCGTAATTTAAAAGTAATGGCGATTAAGCAAAAAAAGGAGAGTTTTGAACTTGGAAAAAACGTTTTACGTCTTCTACTTATATGGCAGTCGTAAGTTTAACTTTTTATGTTCCACCTTAGTGGATCACGTCTAGAGTGATGGTAATAAAATTTTATTACTTATATAGCATGTTAATTTAATGTGGTATAAATATTTATATATGTACACGGTGTAAAGTCTAAACTATGCCGAGTTGATCTGTCTATTATTCAAATATGGTAGTCATACATTTAAATAGTAAGCTATAAAATATTTTAAATGCAATAAACTTGAGAAAATAATAAATTTACCATACGGAATTTATAAGGTAATAATATATATTATATATACTATAAGTTTGTAAAAAGTTACACCAGATGTCGTTAGGCTAATTGAATGTAAAATTCTTAAATTTTGTTTTAGCTTAATGAAAACTTTCTTAATATTATCACAGTAAAAAGTTTTTCTTAATGTGTGAGTTTTCTATCTGCTTTCTATTATATATAATATTAAAATAACAATTACAATTTTTAACAAAAAAAACCGATTTCTCTCATCATCAAACTACTTTTGAAGAAAAAGTATCCTTTCCAATAAAAAAAGATCGAAATCGGTTGGCGTAATATTGAGTTCCATTAGTCGCGCCCACACTTCATGCAAATTTAAGACTTATGTAATTTTCTCATGGCTAATACTGTCAGAAATGGACCAAATTAAAACGGGACCATACGGAAAGCACCAGCTTTCAAATTAAAAAGAATCATCAAAATCGATTCACCCATTCAAAAGTTCTAAGGTAAACATAAAAACATAAAAAAAATACAGTCGAATTGATAACCTCCTAACCATTAAAACGTAGGACTCCTAAATTATATGAAACACAATATTAAATTTTACTACTAGGTATAAAATATAATATTTAACCCTAAATGTGTAAATATATATTTAAAAACAAAAAAGTTAATAAATTGTTGTAAACTAAGGCACAAATAAGAAAACTTATTTCAAGTGGATGTCAATACTGCTCTACACTAAGTACATATATTTTTTGATATAACATCAAAATAACTAGTTAAGATAACAATTTTCGTTTCGGTCTTCAACCTGCGGTAAATATAAATAACATATTATTTTCTTACCATCAATCTCAGCTTATGCACGGTTAATATCCGATTATCGCGACCGCAGAGCCATGTTTTATTTGCCTTACGTCAAATGAGATGGCGGCAAAAAAAAAAATTGACAATACAAGCGTAACTTTTGAAACAATATTTTTTAAAACAATTTGAAGAAGCAATGACACAATTGTATACAGCCTTGTTTAATCAAGCCGTCATCGCAAACAAGTGGAGCTGCGAACATAGATAAAAAAAGAAACAGAAGTGTAATAACCGGGAGAGGTTCGTTATCTCGTCGCAGACGGCACATGTCTGAATGGGGCTATTCGACGCGCTAGGAGCATTTGAGTATTGCCCCCCTTAATTAAGAGGGACGTTGAGTGGTCTGAAGCGTCTAGGACGCGCACAATGCCTATCCGTACACCAGTTATTTTGAGCCCTCATTGTACGCCGCATCCGTATTCCACGTGGAAACGATGGAAATCTAAACTGTTGGTTAACTTGAATGAAATGCTTTCATATTCGTGTGAAGCTGCCCACTTCAAATGTGATGAAATGTTTGAAGTCTTTGGAAGTGTGATACGATAAAGTTATCTTTTTAGAGACTACTGTTGACATAAGATGATTTATATGTTTAATATGCAATTTCTGCATATTGATTCTAATATATAACATATGTAGATTAATTTAAGACATGGATATTTTAGGGATTACATTTGAATTTTTATTAATAATATTATATTATTATGTCAATAAAAAATAATTTTCAATAAAAAGAATAACGAATATTAAATAGTGATATTATATAACACTTATTTCAAGAACTAAACGTTATATAAATGCATAACAATTTTTATCTATCAGAATTTGCTTTTAGAAATATTTCCTACGAAAAAATATAATATACACAGTAGATTTCTTCTGAATAGATCTAAGAGGTTTATCGGATCTTATTCATTCACCTTAGTTACTTTTCATGGCGTTAAACCAACATAAGGGGCGCTATTCAATAGACGCTTTTGTGCTGTCTTCAAGTAATGGGTTATGGGAAGTTCTAGATGATATTCTGTAAACGTTTTTTCTTTTGTAGGTAACCATTACTTCTAATTTAACTGTATTTATATAGTATGGTTAAAGGTACAATTTTATATAAGGCAATCTAAATTTATGAGATGTTAAATTATATATTTTTTTATTGACAAAATAAAGTTAAAAGTATAAAAGAAAGTGGTAGTTACCTAGCTCAATCAAGCAAAGCTTACAAATGTCGTAATCAATGACTAAAATTAGAGTACTAAATACATCTTCTTACTTATTATAATATATAAATTTATTATGATTTTAATAAATAAGAAATCTGGTAAGAAACAGATAGATATATTTAATTTGGGGAAATAAAACGCGAGGCGTGAATTAAAAGTTTTATTACCAATTTGTTTTGTTGCTTAAGCTGTACAAAGGAGAATCCATTTTATTTAAATGAAAATTCTTTAATACATTTTTCATTTGCACTAAAATGGTTATAAATATGAGTTGAATAGCCTGTAAATAAGAGCATTGTGCTTTTGTTATTATGGTGATTAAAAGTTTAGTTTATAACCAAGAACGTGTTTTATAATATGTAGTTATGTGTTGAAGCCAGTCGTGGCGCAAGGGCAGAAGGTGTGACTGTAAATGCGATAAATTCGGGATTCGATCCCCACTCGATTAATTAAAATATTTATTTAAATTTATATTTTCATTTCTTCGCTCTGGTGCGGGACAAAGCGCGTTAAGCTCCGCCAATTAATGCCAGAATCCAGAATTCGGCGGAAAGTGGGGAACGGAGTGTCTTAACACTAGGTTTTCTCCGCCTACCCTGCTGTGTGCGGAATACAGCGTGAAGCTGATTTTTTTTAAATGTATTTATGTGGTATTATTATATATTATTGTTTATCATAGGAGCATGTATATAACTATAATTTTTTTCAGCTTCACGCTTAGAGCGTAGAGAGACACTCCGCTTCCCACTTTAAGTGGCAACCAAACCCACAACCACTGTGCCTCAACGCCACAACTGGCCTCTTATAATTAGAAATAATTTATCATTCGAATTTATTTGTCATACACTCAGCTACCATGTTTCATTTCTAGTGTCAAAATATATCTAATAAAACGTCCATCTGAAATCCCGATATACGGGAATTCGTATTCTATTGTGCTTTGGCGCCCCATTCAATGTATTGTCCGACGTTGAATCACAGCAATTCTATACCGACCATTTACGTTGGACCTCCTGTTCCCCGGATAATAGGGCAAATTGATACAGTACTGAGGAAGCGCATGCCTTTTTGTGGGTCAACGGATACTGGTACAACCGACCATATAATTTGTTCAGCCTACACAAAGGTGCAAAATTTATCTGTATGCTTACCCTATATTGGTATTTTTCTTTGTACATTTGACATATTTATTATAATTTGCAATGAATTGCATTGTATCAGATTTGTAATAATCGTAGGTTTGCTAAAGATAAATTTCACGATAGATTGTTATGTAAGTTTTTCATACGTTTATATTGATATATCAATATATTACTAGGAGGCTCCTTCTCCTGCTCGCTTTGCTCACTAACCCCCTGTATAGAATGATCGAAAAATAAAATAAAAATTAAGTGGGGAGCGGAGTGTCTTATAACTATGTTTCCTCTGTCTACCCTGCTGTGTGCGGGATACAGCGCGAAGCTGATTTTATTAAATTCGCAGCCGCAACTACACTTTAAAAAATAAATTAACTCCTCCGACAAAGTTTTTTCGTATAGGTATTTCAAAGAGTCCCCCGCGACGACAAAACACGTTTTTATATACTAGAAATATACTTATGGCTCAATCTTTACTTTCAAGGCTTCACCTAATTTTTCATTAACAAAATCAAAACATATCACTTGAAATTACATCTCAAACAAACGAAAGGATTTGAAACCTCCAGAAATCCTCACAAAGAGTTTAAGGTTGCACCATTTAGCCTCGTTCATTATTTTTAACCTTTGGTGCAATTTCCACAACCGTCATTTGCTTTACTTTACTCTAACGTACATACGGGTGATACTCATTAAAAATAATTGTTTTTACGTATCTTATGCAGAGCTTTAATTACAATATTTTAATCTAAGTATTGTGTGGGGCCTCTAATGATGTATTTTTAGTTCAGAATACAAACAGTGTAATAAGTAAAATGTCGACGTTTATTTGAATATATAATTGTTATTTTTATAAAAATCATACGCTTCAGAAATAAAATATATTATTTTATTTTATTTCTTAAAAAATCTATGTTATTTATGTTATTTGAAACGTATCTACAATACAACACTCATATAACATTTATGAACAGTTTTGTTAAAACCGAATATATTAGTTCCATCTGTTTTTCTCTTTTATAATGTAGGAAAGTACTTCATTAGATACACCTATGTATATCTATTTTAGATCACTTTATCTCCTCTAGTGACATATACTAATATTATTAGGCTGAAGAGTTTGTTTGTTTGAGCGCGCTGATCTCGAGAACTACTGGTTCGAATTGAAAATTTTCTTTTTTGTTAGATAGTTCATTTAACGACGAACGTCATTAGTTTATATTACATCATGTTAACGATTTCTGTGTAACAATCCACTGTGTATACGGGCACATCTATTTCAAGATTTAGAATGCGCTGTGTCATACTATTAGTTACTTCCACTTCACCACCTGGTGATGCTAAAAATGGCCCTAGTATTCATTAAAATTGCATATAGATTAAATAAATTTTCAATACTAAGCAGCAGTCTGTCTATACGTACATTCTAAATAGGTTTCAGGGGTAGAGTCCCCAACATCGATTTCTTATAGGCCGAGTTCGTTGTATCGCTCCTCTAGGAGTCAAGTGAGACTCTCCCTTCGAGTGGGGGTTGGCATAGAATCTCACTTATTATGGTACAGGTGTTCATATACTGCTTGTTTATGTTTATGAGTTTCCCCTACAACGCCGGCGCTTATTAATTTAGCTTATGATAAAATATCGTTTCTCGTAATTATTTATGAAAGCTCTTGGACAGATGTGATGTGAAAGCTGGTATTAATAAGGGAAATGTACTGAATAAATATATTTTTTGTTGGGGCAAGGATGTAAGAAAAAGTTTTTTGAGTACATAATATAACAAAACAGAAAAAACTGAATGCACTCACTCACATACTCACTTCGGAACTACTAGGTTAACTTATATGAAACTTTTTAATTCGATGCAAGTTGTGGTGCAGAGGCACGAGAGTGCAAATGTAAGCGCGACGGGTAGTGGCTTCGATTCTCACTAGAGGAAAAGAAATATTTAACATTTTTAAAGCGCGGCGTTGAGTTCTGCTACTCAACTCTCATTGTATCTGCCTTGCAGCATCTATATACCGCACATAGCAGGGTTGCTATGTGCGGTATATAGAAGCTAAAAAAAGCTTTTTGATAGTATAGATAATAGAAATGGGGGAGACTTATGATACAATTGATTTTGAAGACTGGAACACCTGATGTACATCCATAATATATCAGCTAAACGATATTATATGAAGCAATGACTCCTTAGGTAAAGTTGTTCAGCGTGATAATAATCATTTATAGACCACATAAAAAATTGAGGTCTAAATGCATATCAGTAAGTCCAAGCGAATAAAGTCGTGAACAGCAACTGATTTAAAGTAAATGTGTAAATTTATTAAAAAAAGAACAATATGTATGAATTTATGTAAGTTTGCAATATTGCAATAGTAATAAATGAATAAATGCTTAAGAAATAAAATACTTATATGCAGTTGTGAAATTAAAATTACAAGTAAATAATGTATTAGTAAACCAATATGACAGCCCTACCCTTGTGATATGACTAACCTAAATTTAGTAAATGGGCTGAAAGGTAATACGGGTAGTAAGTAATAAGTATAGAGTAAGCCTTAATATGCTATATTAGATAATTTAACACCATACATACATTCTTAAGTTACGCATTTCCGCTATGCTTTGAAATGGCTTCCTAATGTGACAGTGTTTGTTTGTTTTGCGGTCATAAAAATATACAAAATTAATGAAATATAAAAAAATATTTAGAAATATAAAAAAAAATTATAATAAACTTTTTTATAGTAAATTAACAAACTAATAAATAACTAAAATCATTGTATATTCAGGTTTACTAAATGTTATAGAAACAATAAAAGTATGTCGGTGTGTATAATCCTAGAAAGTGATCAGAATACCTATAGAAGTAGATGACTTAGAAAACATAAGGATCCCAGGAGGACCTGTACGAAGAGGTTGATGAAGTGGAAAGATAAACCGATAAATCACCGTTAAGAGTATCCATCTTGAAAAATAATAGTTAAAGATTTATAATATATATATTATGTTATATAGTTGAAAAAATTATCATAACATTTATTTTGTAGTAGTTTTTTATGTGTTTAAGAAGATCTTATCGATTAATCATGTTTCAGTCGAACATAGTAAATATATTATAAAACGCTTTTACTAATGTCGACTTTTTATATTTACCCATAACAATGAGTACGTCTATAAATTTGCTATTGAAACACAGTATTTTGATTTGATTCTGATGGGAGCACTTTGTGCACCTTAATTATTCAAAAGGCAATAGTAAAGTCAGTATATTGTAATAGAGCCTCTGAAGCCTACATTCTGACCGCACGACCCGTGCTTCAAGAAACCGAGACTCTAAAGCTCAGGTTGCTTGACGGAGTAGAACAAGACCTAAAAACTCTGAACTGAAAAAATGATTTGATGCCTTGGATGATGATTCATGCGTCAACAATAATCAATCTTCACATTATTAAAATATAGAAGATAACACTATTTTTTTAGACTCTCCCGTCATTAATTTCCAATACGTACATACGTACGTACTCACTGACTATTTCACTTTACTACAGCATGCACCATATATTACATAGGACACAAGTGCTTTGTCATGACATGGTCGAAGAGGTTGACAAATTTGGGCGCAAATTATCCTTTGAGTGCTCTCCATTATGATCGTTAAATGAATAAGTAATATAAAGTCTATAATATATCACAAGTATGGAGTACGTTCAAGGCATATACATACTTACATATAATAAAGGCTGTTTAATATATATTTTTTAGTTTCACGTTCCCGCACACTGGAGTAGACAGAGAAAAGTGTAGTGTTAAGACACTCCGTTCTTCACTTTCCGCCGAATTCTTGAGGCATTGCGTGTTGTGTTTATTTATATATTTACATAATATTATTTGAGGGCCATGGTGGCGTTGGAGCACAAGCGTGCGGCTGTACACGTGATAGACTGTGGGTTCACTTCCCACTCCAGGAAAAGAAATTTTAAATATTCTAATTTCTCGCTCTGGTAACGAGGTGAAGCGTGTCGTTGAGTTTCACCACTTAACACACAATACCTCAAAAATTCTATAAAAAGTGGGAACGGAAGAGTGAATATAGGCCTACGGTGTATAGAAACAATATAAAATAACTTAACTTAACTAACTTAACTTAGCTTCACGCTTTATCCCTTGCGGGGTAGTCAGAGAGAACGGAGCGCCAAACGCTACGGTCTCTACATACCTCTTTCGCCTCGTCCACTGTCATCAACCTCTTCATACATGCCCTTCGGGGGGTCCTCATGCTTTTTACGTGACCTTCCTCCAGTATCTTTGATACTGTGTTTTCGAAGGTATATAAAATATTAATATATATATTAATACTTATTTAGAAAAAAAATTATACGTTTCCTAAATAAGCATTTTTCTTTCCTAAGTGTGAATGAACACTTTAAAAATGTAAAAAATATAAAATATTGCACTTAATAGATATAATACATCCGTCATAATATTATGTTGTGTGATAAAGTATATATATCTATATATCACAATATGTAATCGCAATCATGAAATACAAGCGACCATTTTAAGAGGCTGACAAATTGGATCACGGATTATCCTTCGAGTGCTCTCCATTACTGCTCGAATTCGGTGAATTCGTTGAAGAGCCACTTCTAATAATAATTTGTTAAAAAAATATAATATAATATAATACATGCCTAATGTAGAATCATTTGGCCACACACAACAAGTTGTTACTTTGCCTATGTACCTACATATAAAAATATTATATATTTCATTCCGTCGATTGGGAATTGAACCCACAACTGTCGCGCTTACAGTCGCCGATGGTGCCCCTGCGGCACGACAGATTGGTCTCAATAAATTTTGCAGTAGAATCGAAAAATAACGATAGATAAGAATCATGAAATGCTACTTTGTTGTAATTGATTAGTTATTTAATAAATTTGATAATATATCAATAAAATATAGGTACGCTTAAAACATAGATATATAAAATTGTAATGTTCTCTCAAAAAGAAACACAATTTAAATCTAGTTTTAGATATACTAATACTTAAAAGAACATAGAAAAGTAACTGAACCTGAAAACAATAGTGCCAAACCTATCAACTAGAATCTACGACAATAGGAAGTCTGCACTGAAGTTATTGCAAGACAATTAACTTTTCTCTTTTAAACTTCGTGTTTATTTGTTGAAGTGGAACTTACTGTAAGTCCTTTGTATCGTACATTCCATTTACTTAAAGTGAAATCCTTTCAGGGTTGCGTGGTCTTCATAACATTACATAATAATATTATATAATAATATTATAAATAGAATATAATAAAGTTATAGAGCAGAGCAGCTTGCTATCTTCACCTTTTCTTACCCTGCTACCGAGTAGGTATCGTGCTAGATAGATAGAGACCAAAAAATAGCAATTTTGAATAAATTTGAGAAATTAATGAAAAATCATTGAAATTTAAGAAAAATATTTTTTAAGAAATAATGTTATTTTTAAAGTATTAGTCAAAAATATTTTCAATGAAAATAGTTTGTATTGTGTGGGAAAAATGTTTTTTTTTGTTTATATTAAATATATAAAAAAGGAAACCTCACACTTTTTACCGCACAGCCTGGTATGCACAGGAAACCTTTTGTTAATACATTCCGTTCTCTTTCCGCAAAATTTTTGAGACAGGCATTTTTTTATGTAAAGAACCAACCATTTCCTTATTTTCAAAGTAATACTAGTGACATTAAATTCATTTTATTGAGACAAAAACTTGTTGTTTAAAAAGTATTCAATTAATACCAATTCATTTGGTGATTTCATTACTGCAAGTCGTTCCAAACCGGCGTAAATACCTTACGAAGCTCTTAGTGGCACGCCCCGGTACAAAGCGCGAAGAAACTTGAACTAGTTGTAAATCGTTCGAAATTGTGTTGGAACTACCATGTTTGTAGTTGGAAAGACTTAAGTTTCTTTGCTTTTCCGTTTTCGTTCGGTCGTTTGAGACGTTACTTTATGTAAGTCAAAAGTTAACAAGGTAAGAGAGGAATTTAAATTATTTTGCTTTTGTCAGTATGGTAATGTTAAATTTAAGTTATAAGTTAAAACTAAGCTGTGAAGTGCGGTAAGTATTACTTTTAATTTCATCTTTAATTTTAATTATGGAGGTAATGTAAATCCAAAGACAGATCAGTTTTATTACTATTCCATCTCGATATTACGCAGCTTATGATGTCTAACGTAAACAAATAAAAAGTTTCGCATTTTGAATTTGAATCTACAACTATTGGGTGCAAGGACACTACAATAGGTATTATTATAATCTGAACTTTTAATAAATAAACATATAAAAAAACTCCTTTAAAAATTAGTAGCAATATATCATACGCCTCTTTAAAGAGATAATCTCGATAACATACAAGGTAGCAAATGAGAAAGTTATTCAATTCAACGAAGTTACAAGATAAAAATAATTTAATACAACAAATTAAAGTATTCCTAGTAATCTTGTGATTTATATTGGCACTTTAATCACTGGACTTAATAGCTCTGACCAGAGTCCGAAGTAAGCGGCAGTAAATTATATGTAATTTAACTCAATTACTTGAGTAACTACTCAATGGAACTTGTATTGAACTTATCGGTAAAAGTAAGATTTATGATCAAAAATTCCATACAAATAGAGAAAGAAGGAAACAGAAGTTTTAAAAGACGATAGCATTATTAGTGCATTTTATGTTTTGTTTTTATAAAATGCAAAAACACGCACGTCCTGTGGTTATTATAGGTGCTGCAATTTGTCAAATGGAGCTGTAATATAACAGGTAGAAGATGTAGATTCCTTTAAAGGGAGAAGGAGTAATTTGGTAAGCAATTTCCGTTAATGCAAGCCTGAGGACCGACCAGTCCCGTCTGCGTTTACCTGCACGCGTTTATATCGCATATATTTAAGGGTTCTGTTTCACTGTTTTAGTACGTTATGTTAAAAATTACGGACAATTTGACTTTGTAGCCATAAAGCTTAGGATTGTCTAATAACAGAGTATGTTATATATTTAAAGAAGTCGAAAAAACATATTTAAAATACTATATTATAAATTCTTTTTCCAGCTTCACGCTGTATCCCACATTTGCAGGGTAGGCAAAGGGAACCTAGTATTAAGATACTCTGATAACCATTTTCCGCCATATTATCGAGGCATTGTGTGCTTAGTGGTGGAATTCCACGGCGCGCTTTTTCTTTGGTATTTTTTTGGTCACGTTGGTTGGTAAATAATAGTCCATTCGAATGGGGTTCGTACCTACAACCGTCGTGTTACAGTCATTCGCCTGTGTCACTGCGTCACGATGGCTCGATATAAAATAAAAATAAATATATATCAGAAAGAAGTTTTTAAGTCATTTTGAAATTTATTAATGATCAATTGGCCATTTTATAATATGTACGTATATAGTACAGCAAGATACATCTATATCACCGTAATCATATACAAATAAGATAATAAAATTTACTTGGTAAATTCCGAAAGAGTTGAACGTGGAGCATACCAAAATAAATCTCTTCCATGTATGTAAATTATAATTCAATAGAAGCGAAGAGCCCGAATAAAAAGGTCCCTTAAGCTCCGACAATACGGGTGGTTAAAACAAGCTTAAAAAATCGCTAGCAGTATTTAATCGGGCGCAGCTTAGGATTTAAATCCAAAATGTGATTAAGTGAAACTACTTTAAATTATGAAAAAATAAGCATAATAAGAGACAAATATTTATTCAGTTTTTTATTAATAAATAAATTTATATATATAATATTTTTCTTGCTTCACCTTACCATATTTAAGTACAAATGAGTATATAAATAATAAACAGTAAAATAATTAAAAGCTCCTCATTCTTCATGGGACCCTTTACAGTGTACACCCGTTTTTGTAGCAAATAAATACATGTTATATTTTTTATACAGGTTTACCGTAAACAGTTCGATGGAACCTCCGTTGCTCGTTGGTTTCTCTTATACGCATATTTGTGATGCTTCTCAGTTAGGTATTAAAAAATAGACATATTAACTCTCAAATTAAAGTTTTTTTTACAGAATAAGAAAGAAAATTTATATCTATAGGTATTTTTCTACGACATATATTTTTTGTTATGATAAGATTATCCTTTTCCAAAGGATTAGGGGTTATGTTAAAAGGACCTCCTGACGAGTCACTTTATTATAATTTTTACTTTTAACCACATTGCATGGGGCGGAATAGTTACGTATTGAATAAAAAAAGAAAAAATATATTTAAAATATTAATTGTATTCAATGAATACAATTAAATAGATATTAAAAGAATATTCTATTAAATTCAATAGTAGCATAAAATAGAAACCTTTAAAAGCTCCTATTCTAGTTAAAAGTTCAAACAAAAATTTGGTCGTGCAAGTGATAATTGACTGCTTTAAAGCAATATCCTATACAAACATAATTTACAAACAAACGCCGCTAACAAGGAGCCGAGCGGGTTTGACGGGAAATATGGCAGGGACCAGGGACCGCATCCGGTGCTCCAACTTGAAGCCTACCCATTACGAACTGATAAATGCGTGTAACTGATCATGATTAGCTGTGATTTACTGCCCTTTTGAGTACGAATAGATTAATATGTATGACGTGGAGTCTTCTTTCATTAATTATTTCTTACATATAGGCTGTAGGACATTTTTTTTACAGGATGTTTTAAGGGGCACAAGTGTGTGACTTCAAATGCGACTGTTTGTGGGTTTGATCCTCACTAGTGGAAATGAAATATTCATTTAAATTTATATTTTCATTACGCTCTGATTTCATACCAAAGCGTGGTGTTGGGTTCAGCCAATCAACACGCAATGCCTCCATAATTCGGCGTAAAATGGGGAACGAATTGTCGTAACACTAGGTTCCTTCTTCCTATCCTGCTGTGTGAAAAAAAAAACCTACGTCAATTATTTGTGTGCTTATAATTGTAATACTTTACGTATAGAAGATAATGAAATAAAGATTTATAATCATCAAAAATGTTCTGTCTTATGATTTTGTATATCTCTTGCATGATGGTAACGTTAAGCATACTTCCAAGTGGAATATGAACTCGTGACCATAGCAAAATATATCAAGTAACAACTTGTACTTACATATCAGTATCAATGTTAATTACAGCCAATAAAATCAATTAATAAAACTACACACATATAAGTAAAGTCATATATTATAAAGTAAGCTGGAGCTTAATATGATTTATTGATACACCAACTTTAATAACCATTACAAACTGTTGTAAATCAACACACGGACAGATAATGTATATACTTACTTATATTGTTTTTAAATCAAATCTGCTTCACGCTGTATCTCACACATCAAGGTAGGCAGAGGGAAACTAGTGTCAAGACACTCCGTTCCCCACTATTGTTTATGATACGACAAATTAACCAGTGTTGTACATAATCCCGAACCATTAATAAAAGAACCTCTCTAGACTTCTAGGGCTTAAGCTTCCTTCATATTACTGTGAGTAATGGAAATATTTCTGATCTCCTAAGCATATTATTAATAGAGGTAATCTTGACGCTGCGATGGCTCTGCATGTTAAAACCTAGATGTGGATTCGATTCCCATACACGGTCATAAAATTATTTCTTTCTACCCGCTTTGGTATGGTGTTGAGTTTCACCACTAAATATATATTGCTTCGAATCTGCTATGCGGGATAAAAAGCGTGAAGCCCTGTAATATTATGTATAGTTATAATAAGTCGTTATAAGTCGCATTGATCTTCCTGTATTTATGGATATTGTATACGTTGAATGGATAAGTCCTGAGTTATAATACAATTTCTGTAACCAAAAACAAACATACAGTGTTTCTAATTAAATTAGTACAAAGTCAACATTTAACCCGATTAAAACTAATAAGGCTGCAACAGTATGATTAACACGTTCGCTGCGTGTTTATTTAAATTAAGCGCCTGTTCATTACGAAACAAATTACGCATTTATTTTGTAATAAGCAAGAAAAGTCTCTCTCTCTTCCTCTTTTTGTTAGTCATTTCTTTTTGAGTCCTACAATCAAAATCCTTTATTTAGTCGGAGAGTAAGTTAAGTATTCAGGACAACTCATTAATTTACATACAGTGATAGAAATACATTTTTAAAATTTAATTTTAAAGTTTAATACATTTTTAAAGTTTAATTTTAACTAAAGTATATAAATGGTTATAATAATAAACTAAATATGCAATATCGTTACTTTTTACTAGGACCATCGACTACCTATCGATTAACCGTCGAAAATGTCGAGATTTTTTATATTGAGTAATTTTAAAATTGATATCTCGTTATAAGTCTTATTTTTCAAGACATAAAGGTTATATTCCTATACTTAGTAACAAATGCTCGCGGCATTAGTTACACACGCGTGAACGCTAGCCAGATTTATTCTGAAGTGACAAAATCTGCTTGATCTGTTGTACTGCTCGTCTACTTTTTCGATGTTAATATTTTGATAAAAAAGAAAATATAATTTCTTTTACTGATTTTTTTTATATTTTTTATTGGGAAATTTTGTATGAGACCATTGAGGCACACAGAGAGAAACAATGTCTGGCTGTAAGCGCGATGGTTACTCCACTCCGTTCCCCACTTTCGCCGATTTTTGGAGGCATTGCGTGTTGAATGGCCGCCGCGCCTTGCCTCGAAACCATAGCGTACCATAAATCAATATAAATTTAAATAAATACATCATATCCTCGAGTGAGGATCGAACCCACCATTCGCGTTCGTTTTTAACAGTCACTTTGTGCCCATGCGCCATTATTGGCGTAAGCGTGGCGTTGAATAAGTGGGAAAGGATCAATAAAACATAACAAATGGATCATTTGTTAACAAAATCGTTACTTAATAACCTTTTTGTGTAATCCACACTGTGAATGGCCACTTATTAGGGTCTAAGTATGAAAACATGTATCCCTTTGTAATCTCACTGTATACAGTCAAAGGTCGAGACAAACTACCTACGGACCGTTACGCCGTTACACGCAATATATAATACTCAGAAAGTACTCTAACGGAGATGACGTTTATATATGTGATGATGGCTGTACGTACATTTATGAGAATTTGTTAGGCTAGATCCATCGTTGGTTGGGAGAGGTTGAAATAGTGTTTTAGATACATTTGAATAAAATATTACACACTTATTTTTTTAAACTCTATTATTATTTATATGTATCATTAATTTATAATATATTAATTACATATTATAATAGTTGTTTCTAGGTCATAGATTTTTTTTTAAATACCTGTGCACATTTTTTTATTTTAATTTTCATGCTGCGTCGTCAAAATAAATAGATTTTAAAAACATTTTATGTTATATGTATACCGCAAAATTCTCGATGCCGAGCATTCAAGTTTAATAAAATCTTCAATTTCATCAATAAATTCCGATGCAAAATTTTATTATTCACTCGATATTGCATTTTACATTCGGAAGCGAAATAACAAAAGTGTTGGCAGTGCACCGGCGCGGTGAGGCGGTAAGAACGAATGTCTTAAGTAGGGTTGTCCAACGGCCATTTTAAGAAATTTATACCATTTCCAGTAAATTTTTAAAATGTAAAAATACGACATATACTAAATAACATTAATATTTTATAGTAAAAAGTTCAAATATTAATTTAATTTGAAGTTAAGAATAAGATAGGCTGGCAACCCTCAGAATACAGAAGGCAAAATTGCCAGTAGCAAAGTAAGATAGGACTTAGCAACGAGCGTCTGGTATGCGGCGCGGACATTGAAAAGTGTCTTTAGGTCGCAATTTCGCAAAGAAAATTAAATTGGTTATTCAAATGACATTCCTTCTTCGATATTAAAAATGATAAAATTAAAAGTTTTTCAATAAAGACAGCTAATGTTTAGAAGGATGGTTATGCTAGATATATTATGTAATAGTTGTGTAATAAACTACCAAAGTAAATTTTAAACAAAATCAATTCATAATAATAAATTAATGAATGAATATAATTAATACAAATAAAGTAAATGTAGTTGAATTTTAGAAGTCAGTTTCAAAGTTAATACTCTTTAAAACCAAATGTAATTCGAAACGTACGCAGAAATGGCAAAAAGTGGACAGAAAAGGACGAGAAAATAAAAAAGGAACCACTGGAAGTCAAAATTCTCCCCTAATTCGTGTCCGGGCAGGAGATAAGTGGATCGTAGGCTAAGATAATTACTAGGAACAGCATGAAAGGATGTTTGGTCAGAGTTCAGAATACACTGGGCGAGTTCCAACCGAAAATTTACTCTTTAATTAAGTAGCTTTGAAACCCATTCGCTTCGGAAACTTCAACTCTGGAAACGATTTTGTAAGTTTTAGTTTTGGACCAACGCGCAACGCGCCCGCAATTTGTTTTAGGTTACAAAAAATGATAAATTTTGTCGAAATTAACAAGGAAAGTTTAACACGTCTTGGACGAATGTGTAATTTTTGAAATAACTAAAAATAATAAAAAATAATCTGAGTTGTAAATATTAGTCAAATCTTCTAAATAAATAAATACCTTTATAATAAGAAAACATACATAAAACGGGGATAATAATTTTATTTCTTCCCAATCGAATCGAACTACTATTAGTTTTGTTCTTCTGCACAATATAATGAAATATAACACATACACATTATACATTTCTATTTCTAACAATAAATATTTCTAATATTTTGGACAAGTTTGTGCTTGAGCTAATATTTTTATTATAATTTATTTTTTATCCTCACGCATTTCTGACATAACGCTCGTTGGCTGGGATACCTTAGGATATATAATACGTCCATCAGCGGTCACTTTGCGGTCTGGTTAGAAACAACGTGGTGTTAGGTTCTGCTATACGGCACGGCAGAACATTTTAAAATGGACGAAAATAGGAAAAAAGAAAGATTTACGATTAAGTTTTCTGACTATCCTATACTATTAAAATTATTGTTTAATTTAAAAAATAGCAGGTATTTTTTTTTAATTTATACTTTAAAAGAAAGATTATTAAGCAAATTTCACTATCACAATAAGGTAAGTGTATTTACCAAAGTCTGTAATTACAACATATGCTATATCTACTTAGGTACCGCTTCTGGCGGCATTTGAACGACGTGACTTAGAACAATTTTGTGAGGCAAGAAGCTAATATACGTTGGACAAGTTAGATAATGTTGAAGTTAGACATGGTCGACTTGTTTGTTGTTAGTTTATAATATATATCAAAACTTATCAAAATAACATCAGAGAAACTACTTATCAAATATTTTTATTATATTAGCCTTGGGCTCCTAAACTTACGAAGGAACCGGATGTAAAGATATAAGGCCCCGAAAAAAAATGTTGCCAGTTGGACTCCAAATATGAATGAAAGTTTTATATATTTTGTAAAAGTTTTTAATGTATATTGTATTCCTATTGTAACTAAAATGTTGCTTTGTTTAATGAATTTGTAAACAAACTGAGAGAATTAAATTGTACAATTCGTTTTTTTTTAATATAGCATGCTGTATCTAGTTTAAAAAATAATACATTTAATCTTAAGTTTTATTTTGTATTTCTTTTCTTTATTAACGTTGAATGTTAACCCTAGTGGATCTAACAAAAAAAAAAGTTTGGATACGTCAAAACATCACTGTCAACCAGATTACATAAGCTGCAAGTAAGATATAAAGTAAACTATTATCTGAACTACAACTAAAATTTGTACTGCGTCATCAATAATATGTAATAAAAACTCATAAAACATATTTTTATAAAATAATTGGTAATAATAATAGAAATATTTTTGTTTTGTCCGTTTATTGGTCCTTGCTTGCTTTTGGGTAATCACCTGATTCTCATATCACGTATTTCATGTACCTTTGGACATGACTGACTCCAATTACGCTATAGCACGTAGTATGGCGACTATTAATAGTTAACGTTGTCCCCAGTCGATCTGTCTGTATGTTTGCATTTATGTCAATATTAGTAGTGGATATAGGTATTAATATATTGGGTAAACAAGTTACATGTTAGATGATTTCCCATGGTTAGGTTTGTTGTTTTGGAAAGTAATTAAACTAAAAAAACATTATTAGTTTTTATTTTTACTTGTAAAGTTATTACTAAACTCTCCTAATATAATATAAAAACAAAGTAATATTTGTGGTAATGCCAAGATTAATATTAAAAAATTGTAATTAAAAACCATTTTGGCGCAAAGGGAGTGTTTCTGCTTTTTTTTTTTTTTTTTTCGAACATGAGGTTAATGCTGTTAGCCCTATTGGCCTTTACAGCGACACCGGGTGGGTAGGGAAGAGGGTACTCTGTCCCAGAAGAAATGCAAGCACTACCTGGCTGCTTGAGAGGATTCGACGACTGTAAGGGCGCCCCCTGCGGGGCTCGAACCTCGGCTTACAATCGACGAGCGGGCTGGGGAAAAAAAAAAAAAAATATATATATATACATATATATATATATATATATATATATATATAAAAAATGTTTCTGACTGTAAGCGCGATGGTTTATGACGGCGCGACGATATGCAGCGGAGAGTTCTATAACTCGACCCGTATTGTGCTGAGTGTGGGTGGCAAGTGAAGATCGGTTTCTGAGTTCTCTTTTCCTTGCTTTGAGGGATAAAGCATGAAGCTGAAAGAAATATATAATTCCTTCATAGTTACTATTTAATTTACAGAATACGTAATGATTGAAAATTCCGTAACAATAATATATTTTTTTTAATATATTATTCAATATAACCAACACAGCGTACTAAAGAATATTTTTATCAAGTTGTATACATACGAGTATATGCTTGCTATAGAAAATAATTCGTTGAAAATTTTAAAAAATATATACATATATTGAAATTTATGCCATTATAACTTTTTATAGGTTTTAAGCCGTTATAGCTTTTTTTTATTAATACATAAAAATCTATAGCCATTGAAAAAAAAGTAATAGTGTCCCAGGACGCGTTATGCCATTCGAGTAAGTTGGGTCTTCAACCGTGACGAGTTGCCACGAACCGTAACCTTTACGAACAAAACGCATTTCAATATCTTAGTCAACGTTCTCGAATAATATTACTTATTAAGAATGGTCACTTATATAATAAACTAGTGATAGCTAAAGAGTGATTGAAATTTGATTACGTTAACGACTGTAAATGCGGCGGATTCGATTCTCACTCGAGCAAATGAAATACTTAATGCTTTATTTCTTTCGTTTTGGCAACGAAAACAAGTGCGGCGAACAAAAGTGCGGCGTTGAGTTCCGCCACTCAACACTCAATGCCGCTAGAATTCGGTCCAAATTGAGGAACGGAGGTGCCTTTATAGGAATGGAATATCTTAACACTAGGTTTCCAAGTTCCCTCTGCCTACCTTGCTATTTGCGGGAAACAGTTAGAAGATAAAAAACTAAAGAAAAACAAATTTTGATATTATTTAAACAGCAACTATACAACAGTGCAATTTACATGATTACATGTATCATGGGTACCATAAATAATAAAATATACCGCCGTCCCTTGACCTCTATCTGAACGACGTGTAGTAAAATACATACATAGTAAAGTTTAAATTATTTTTCTATATGTTTTTGTTTTTATGGAAAAGACAAACGAGCGTTCGTGTCACCTGATGGTAAGTTATCACTGCCGCCCACGACCTCGTGCAACACCAGAGGAGCTACAGGTGCGTTGCCAACCTTTAAGGTGGGTTGGGCTCCGGAGCCCGGCATTACCTGATGCGAAACGCAGTGGCATAAAGCCACTACTTAACGCCGGTTTTAAATACTGGGGGTGGTAATAATCCGGTCGAGTCTGCCCATGCGTGTTGCCATTGCTGGCGACGTGACTCTACCACACGTACTTTAGCCGCCTCTTACAACACCGGTACCAGGATGATTCCTATTCTAGGCCGGGATCACACGGCAGAGAGATATATATCTCGAATATATAGTGATCTACATATTCGAGAAGTTAAATAATTATCGTTAAATTTTTTATGATTAAAAAAATATGATTATTATCAATAATAAAAGATATATAAATATAGTTTTTTATTTACATATAAAACTAAATTTAGTATCTGATCTTTAGCTTGTTGATTGGCCATAATGATATGAGGGCACGTTACCGTCGTAGCTGAGGCCAACAGTGAATGGGCCAATTCATAAAATTACGAAACTAATAAATCGTTCAACTTCTAAGCAAAACTTTATAAAATATTGTATTTCTTTTTGTTTACGGATAATAATGTTTCGCTTTTTCGTTGATATATTTTAGTTTTGTTTTGTTTCTTTAGAACGTTCGTAAGATATACTCGTTTGCATAATATATGTATTCTATAGGTAAATAATAAATATGAAAAATTCTCATTTGTCACACGTCATCTTAATACAGAACTTAATGTTAATTTTTCAGTTTCATCCCGCATCTAGCAGGGTTGACAGAGGGAACCTAGTGTAAAGACACTACGTTCCCTACTATCCTTGTTTTTTAGATGAAGTTAAATAAGATATTTTCGATTAAGCTACATAAATCCTTTAAGAAGTAACGTTTCTTTGAGAATACTCAATAAAATAATCCTTGAGAGGTCCCCTCTTAGTAGCATAAATTTCGGCAACTCAAGTAGTCATTACGGTTAAGTTGGGAAATTTATTAAAGGTATAAGTACCTACCTACGTTATATTTAGATATGGGACAAAAGTCTAAAAGTATATTGAAATAATTACGCCAGTCGGAACACGAAGTGCCATTCAGATATATAATTAAATTTACTCAAAGAATATTTTGTTACATTAATAATTTAAAGACCAGCAAAATAATGATAGTGTAGTAGTAATGCCATAGTGACTCAATAAAAATTTCAGAAGAAGATGTTTCTTTAAATTTTTAATCTCATGTGAGAGAACCTAGTGTTAAACACTCATAATATCAAGACACATAATATCTACTCTTTAAGTTCTTCACGTAATATCCCTGAAGTGGGTGACAGGAGACGAAGAGGAGGACTTACCAGCAAGAGTAACGGAGTTTCTGCAATAGTACCTATTGGTGAATTACAAGGTGGAGTCTAGTCAAGAGGAATTTGTCTCCTGTTCATAAATTATGTCTCATGTTACGTAAATAAATCGTAAGGAGCTAGTAGGACTTCAGACGAACGGAACGGAATATATTGTTAATATAAGTTACTCAGTTGCTCAGTTTACAATAATATTTTATTTAATTATCAATTATTATTATTGGCGTCGCTAACAGGGGTACAGGCGTATGATTGTAAAGGCGACAGGTTGTGGGTTCAATTCTCACTCTAGGAAATTAAATATTTAATATTTTTCTTTGCTCTGGTGTCGAGGCAAAGCGCGACTTTGTGTACCGTCGCTCAACACGCACTGTCTCCAGAATTCGGTGGAAAATCGGAAACGAAATGTCTTAATACTAGGTTCTATCTACCTACCATGCGTTGTGAGAAATACAGTGTGAAGATAAAAAAATATTGATGTTAGTGTTTATTACAACATTAGGTTATATCTTAAAACGCAAATTTGAATGATACAATAGTCATGAATTTCCCGACAATATTAGCACAGATTAATTATACATTCCAACAACAACTTTACATAATTAAACAAAACTGTTATCTAAAATAAAACTAGCGTCAAATTTTTAAAAGATAACAATGTTAGACCAGAATTCTCCAATATAATGTGAGACTTAAAGTTTCAATGTAAAATAGAATTAAAGTCACCAAGCCATATTAAATTTTATGAAACTTGCGCTGGTCCCGAGAGCAGTACATAATTTAGCTTGTAATACGAATAGGAATAGAAAAATAACGTTGTTTGGTATTTGAGAGCAACCATTTATCCAGATCAGGGAGGCCGCAGGGGCATAAAGTGTGCCTGTGAACGCGACCGATTAGTGGGTTCAATCCCCACTCGAGGAAAAGAAATATTTATGTAAATAAAAATTAATATTTTAATATCTTCGCTCTGGTGTCGATGCAATGCGCGGCGTTGAGTTCCGCAACTCAACACACAATGCCTCCAAAATTCGGCGGAAAGTAGGGAACGAAGTGTCTCAACACTAAGTTCCCTCTGCCTACCCTGCTGTATGCGGGATACAGCGTGAAGCTGATTTGAATATTTTTTTTTCATTTAGCCAGACATTACAAAATAGTCAACAGCTCGTTGCATGCGCTTGATACTTTGACATTAATATTTACGAGAATCATTATTTAAATAAATTTATGGAGTAGACCGGTGGTAAAATAATATTATGTTTTAAAATTCAGATTTACCAGCTGCAAAAGTAGTTATACGATATTAAATTTACGTAACATCAGTAGTGTGTACACGATAATGTTTTAACATTATAAACATATTTGTGCATAACTTATACACATTACACATACATATATGTACATAATTTATACATGTTGTAAGCTTTATTGGATTCTTTAATTTTTGTTACAATTTAAATTTACATATATAAAATTAGGAATAAGAATGTCTTATCATAAGTTTCTTATTAAAATTTTCGAAACAAATTGTACAGCTAAAAATAAAAAAAAACATAATTATATTTACTTTTTTCAGCTATAGATCTACCAAAAGGATAACGTTAAGTAGAACGAAAGGGCTTAGATAAAATTGTTAATTAAATACAACAGTTTCATAATCATCAATCATAAACACATAAAATTATATTATATAATTTATTTTAAGTGTTTTATCACCTAGTTAACGAATAACGATATTGACCTATAGTAACGGCGTAACGGCGCCAAATAAATAACTTTACAGCGTTGTAAACAAAGTTATAGGAGATCGTGAATCCAACACCATTTAATTTGAGAGGACGTATTCCGAGGCGACAAAATGATTTGGCTGAGAAAATTTCATTATACTTTGTCTTTGAATGATTTATGAGCATTGTTGTTTGTATTCATGAGAATAAATAGAGAGAGATTTATTATTTTATTGCGTTTTTTCTCGGACTATAATTTGATTTGGAAAGTAATATTATTTTATTTTCATGCTTTTTTTTAGGTTCACGCTGTATGCCAGACATAGCATGGTAGGCAGAGGGAACCTGTGAATTTAGTGTTGAGACATTCCGTTCCTATCAAGACACTTCCGTTTTCCACTTTTCTCCGAATTCTGGAGGCATTGCGTATTAGATAGAAGAACTAAACGCGCTTTTGTTTGGTTACCAGAGCGAAAAAAATAAAATATTAAATATTTAATTCTACCGAGTGGGAATCGAACACACTGTGGCGTTTACAATCGCAAGCTTGTGCCCCTGCCCCACGACGGCTTCCTGCTTTTTATTTAGCCTCAAAACACCTAATGTTAACTACTCCGCTTTCGACGTCTGCTGGTTGTTAACAAACTAAGGAAATAAAAACATTTCTTCCAGTAATGTAATCACAATTTTGAAAACGAAAGCCTATCCTAACTCATATTCATTATTTTAATATATTTTCTTCGATTTTGACTTATATTATAATCGTTTTACAAGAACACTTGCACTTAATAAGAAAATTTCTTGTGTCAACAAATATTCCAGGTCGTATGGGAATTGTCAACAGGACTAGCCATTTTAGAGTCTTTAGCCAATTATTAGCATATCCTGCAATTACATCATGTTAAGGAACCCGCATATAGTGTGTACTTTACGGCGGAACAAATTAAGATATCAGGTCATAGGTTTAATAGTAGGTAAGTCTTTAAGCTAAATCCTGAAAGAGAGGAGAGAAAGAGGTATCTTTTTTATTTTTTTCTTTCTTTTTAACACTTAAATTTAGGTTGTGGAAACCTAGCAATCTATAATTTTACTCTCTATTTTTATAAAAAAAAAAACAAAATTTATAAATAAACAACACTGTACTGCACGTGATATCATGGTGATGTAGTAACGTTGGAATATTCATACAATCAGCCAAACGTAATTCAATAGTTATGGACCTATTGTATAACTAAACAAAACAACGCTAGACGCAGTTGTTGTTTTTTTAGCAGTTTTTAGTTAAACGAAATGTCTTATAACATATAAAAAACTATGAGTCTAGTCACTACTAGATCGAAGCCATCGTGGCGCAGTGGCACAAGGGCAAGTGGCACTGTAGTAAACGCGACGGTTGTGGGTTCCCACTCGGGTAAATGAATTATTTACTGATATTTTCATTTCTTCGCTCTGGCACCTCTGGTTGAGTTCCACTACTCAACACGTAATGCCGCTTAACACTAATTACCTCCCCTGTTATTAAACAAAATGTGTTATAACAGAAAAAAAAGAGAGATGAGTCACTTATCATTATGATCTCTGCCTTTCAATAGTTAAAACAATATTCGGATTAATATGAAGATATCTTCGAAAACCAAATACATTTGAACAAATTGCGTGCCATTGAATAATTTGATCGATCTCCTTATTCTGATCCTATAAAAACTTATGGGCTCTCATTTTTTACGGCAACCAGGAATAGTGTGTCATTCAACCCGGCGGAGTTGCGATGGTAACCAATTTGCATGTAATTGAAGCAAAATGGGGCTTATTTACCCTTGGTTGGATTAATTTTGTCGTAAGGAAGGTATCATGTTTTCTTAGTTAGCGGGCCTGATGTAAGTTCTTCCTTATGAGGACATTAATTACTTACCGACGAGTCTTGTAAGGATACTCCATGTAGTAAAACACATGTCTTAAGATAAACTCATGATAATAAATATTTGAAGATTTTATAAAATTAAAGTTAGTTGCCAGTACAGTTAGTTACAGTTTTAGTTTAGTTTTATTAAAAAAATCTTGCTTTACATCAATAATCATATCATAAAAATATTAATCAAAATCTAAAAAGAAATATATATATTTACGTATTTGAAAAGTTTATTTATATCCTCTCCTTATTTTCTTGGACATATCGAAGGCAATAACTCTAGCCAACATGCCTGTCCATTACAGCTGTTCGGACGTAGGTCTTTTTACTTATTGCCGTTTCAAAAGCAACAGTACGAGGTATTTTAGTGCTCTTCGAAGCCTGCATGTTGCCGTTAGTCCTAAAGCTTATTAACAAATTTTAGAAAAGTCAAGCAATTTTCAACTGCGCTAGTACGTTTCGATATTTGGATGGGTATTTTTTATTTCCTATGTTGTTCATTATAGTTTTTATAAGGTATATAAGGCTTTTCTTTTATTATGGTGTTTTTGTAATACCTCTGACAAATACTTTCTTGAAATACAGATTAAAGTTATATGTATCCCTCCATTTTACATGACATGGCTCTTTATGAATATATTTTCAAATTTTTTACAAAAATACAACAAATAATTATACACAAGCTATTAGAAGTTAATCTTTTTAATATTTAAATTATGTATGTAATAAAACAACTATTGATTAGCTGTTACAAACTTGGAAAGTATATTTTATACTTTTATTAAAGTAAACGTGGCAAATAAGTACTTCGTTGAAGCTTAGCTACCTATACTTACGAACAAAATTCCAAATAAAATATTAAACTGCGTACCTGTAAAAATAAAAAAGATATATTAAACCAAATTATAGCATGAATTAAAATTTAATTAGTTTAAAATAAAAAAGAACTACATTTTTGAAAATTGCAATGGAAATTTAAAAAAAATACACGTGTAAATAAAATTCGGCAAATAACTAAGAGTTTGAAATTTAAAACTATTATATGTTTGCAAAACTAAGAGAATTTAATTGCATAAAAGTTTCAGCGGCGTCGTTAAACCTCTACGCAGTAGTAAAGTCCCATTGAAGGAGCTCCCTTCGGAAATAAAAATTCGGAGTGCATTTGAAATTTTATGAAGATAAATTATATAAAAATGGAGGGTAAACGAGCGAAATGGAAACTGTTAGCTTTGAGTATCCTGAACAAACAGCACCCTGGATGTTAGCTAATTACCAAGCTGTGAGATTCAATGTAAACAAATTGTAGAATCCGGGAAAATAAACGAAATATTTAATAAGTATGCTATCAAAAATAAAATATTTTTTAATGTACTGGATATAAATATTACTAGTTTTGTTAAAGAAATAACTTTAATGAATACAACATGAAAAGATTAATGTAAATGCATATTTGTATACAGAGCCCAGAAACTCTACATGGTGTTTATGTGGGGATTACATCCTAATACAAAATCTTTCTAATACTATTTGTATTAAGAAGATTAATTTGTAATTAAATATGTAATTTTATTGCTTATTGAAATTAAATTTCATACATCTTTGTAAATACATCAATATTTATTTAGGTTCATGCTGTATCCCGCTGCGAGGGCACCTAGTGTTAAGATACTGTGTAACACACCTTCCGAATTTGAAACGACGTCTGTCGAGTATTGGAACTCAATGCCGCGCTTTGTTGTCTTTTTATCGGAGAGAGGAATTGAAAATAATTTAGTTATTTAAGTGGGAATCAAAGCCACAAGCCGTTCTTAAACTTGGTTATCTAAGCTCGAGTGATGGCACAGAGGCACCAGCGTGTGACTGTAAACGCGACAGGTTGTGGGTTCGATTCCCACTTCAGAAAATGAAATATTTAATATTTTTTTTATTTTGCTGCGTTGATATAGAGGCAAAGCGCGGATTTCCGCAATTTAACACACAATGCCTCTATCATTTGACAGAAAGTCTGGCGCGGAGTGTCATAACACTAGGCTTCTTACGGGATATAAGCGTAAAGCTGAAAAAAAAAAATAAGCCAGCCATACCTATTCAGTATTGAGCCTGGCATTGAGTATTGAGAATGACAAACTAAAAACAGTTTAAATAATAGTAAAATAATTTTTAATACCAAAATATGCCAAGTATACATTACATTGCCAAAGATAAATCTTTATTTAAATTCAAACTCAATAATAATAACCTCTTTACAGTCGTTAATGGTAACTCGATGCAATTATATATGATACAAACCGCAGACGTATTCAAACTATTAAATGTGTATATAAATAATATATTCAGAAGTACAGTAAATACATACAATAATGGAATTTAAATAGATATTGTTGTGTAGCGATTACGAGGCCGTCGTGGCGCAGGGGTAGGAACTTGCGACTATAAACGCGACGGTTGTGGGTTAGATTCCCTTTCGGGTTGATGAGATATTTGATATTTTCATTTCCTTGCTCTGGTAACCAGACAAACCGCGGCGTTGAGATCTACAACTCAACAAGCAATGCCTCAAGAGCTCGACTTTAAGTGGGGCACAGAAGTGTCTTAATGGGAACGGATCATTTTAACAAGTTCTAGTCTGTCTAACTAGGTTCCCAGGTGCCCTTTTCCTACCCTGCTATTTGCGAAATACAGCGTGATGCTAAATAGATATAAACAGCGATAAATTTTCAACTTTACTACCAGTTTATTTACTATTGAATTATTAACTAGTACACATTCACATGCAAGTATAAATTATATGAACAGTACTGTGTGTTCAATCATTTTAACTTTGTTAAATTACATTTGTTTTTTTACGTTTTATGCGGGATATACAGAGAAAATGTAGTGAAAAGCCACAGACGCTAATTTCAGTCAATGTGTGTTTGGTGGGGATACCTAACGCCGCATTTTATCTAATCTATACTTTAAATAAAATCGGAACTGATATTTTCCATGTGCAGACATTGCACATGGAAAATATATCAGAAAGAATATTACAACAATGATTTTGTTTGTCTGTACCTTTGTTCACGCTAATCTCAAAATCAGCCTCACCGATATAAATGTAGTTTACACTTTTAGATTCTGACAGCTTCGCTTAACATACACCTGTTTTATTGAATTGGCTAAATCTTCACTCAACTCAAGTAAAAACTTATAAAAAACATTTCTGCGAATGGGAGATGAACCCACGACCATAGCCTATCCAGTCAATTTTAAAATCAGATTTTACCACTAAGCCACTCACACTTCGAACTATGTAATTTATATATCATATTTTAAAGCCAAATAATATATCTAACTTTAAAGCCAAATTTCACCATTCACCTCGCCGCAAGTAGGGAAATTTTGGAGCTGATTATACTTTCAGGCAAATGTTGTAATTACAGCCCCCGAGCAAATTTTATAGTCAAAGTCTACGCAAGAATGTCGAAATTTTGTTTAATATTTCCCCCGTGATTAAAAGTAATATTGGATATTTTCATTTATGTCTGGGTGTGTAGAAAAAAAGTATATTATTTGCTATTTTTTAATACTTGCCTGTAATAGAAGAACCAATATATTTATTTTACTTTATAAAGAAAGAAATAGGAAAACGCTTTCTCCACTCATCATAAGTCGCCAGAAAATTCGTAGTCTTCAATGAATTAACTAGTACAGAATAGACGTCCGTCAGTCTAATATACTTGAATATGAAACTAAGTAATAGGAATAGAACTAACATGATATACAAACTATTTTTATCTAATTCAAATAATCCAAAGAGTTTAAGGTTGAAAGCTTTGTCTCGTAGATAAGTAGGTCAAATATATTTGTTTTCGTCTCTAAGCTGAATAATTTCGGTTGGTTTCGTATACAATTAGTGAGATTTTCAAGTATTAAATAACATTCAAAAACTGTTTGCTTATACTTATAGAAGTCTAACTGGTGGATTAATTAAGTTCTTATTAGTTAAGATAGATAGTACTAAGTATCACTGATGTACGACTGTATGTCAAATGAATGCCTAAAAGCTATAAAATAAGGAACAAATAAACAAACTACGTTGCGCAATAAAATTAATAATAATATTTTCCTAAAATATTAATAAAAAAAATATTTAGAAACCTAGTGATAGGACACCCCGTTCCCATTAAGACACTTCCGTCCCCAACATTCTGCCGAGTTCTTGATATACATATATTTTTCTCAATTTTTTTTTTATTTTTAGTAAATATAGATTATAATATAAAGTTATAGTTATATAAGTTAGTTAATATCGTATACATAAGCACCACATAACCAGTATACTATTATAGAAATACAGTTTTCGCCTTGTCAAATAAATTATAACCTATAGATAGAACGATAATCGTTATATCTGAAGCTGTTAGGCCGCTATTTGATATTCGCCCATAACCGTAAGGTCTGACACCAGGGACGTTAATTGTGTTTCTAATTAGAGGAGCAGGGCAATCACTTGCATATTTCAATGCCTTCATCCCGTTCTACCATTGTTGTCCTTTGTTTTGGAATGTAAGCTATACTTGTAATTATTTCATATATTAGGTGAATTGGCTACTTAAAAGACGCTTTTAGACAATTTCCTTTTTTTGTAAGATAAAGTTTAATATTATTAAATATCGTGAGTACGGATTGAGGCCATTCGTGGCAACAAGTTGTGAGTTCGATTCCCACTCGAGGATATGAAATATTTGGTTACAAGGCAAAACATGTGAGTTCCGCCACTCAACACGGAGTGTCTTAACCTTATGTCCCCAGGTCCATTCTGCGTACCCTGCTATGTGTAGAATATAGCGTGCTAAGTGTCAAATTTTGGCTTTAAAATATATTCTAAGAGATCTACATTAAATATACTCATATATTACAACGTGAAACCTGAAAACTAAAACGATTTTACGGTGAGTAAACGTCACTGATAGCTGTTATCAAAACAGAGAGGTATTTTGAAACGATAATAATATTCCACAAAGTTACCACGACAGCCCGCGTCCCCCAGTGCATTATCAAATGTTTCAGACCCCTGCCATATTTCACACTGTTTCGCATTTCCTTTTTGAATAAGCGGAACGGCGAGCTCGTGCATTTTTCCCATTTTACATAAACGAAAGTGGTGACATAGAAATGGGTTCTTTTTAGAGCTAGTTGGAAATACTACTACTAAATGTACTATGTACATTCTAAATACGTATGTCTTTTTAAAGAAAAATATTATATTTTATTATATTGTAACTAGTAGCTGATAAGTGTCGCAATTGACATCGTTATAAGAATATCCGCTAGTAAATTTGCGAAAAGAAAGGATATCAGCTTCACGCTGTATCCCGCACACAGCAGGGTAGGCAGAGGGAACCTAGTGTTAAGACACTCCGTTCCCCACTTTCTGCCGAATTCTGGAGACATTTCGTGTTGAGTGGCAGAACTCAACGCCGCGCTTAGCCTCGACACCAGAGCGAAGAAATGGAAATATAAATAATAAAGAAAGGATATCCTTGTGAATATTTATAATATATGTATGTATGTAATTAGATTACCTAAGCTCTTATTAATATGAATTACACACATACTATAAATATCAACATATTACATACATACTATAAATACCAATATTTTACGTAAAACTTAAGCTATATTTGACATTGACATTATAACGGCAACGAGAAGAAGAATTTAATATAATAAATAACTTTATTTTCTGCTTAAATTTTGTGTGGGTATACTGTTCTAAAAGCTTTCTCTCGTCTTTCTTCAAAATTATCTTTTAACTCAAGCACGTAATGACTCTAACGACTAACCTTTTCAAATAAACGTAAAACTTTAGACCATAAAAACTGTATATATGTTAATGTTTTATATAAAATACAAGTGGTCACTACTAAATTTTGGGTGGACTTTTAGACGTAAATGTCCTAAAAATCCGTTTTTTTCCCGTTCCCCGTAGGAATTTTGTCAATGGATTATAATTTTGTTTTAAAGTGCTCCTCCATACTACCTAACCTAACAACCTACATCAGCCACTCAGTGATTGAAGTTCTATAAACATATATAGACGTATATATACACATTTAAAAAATATGAGAGCTACGAATATATCGAATTCAATTTTATAAAAGTAACTAAATATTATATTTGTTTAAACTAGAAGCAACTAGATCGTTGAGTGTACCTACATTTCGAAATTGAAATATTCCTTATATGTAGAGCCCATATTTATATGTATGTATGTTCGCGTTCAATGTTTGCATTCCTGCTAACTTGTTTAGCAGTTATGGTGTGATTGAATAACATGTAATTAAAATGATTGAAATTGATTCGCATTCGCTAACAAACTCTACAAGCGAATATCACTGGTGTCAAATAAAATTAATATTTTAGTTATTAATATGACAAAACAATTCGTTTTATATTATAAGTTTACGTTAATTTATACCAGCTGCCATCGTGGCGTAGTGAGACAGGTTTGATCCACACTCGAGGGATGATTTATATTTTTCCGTATTATTAAAGTGCGGCGTTGAGTTCCGTCAATCAACTTCCGGTGATTCGAATTCTAGCAAAAGTGATCTACGGAGTCTCAATCTATTCTGCTATATGACACTTAAACACGTTATTAAAAAAAATTGGTAAACCTGATGAAGTTCAGCGTTTAGTGAAAAGCAAAATATGAAAAACCGCGTTATATATTATTAGATTCTTATACCTGAGCCAAAATAAAAGATATGTTATGTGATACAAAAAAATATTAATTTTATAAATCTACTTATTATTATTATTATTATTAAAGAAAAAAAAACTTAAATACGTATATACTTATAAAAAGTACATCGCCTTAAATTACAACTTACTCAATATGTTACACTAACGGAAAACATATTAAAATTTGACTCCAAAAGGAGACTATCTCGAATTCGTTCAAGACGATTTCCATAACGGTGGTCCTCTTTAATGCCTATATCCTCCATCTGGCTTGAATACTGATATAGTTGAGTTTGTCTTTTTCCGGTTTTACGATTGTAATCCCTTTTTACCGACCGTAAAACGAGTGGTGTTGTCTGCAGGATTAAAATGGCACGAAAGCCTATTTCATCCACTAATTAAACGCAACATAAAGTGTTGTGCCTGTTTATTGCCGGTTGGCTCTTCATAAACATTGTCAGAACGTAAAAAATATTTATTAAAAAGTTTCACTGAAGTAATTTGAGTTTATACTCGTATCTCTATTAAATGCTTAGTATAGGTAAATGTCTCGACATTGACTTGGTGTATTATTAAAATATAATGGAGTTTAAGAATTAAAAAAAATCTAAACTTAAAGTTGACCATATTGATTAAAAAATATTAATGTTTAAATTTTTCATAAGTTAATAATTTAAACAATTAATGTTTTTTTAGTTTATATAGCCAATTTTTAATAATTTCTATAGATTAAAAGACCACGACGATGTTGTAAAACATATTGTTGAGTATATATGGCACAACCGTGTGACGGTAAACGCGATGGTTGTGGATTCGATTTCCGCTCGGAGAAATTAATAAATTATATATTTTCATTTTCTCGTTCCGGTAACAAAGTAAAGGGCGGCACTGAGTTCTGCGGAAACGGAGTGTCTTAATGCTAGATTCCCATCTGCCTCCCTGCTCTATGTGGGATAAAGCAAAAACCTGAAAAAAATATTGATTATAAATAGTACTAAAGAAACGTGAGGGTAATGTGGATCATAAAAGCTCAATTTACGTTCATTGAGTTTAGGTTCTTATCTAAAAATAAACTTTAATTAACATGAAATCTTGTGGAAAATCCTTCAATTAAAGCTCTTAAAACTTTATTTACGGCGGAAGTTCAAGGAGTGTTAAAGTTGATTTGCAGAAGCTGGATCAGTTTTAAGTAGTGTTGATATTGCATTCACTTTCGAAGGAGAAGTTGAAATAAGCTTATTTTAATTTACGATGTAAAATAAAAAAAATAAGCTTTTTAAGCTTTGTTTTCTGTATGTTTTCATATATGAAGTATAAATAATATTTTAACTTACATAATAATGGAATTTAAGGTTTTTTAAAAATAAAATTAAAGTTGACATAGGTATGGCATTTAATTTTAAATTTTCATCTTTAAAACTGTTCCAAATTACAAATATAAGAAAATAAAAAAGTTTCGTTTTTAGAAAGTAATCTACATATCCGTTCCCCAATAATATCGTGACATCTTTTACGCATCATAAGGGACCATGCCCACATCGATACCATTTTACCTTTGACCTTTACTTTGTTTGTCACATTTAAATGTTCAATTTGATCCAAATGCCGATTGCGGTTCACTTAATTATAATTATAATTATAATGGCAAATATATACCATTACCATTGAATATATACTGCAACAGTATACACTGCGGCGTTGAGTTCCGACACACGTAACGTCTGAAAACGTACACTGCATCTCAACTGGTCTATTTAGAAAATGTCTGAATGTGCAAGACTAAAAGATAAAGTTCAAACTCATTTGGAGATCGATTTGTTTATTGTTGTTATTTTAAACAAAATATTTTTATGTTTAGTGCAACGTAAAATTTTCAAAATTAAAAAATAAAATCATTTTTTGAAAAAAAATATCATTTATAGTAATAATATACTGAAGAATTTCAACGGGATACTTCTTGAGGCAAGAGCATTTCGCTATACGAACTATAATAAGATAGAGCAAAACAATCAAAGTATAAAACGAATGTAAATAATTGGTTGTTGTGGCCTTCTTTAAGTTTTCTTATAACAGTAATTTGAGACTAGAAAATACCGTCACGAATTGTAGTACAAAATCATAGAATTACTTCGCTCCACTTTTCTTAGAAGTCTATCAATAGTTAAGACTGAAAGTCGCCTCAAAGTAGAATTAAATTAAAAATTCAAGATAACAGTAGTTTTTCATTTGATCATTTAATTTCCAATAAAAGTACTTAGAATGTTGATTTTATACAAATTGTATTGAAGTTATTTCTTTTAGTAAGCAAAAAAATTTTAAGGCTGAATTTACGTACAATATATTTTCTTATTTATTTGCAGATCGCAACGCAAACGTATTTTGAAATAATTTATCACGCCATAAAGTAATACGTAATTTTTATAAAAAAACAAGGACTATACATAGTAGCTTTAATATTGAATTTATGGAAATATATAAGCACTTAAGCTTTACATTTCGTCCAAAATTAAATATTTTTCCAATTTAAAAAAAAAATCAAAATCAGCTTCACGCTGTATCCCGCACACAGCAGGGTAGACAGAGGGAACCTAGTGTTAAGATAATCCGTTCTCCACTTTCTGCCGAATTCTGGAGGCATTGTGTGATGAGTGGCAGAACTCAACGCTGCGTTTAACCTCGACACCAGAGCGAAGAAAAGGAAATATAAATTTAAGTAAACATTTCATATCCTCGAGTGGGGATCGAACCCACAACCAGTCGGTTTTACAGTCACACTTCGTGCCCCTGCGCCACGACTGGCCTCAATTTTTTAGACGCACAATATTAAGTAAAACAAATTATCGCTACACATACAATACGAAGGGCATAAAGTAAGAATGTCTCTATCCTTTGATTTCACATAAAACAGCCTTATTAGGTTTTCCATATACATAAAAGCCTGTTTATGTTCCCTATATAGAGAACGACAAGCCGAAAAGGGTTCATTATTGATTAGTTTTCTGGATGATTTCGACATTGAAATGGATCGACTTGATTTAATGTGGCGATAAGTCTCCATTTTGTATGTAGGTATTTGAAACCAATAAATTAAGTCGGCCTTCTTTATTTAAATTATCCAATTAGTTAATACAATTAAAAATTAACTGATTTTTGTAGATTATGTGCAAAGTAATCGATAGAAACATAAAAGTATATTATATACTTTTTTAAGAGTATCGCTGTAAACCGCACCTACCAGGGTAGGCAGAAGGAACATAGTGTTAAGACACTGTTCTCCATTTTTCGCCAAATTCTGAAGTCATTGCGTGATCAATGGTGAAACTCAACGCCACGCTATGTATCGACATCAGAACGACGGAATAAAAATATTAAATATTTCATTTCTTCGAGTAGGATTCGAACCCACAATCAGTCACGTTTACAGTTACACTTACACTGTATAATTTCTATATTTCATATACTGGCGTTAATTATACTACCGTTATAGAGTACAGTTGAATGTTATCAAGTGAAACGATAAAATTTTTAACAAATTAATAAAGGAAAAATTAAAATTTCCAACGGCTATAATTTGGAAAACTTCTAGGGTGCGACGACGCCCTTGAAAACTGCCTCTGTATTCGTTAGCGCGGACAAGTTATGAATAATTCATACACTCATACGGGACGCCTATTCTGAATTCAGGATTTTTTTTATTAAATAACTTTAGCGTAGTATATCTACTTTATAATATTAAAAAGTGAAAATATACTGATTTGTGGATTTTTTTTAATAATAGTGAAAACTTTTTATAAAAAAATTATTAATGTTATATAAATATCTTTAAAAGGTTTATTATATGATTAACGATTTTAAATACTGCAATAAGATGGACAAGCGTGCGACTGTAAATGAGACAGTATGGGTTCGATTCCCGATTCTGAATTTTTAATTTCGTCGCTCTGGTAAAAAAAGTATTAACGCCTTTGTGATGGAGTTGAATACGTAAAGGACGAACGTATTTTCGTTAGTTTCAGAATAAGCATAATGCTTCCAGTAGGTGGTTTAAACATTTTTCTTCCCCTGTCCCGACTGAACAAACGGATGACGTCATCGTTATTTATACAGGATCTTTATTTTAACGTTAGGCATACGGAAACTTGAAAATGATTGTGGGTTTTATTAAATACTTTGATTTTTCTTTCATCTCAACAGAGAACCTAGTGTCAAAACTCAGTTTTCTACTTTCCGCTAGAATTCGAGATATTGTGTGTTAAGTCAGAAAACTAAACGCTGCGTCTTCTCGTGGGAAAATAAAAACAATTCATTCCCACTAGAGGAGACCGCACCAACAACTGTCGCGTTTACAGACAAATTAATAAAAATACTACATATTGGAAAATTATTTAAATTAAAAATATACCACACTTTTCTCTATAATATTGAATTTCACTATATAAAATACAATATATTTTAACGATCAAAAGGATCACGTCGACGAAATTGAGTTATATTCTATTAAAAAACTAAAAAGCAACATGCTACATTTGTTTATATTTGTACAGACTTAATAAATTGAATAGTATGCAAACTAGCAGTTTTTTTATAAATAATAATAATAATAAATAAGCTTAGTATTAAGACACTCCGCTCTCCACTTCCCGCCAAATTCTGGATGCATTGTGTGTTGAGTGGCGGAACTCAACGCCGCGCTTTCAATACGTAATATAAAGCATATATATAAGTAAGGGGCCAGTCAGAGCACAAACTTGTACCTGGACTGGAGGAAATGAAATACATATTTCTTCACTCTGGCTTCGAGGCAACAGCAAGCCGTTGAGTTCCGCCAGTCAACATACAATGCCTGCAGAATTCGGCGATAAGTGGGGAGTGGAGTGTCTTAACACTAGGCTCCCTTTCGCAGTCCTATCTGCTATATGTGGAGTACAGTATAAAGCAGAAAAAAAACAAACATGAGTCAAGACAAGATGAGGAACACTGTTTGTAGTTGTAGGTACCTTTAAATGGCAATATAATTGATATGGGCAAAAGGACGCTTATCTTTAGGCGTATATCCTAATCCTATAGAAAAGCGATCGTTCTCTTTCCAATAATATAAAATGAAAAGGTCGAAATGTTTGGGATTAACACAAGTAAAATAACTTGACTTTTCAAAATGTTCTTTACATATACCTTTGGTTAAAATTGTATTTTTAACTGACAATCTAAAAACCCTAAGCGTGAGTATTTCTCTAATTTTCTTCTATATTTTTTCTATTTTACAATACTTAAATAGTACTAGTAGTTGTATTGATTTATAAATTATAAAAATGAACTTGAAAAATTAACTTTGAATATCCTTATATAAAATAAATAAAATTATATCAAAGAAAATGTATATGAAGTAGGTACCTTAAGTAAAATTAAACTAAAAATATTTTTTAGTTAATATGAACAATAAAAGTGCAACCATCTCGTTGTTGACGTTTATGTAGAAATCTCCCTACAGAGATGGACAACAACATAAGTTATCTATCACATGCGTCTAGGAATTTCGACGTACTTTATTTAGACCGTTCTTCTTTATGTTCAATTTATTTTACACGTTTTCAATAACTATTTTTACATCCTAAGTGTTTTATTTCAATAAAACAAAAAAATATTTTATGTATGTTTTTTTTTTATGCACGCACCTATTTGAAAAATATTTCGTTAATAATGAGTTACACATAAAATTATACATAATACAGTACAAAATGTAAATGCCTTTACATCGGATCAATCCTATTGTTATGGCAGGCACGTAGATACTCCGTACAACTTCGATTACCTATCTGAGGGTTGAAGCCTAATCGACTGAATTTCACTACAAAATCTGCCTTANATTTAAGCATCTTTAATTTTTATTCATAGCTATTCATTTTCATCTATTGTTTTAGTTGTGGGAAAAAACAAATAGAGTTGTTCGATTGATATTAAAATCGATAGTCATTAGAACAATACGATCAGATGTGTTTTAAAATAACACTATATTTAATTAACAGCTTAAAATTGTTGTTTTTTTTTTTTATGAGTAAGCACTTTTAAAACAGTGAAATATTCGAATATTCAAAATGTTTCTTCTGTAACAATTTATCGTAATAAATTATTAAAACGTAATCTACGTAGATTGAAAGGTATAAAGACTAATTAACAGTTGCAAAATTTCGTACATTCAGTAACTCCATGACCCTTCAGTTATGAGCTTAATTTGAATTATGTTGGGACAGACGGCGCGTTGCGGACGTCGTTCGATATGTATATTTACGTTTATGCTCCCCATGAGGTACAATCACAATTTTCGAATGTATATCAAATATTTTTATAATTTAAAACATGACATTTTTCACGCTGTATTTTTATTTATTTTTTAGCTTCACGCGGTATCCCATGTACAGGATTTTTTAAATTTCAGCCTGATTTTCGAGATGTTCAGTGTTGAGTGGAGGAATTAAACGTCGCGCTTTGTCTTTTTTCCATACCGAGCAATACAATATAAATTCCCCCTAGCCTACAACCAAACCCACAACTGTCTTACACTCACACGCTTGTACCCCTGCGCCACGACGGCCTAAGTCTACAACTGTAAGATATGGAGATTGCGATAAAAAAACATATCTAATTTATCATATCTCTTAATTATTAGAAGTAGGTGTATACAATTTGAATTATTATATTTCAAACCTACAAAATCACAATTAACTGTAAATTTTTCACAAAAACCATCACACACTTTAAATACCTTATACTAGCTTAATTTTTAATGCATTTATCTCTTACATGCTCTTCTCTTACCTTTACGATCATCAAAAGATAAAATCAAATAAAACAAAAACTAGAATTTGTTTCCGATGTTGTACTAAATAATGTTAACTTGCTATATTTACCCTTAATAATATGCTGCCTTACTTATCTATATTTATGTATTGTTCTTTGATGTTTGTTAGTAAATGTATAAAATCAACACTAAATAATCATTCAGTTGAGGTAATTTGCTATATTGGTGTGGAGCAGTGATGGCGGGTGTTTGTGCATTGTAAAGGGGTCCCTAAAGCCTGTGGTCGTAGCAGTCCTAGGCATTGCTCCCAGCTCAACAGTATTAGTATATTTTATAATTGATAAAAGTTAATTTAATACAATACAACACAAACAATGCAACAACACGAACTGCACTTTTCTTCATATAATTTGTTATAGAAGATAACAATTATATAAGCGCAAATGAGCCTTAGTGTGTGTCTATAAAATAATAGCTAACTTGACTTGAAAAATGTGTTCACATAAAATATAATTATTATTAATGTCATGCAATTTATATGGAAAAGTCTGTTGTGCACGTCTCCATCATCCGGACCCCCGACCGGGGATCCTTGCGGGGGTTGGAAATGGTTCACATACATTGTACTATATAAATTTAAAAGCTTTATGTCCTACTAACAGAGACAAAATTCCTAAACGATTATTGTTATAAAGTGATAATATCTAATCTACACTTAAACAAAAAGATTTTTCCTCCTATACCTACTCTTGGGGAACCTACTGTTAAGACACTCCATTCTTCAATTCTCGATGAATTTTCGAGATATTGTGTTTTGAATGGTGGAACTCAATGTCGTGCTATATCTCGTTACCAAAGTGAGGAAATGAAAATATTAATTATTTTTTTCTTCTGGTGGGAATCGAATCCACAACCGTCGCTTTTATATACACGGTGTGTCATGATGGCCTCTATATTTAAATTTATATATATTGCCACAATTATTTTCGACATCGAGTATTCTAGGGAATATTTTTTGTTAGGGATTTCCAATCTATTTTGGTTACAGTTATTTCAATATATATTTATAAATATTTTACCATATGCACAAAAAATAGCCATTAAAAGTTTAAAATTTTATAAATATTAAATTAAAAATAAAAAAGGAATATATATAATGTATGATTGGTTCCAAAATTATTATTAGGCCTACAACTTTTTTTTTACAGTAAAGACAATCAAGAACATTGGCTTCGTCTTAATTAAGAAACTTCACCGATTCGAAGCGCAAAAACGAGGCTGTATCAAATTCTACAGAACAAGTTCCAGCGAAATTGCTAACCGCTATATGTGAAAATCCACATATATATGTATAAATTTAAAGTTCTTTTGCCTTGAATGTAATACTACTGGTAATATATTGTTTGAGGCCAGTCGTGGCGCAGCGGTACAAGCGTGCGACTATAAACACACCAAGTTGTGTGTTCGATTTCCACTAAAGGAAATTAAACATTTAATATTTTCATTTCCTCGCGCTGGTAACAAGGTAAGTGAGGCGTTGAGTTCCGCCACTTAATATGCAATGCCTCCAAAATTCGTCGGAAGAGACTTAACTCTAGGTTCCCAGATTGCCTCATCGGCATGGTTAGCAGGGCTATAATAAATACAAAAAGACCGTTAATTACAGTCTGTGCTCAACTTATCGAAGTATATATTAATTTAGTTAACGCAATAAATGAAGCCTTCTTATGACTAAAAACAACAAGGTAACTATTTAAACTTGCAAATAATAAATAGGTTGTAAAGAATCACCTATTTACTAACTTCAATGAAATTATATATGTATATAGATTTATGGTAATTTTCTTTAAAAATGTAGAAGCACGTTATTCGATCGTTGACTCTATTTCCGGCAATAAAGGTAATTTCAGATAAGAAGAGTCGAGCAAGAAATTCAACGTCATTGGTCAATCAGGTGTGCTCTTATTATTTTTTTTACATACATATTAATAAGTAAATCTTGAAAGTGAATAACAATTAAAGAAACCATTTCGTTTTATTACTGAAATGCACTGTAATAGATTTTTTTTCAGCTTTACACTATATCCCACATGAAATGAAAATATTAACTTTACTCTTGTGGGAATCGAACCCACAACCGTTACAGTCACAAGGTTGTGCTTGCGCCACGACTGGCCTCAACTGGAACGCACTTAAATAGATAAATACACTACAATTTTAATCAACTTAGTGTAGTTTAGAAAAGGCGTACAATACCTTAGGGAGGTGGATTATCCCAGTCTACGGGACGCCGGCTATCCGGCTGCCCGGCTGATTAATCACATATCAACTAACAAGCTTCAGCTTTCACGTTGAGCCGATACTATGGTGTGTTGGATTTCTTAGCGAATGTAATTGAAAATAGAGCTGAGTGGATAAAACGATTAAACTTTTAATTCACAGTAGTAAAAAACAATAGGTGTTTAATCTAAAAGAAATATTACAGAAAGGCTATGCTTTTATAACATAATAAAACCAGGGTTGAATTATGTTGTATTTAGCGATCATTTTGAAATGGATAGCGTGGTATTGTGGAACAGTTTCAAAATGAAAAAGGTTTGATAGTTGTGGGTTTGATTCCTCACTCAGGGGAATATATTATTATTATTATCTCGCCCTGGTAAGTTCTAGCAAACTCTGGTAAGAAAACCACAGACATTCTGTCAGACTATACTGCTAAATACGAAATATAACGTTACGCAAAAAATAATGAAATAGAATAACCTCTTGAGAATCAATTCTAAATCTAAATTCCTACAATATTGACTTCAATATTTTCGATAAAAGATAATGAAGATATTGTATCACTTCAAACACTAATAATGTATGAGATTGTAAATATATTACAATTTTACTCCTCGATTCAATTTCACAGACCAAATAAACTGATAAGAGACTATTTCAAGGCAGTCTATTTAAATTACTGTAGAGACATCTCGACGTAAAGCACCTAAAAAGGATTTCGAGAAGGAAATAAAAAATAGGGTGAGAGGAAAATTCAGCAGAATATCGCTGAACGAGGGGCGGAAACTAAATTTAAACCACACGGCTAGAATGGGACCTGTTCACGAATATGGTCGGGTTTTGTTTATAAAGTTGTACAATTTTTCCTCATTTGATGTGGGGTAAGTAACAATTCTTAGAAAGCAATATTGGAAGACATTTTACTAAGAAATATTTCGCGAAAAATTTACATTTTGATTTAGTGTAATGTGAGTCTAAAGCAACATCTCATAGTCAATGTTGTATTATTTCGTAAAAAAAGAATTGGTTATTAGTAGGTGAATAAGTAACATTATAGTATAGAGTATAAATTTTGATGAAATTTGATTAAATTATTTAATGGTTATTACACATTTTTATGTACTTACACACGTTTATAAACGTATTAAAATTTTGTAGGAAAATTTGCATATATAATAGATTAAAATGCTGTAACGTTGAATGTTTAAAACGAAATTACATTTAGTATAAAATTCATCAAATTATATAAAAACTTTAACTATCAAGGTTTTTACAAGCGTGTGATGGGTTGTGGGGCGGTTCCTACTCGAGGAAATTAAATATTTATTATTTTCTTTTTGTCGCATCTAGTAACGAAGCAAAGCGCGGCATTGAGTTCCTCATTCAAAACGCAATGCCCCCAGAATTTAGTGGAAAGTTTGGAAACTGAAGTGTCTTAATAGAAACGGAATGTCTTAACACTAAGTTCCCAGGTTCCCTCTGTCTCCCATGCCACATGCGGGATACAGCGTGAAGCTAAAACAAATAATCTCAAATAATCTTCGAATAACTATGTAAATATAATATTAACATATACACGTCATATGTAGAAACTATAACAAAAAAAATAACAAGTGATTTTATTGACGATTAAATAAATAATTTATTTACAGCAATCATTTTAAAAGCTGCGGATATCGGAATTAAATTTTACTCTTAATTATCTGAATGCTCTCAGTTCTAACCGATTGAACTACAAAAACACGTGGCGTCGCCCTGATTGATTTCGCTGTCAGCTCGACGGGCGGACGCGATGATCAATCACGCTGGCTGTAAAATTTATTTGTAGCTCAATTACTCTTTAAACGGTACTATTTGTTTAATGGAAAAAAAATAAAAATAAAACACATATCCTCCACGCAAAACCTAGTGTTTTGTGGGGCAGAGAGAACCTAACGATTTCATACTATTCGAACCTACTTTTGACCGAAATAGAGATTTTACTTATTTAGAAAATGTATAAAAATTTGAACGTAGCGGGATTCGAACTCGCACCTCCTGGAAACAGACCAGATTTTCAGGTTTCCAGGAGACGTGGGTTGAGGTCCCGCTACGTTCAAATTTTTATAGGTTTTCTTAATAAGTATTTTTCTTTCCTAAGTGTGGAATAACACTTTAAAATATTAAAAAATAATAGAGACCTTGACAAAAGATTTTTTCATAAATATGTTTCGAAGAGAATAAAATACATGAAAGATAACACATGACGTGAAATATATTTTTTATTATCTGCAAATTAAATGAAGAATTACAAGCATGAATACACAAAACAAATAAAATTACCTTCCTTGTTATTCAAAGTACTCGTATTATTATTAGAGTGAGTCTATCGTCTCCGGCGCCAATGCATCGGCAATGCGTGTGACCGTTAACGCTACGGTCGCGGGTTCGATTCGCACCTCGGAGAATTTATTTATTTAATTTCATCGTTCAGGTAACATAACATGACAGAACGCGGCGTTAAGTTCCGCCACTGAACAAGGACATATCTTAACACTATGTCCACTTAACCTGCCCTGCTACAGGCAGAATACAGAGTGAAACTAAAAAAATATTTTTTTTTATTGAAAGTCAATTGCTCCTACTATCAGTTATATATGGCCATGGTCAGGTTCATAGAAAACGTAAGCGTTACAGTTACGTATGTAGATGAGTAATTAACAATATCACGTTAAACGCTTGGCTAGCGGAGCAGAATACCCTTAACCTCGCTATGCAAATATGTCAAAGCTGTTCATATTACGTTAGTGTTACATAAGTATATTAAAATTTTGATACTAGTAAATACACCATCATCGCCAACATGTAGTCGAAAGTATCTTAATAAGTTCGATGGTAGCAGGTTTGATTCCAATTTCTATAGATATTTATAGATCACTTGGACTAAAATACTTACTTTTATTTCCTATGATCTAATACTCAACGTCTTAAACTAAAATAAAGTAGGTATAGTTTAAAATAAAAACACATAAATATAAATACATATACAATAGTGCGGCGGAATTTGTCGTAAAGTCGCTGTCAGAGATTGATGTTAAGGAGGCGTCGCCAAGGGTTCGATATCCATCAATCATGAATTGAGAAATTACATGGTATGAAACACCTAATGTAATTGGTAACGCGATATATGGTTGCAATATTGCGTCACTGGCTTCATCTGACGTGACCTCGTTAACAGCACTTTGTCAGGGAAATTCATAACTAGTTTATTGTTAAGAAACTAGCGCGCTATAAACTTAATAAATGATTATAAACTGTAATATGAAATAGGATGTAAAATATAGAAGTAACAAAATATAATGACATTTTAGTTCATATTTATGTTTTAATTAATTATTACAACTCCCTCACACAGGCATATTACATTTTATAATGAGAATGAACAAAAGTTATTTTGTACTATGTATCATAGTTTGTTTTATGCAACCCTCGCATTTTGCAGAGCAAAAAGACAGTGTCAGTTGACATGTCATTCTAAAAATACTTTTTAGAAATCATATAGAAAATTAAATTGAGGCCGGTCGTGATTCAGGGGCACAAAGTGTGCCTGTAAAACCGATCCCCACTCGAGGAGATGAAATATTTATTTAAATTTATATTTCCATTTCTTCGCTCCGGTGTCGAGGACAGCGCGGCGTTGAGTTCTGCCACTCAACACGCAATGCCTCCAGAATTCGGCAGAAAGTGGAGAACGAAGTGTCTTAACACTAAGTTCCATCTGCCTACCCTGCAGTGTGCGGGATACAGCGTGAAGCTGATTTATTTATATAAAAAAAATTACGTAGCGTCATTTGAACCTGCGCCTCTTGGAAACCGTCCAAACGCTCTGACCAACTTAGCTATACGTTGTCATCGGACTAAGTTAAAGTTCTGATATGCTTGTTACAACTTATTATTGCTACAATAGCAAGTATTTTTCTTATGTAAAATGTATAGCGTAGTTGATCAGAGCGCTTACGCGGTTTCCAAGAGACGAGGTTCAAATCCCGCTAGTCAAAAAGTTTTTCTTTCTAATACTAAAAAATGTAGTTCCAATCTCCAATTTCACCTGTACGTAAACAAATTCTAATCCTGATAGAGTAACAAAAAATTAATAATAAATTCTTCACATTTACATAATTTTAATTCAATTTCATCCTAACATAATAAAATGATGACATCAACAAAAAGAAATAAACAGAACAGAAGTTTTTAATATTAACAGTAATAGACTAATATATGGGTATAAGTTCATATAATGTTAAAAACGAAAGCACCATTTTATTATTGTTTTTATGGCACGAGGGAGTGTGATGTATGCTTGGCTAGTAGTGCGAGGATTTACTCTCGCTTTATAGAGAGATTGCGATTAGATAACTTCGTGAATGACATCATTTACACACAGCTGATATAAGAACCTACAATGTTTCTGATATAATAAACGATTTTAAATTATTTAGGAACATATACAGAACTTATTTTTTTACAGAACTTATTTAATTATTTAGGAACATATACAGAACTAAGGATTTGTTTTTGTTTTAATATCGCCGCCATCTTGTGAAATACACAAAAAATATCTAGTTTAATGTGACTGAATTTTCGAGTTATATTTGAACCCACATCTATGGTTTGATAAATCAATGTGTCTAACGAAAAATGCAGTTTTACGGTGGCGTATACCCATATAAATATAACGACATTTTTAACGTGGAATCTCGATTTTACTTTTAAAGTAAAATAAAATGGAAAGTAAGTCAACGAGGATCATTTCGAATAGAACTCGTGGAGGTAACGAGTATTCTGAAGTATCAAATTTACATCATGAATGTAATTTCTGCGGAAAAATATAATTTTATATTGAATCAAGGAAATATTGTGTTCATTTGCAATTTAATTCAAAAATGAAAAATAATTATATTTTAATGGACAAATTGGATCGTTGAATTATCTCATACAACATGAAATTATCATAAAAATATAATTTTATTTTTAAGTTTATTGGGTTATTTGTTAAATAAGTTCGAAAGGTAGCTTTTCGTATGGGTACTACACTATTTTAAGCATGTTTAACCTTAGGCTCAAGTTTAAAATTATAATTTATCCTAAATTAATCAAATTACATGTTTTCCCTGATCGAATAATACATATCTATAAAACAATCAGTTTAACAATTATTTCAGCATTAAAGCCAACTTTATGTAATATTAAATTATCATTCCCAACAAAACTAGTACTTAATTGAAGAAAGGACATGCAAATTGCTATATTAAAGAGAAAGGCAATGTCTTCAAAGACCATCTCAACCACAAATAAGGTGGCGAATGCCTCGAGATCTGTTTTAATTAAAACAGCGCTATTACTGCACTACACTAAACCTTAGCTGAACGCTATGTTAGCGACTGTATCTACAGATTTACTAAGTAAATACTGGGTATTTTCTAAGATTACTGGGTTCGTCGGGAATGTCTAGTATTTAAGGATTCGTATTGATGAAATTTTTATTGAGTGTGGGAGAAATTTTATTGCTTATGGTAAATAAGTGATATTTACTATATTGTGATTTTTACAATAATACGCTACATAATTGTTGTTTTTTTATAACTCCATATTTTAGTAGAAAAAGGGATTAGGTATATTTCAAAATAATATTATCATAATATAATTTTACTTTGCATATCTTTAAAGAGGATGTGCCGAACAAAATTGCTACGCTTAACTTATTTTAATATAAAACAAGACTTAAACTCTAAAACGTTGCTCTCAGCAAACTAATATATATTTCATATTCTTTATACAAGAACGTTTATAAGTTTCCTTTCAAAAAAGGAAATTCTAAGAAATAACCTGAACATGAATAAGTTATAATACATGGTGCCTTCTTCACTGAACAAAGTTTTTAATGAAGCCATCATAACGCAAGAAACATTAGCAGCCTAAAGCGCATCTAAGTTCTAGATCTGGTTAAGCTAAACTGGTTACTTGTAACTCTATCTTGGAACAAGTAGATAAATCGCGTGAATGCACCCTGACGCGATCAAGGACCAATACAATTAAATATTACTAGCAAATGTAGGGAAATTTGGAATATGTATATATATATATTTCCAATTATTTTCTATATTTTAATGGATGGATGATATAGTAAAAGACAAATAATTTTGTGAACGTCAAATAATTTACCACCTATTCGCTAAAGTTACTACTTCGGACCTGAGAAAAACCAGCGCAAGCAACTCGGAACTTTACTATAATTACTGAGCACTGACTACATAGGTCGTAACTTCGATTCCCATTAAGAACAAATATGGTTAGCTTTAGTATTGTTAATTTATGTATTAAAATATATGAAATATCTACATTTGTATATTAACACAGCTGTCTTGCCACCTGTGCTTTTATCAATTTAGGATCTGATGCCTTCTATGAATTGTCAACAGTTTAATCATATTTACCAGTATTAATATTCTATTATTACAAGTATTTTTTTAATCATTCATACATATATAAAAATAAAATACAACAACAAAGTTATAACAAATTTATTAAAATGGGCAAAACTAGCTAGTTGGCTATGGGCTTAAAAGTGGAGTTTGTAAAGTCTCAGGTGCAACAACACAATTTTATTCATGCAATATATTTGAAGATATTTTTAAAAGAAATAGTTTTTAAAAGATCTTTTCTCTTCATATCACAGACACTTGTATTTTATGTATATATACATATTTGCATAAAAAATAAGGAACGGGTGGGTAACTTGTAAGTCTATCCTAGGAACAGGATATTACTACGCATGAATGAACTGTAATGCGATCAAGGAGTGAACTCCATTATATGTATTATACAATATATATATATATATATATATATATATATATATATATATATATANTTTCTTATCATCACATCGTGCGGGGCAGACTGAGAGGCTAGTGTTTTTTTTTTGACTATTTTGGGGACATTTATCTGTTAGGAAATCGAATAAGAGGACTCGAAAATGATTTTAAGCATGTTGATTTCATTAAGAATCAAATGTAACTCAAGATAAAATCAGGTTCACGCTGTATCCCGCACTCAGCAGGGTAGGCAGGGGGAACCTGGTGTTAAGATACTGCGTACCCCACTTTCCGCCGAGTTCCGGAGGCATTTCGTGTTAAGTGGCGGAACTAAACGCCGCGCTTTGCCTCAACTAATACTTTTTTTTTGCCACAACTAATCAGAGCGAACAAATGAAAATATAAATATAAATAAATATTCCATCTCCTCGAGTAGGGATCGAAACCACAACCAGTCGATTTTACAGTCACACTATGTGCTCCTGCACCACTCTGGCCTCAAGCTAGATCATAGCTTAAAATTATATTACAACGTATCATAAAACAACTTTACAATCTTAAATATTTTTTAGGAAAAAATTTTAATATAAAAATGAATATTTTCAATAACAATAGATGCCTTCGCTCATATAAACATACCGAACTATCAAGTCAAACCATGAAGCAGATGCCGACTACAAATAAGTGGAAATGTAAACCTGTTCAGATTATGCAAAACATTTTACTTTGCTTTATTTAATTTTATTCTCTGTTACACCACAGTAGGGTCTAAAGTCAATAAGCTATATAATTTATTACTCAATCTGTGTGTGTTGTCATTTAATTAAAAGAAGCCATCGACGAAGCCCGCGTAAAGGATGCAATTGATTTAATATGATGGTCTGTGGTTAGATTGATTACTATAAAATGGTAATAAATTATTAAAAGCGATATAAAGTCATTGCACAGCTAATTACTTACATAAAAGTTCTAAAGGTTCTTTCGTGTAATAATTTCAAAGTGAAGCTTTTTAATTTAGTACTTATAAAAGCCACTTTAGTTTTGGTCAATTTATAACATTATAATGTTGTATTTGTTTCCGTCTGTCCGTCCGTCAAAACCATTTGTCTCGAGATCGTGTGTAAGTACTAAGCTGAAATTAATATAAAATATTCAAGTCTACGATCCCTTATAACTCAAAAAAATCAAAAGATACAATTTATGCACTTATGCATCGGTTTCGCTGCATTTTGTTAGAAAATCCATAGGGTACTTCCGTAGGCCTACAATAATAAAATTAAGCAAGAATAAGGACTTACAATATAAAAAAAATCCGAAAAATAAAAAAATATAAATATTTCATAGAAAAAAAATATTGCAAGCTTATATTTGTAGTTCAGTTCATACAAAATCAGTTCATACGTCCGCCAAAATAAGTTTGACAACTTTTATCAGTTGTCAAACTTACCGTCGTTGTTGTCTTGTTCATCCTTTTTTTTATCATGAATTAGGTAAAGTACCAGTAACTTTAAGATCTAACATTAGTACCTACTAGTACTTAACTTTAATCATAAATCAATGTTGCCACATAAAAAGAAACCTCATTAAATAAATTATAAAACGAAAAACGATTTTAATATGTCAAATTAAAATGAAAACAATAAGGATTTAAATCACAATATCCTCGACGTAAGCAATTAAATCCACAGATACATATTGAGATTCTGCTGTCGACGTGTCTGGGACTCAAGCGTGAAATGCTTAATTGTTCTTAAGCGGCGGCACAGCTTAAATATAATCGTATTCTATCCCATGAATTGTGAGAAATTACTAAAATGATGATTCACAGAATGTAATAATTATATAACTAATTGAACAAGGTATTATTTTGGTTTTACGTATATTTAATGTCGACATTAAAGTAAGTTGTATCGCGCACATAGCAAGGCATGGCGAACCTAGTTTCAGGAACTCTGTTTCCTACTTTCTGCCGAATTCTGGAGGCGGATTGCAGATTGGCGGAACTCTACGCCGCGTTTTGCCTCGACCAGAGCGAAGAAATGGAAATATAAATTTATATAAACATTTCATCTCCTCCAGTGGGGATCGAACCCATAACCAGTCGTGTTTAGAGTCACACTTTGTGCCTCTGCGCCACGACTGGCCTCAAACAAATCATTTCCAATATCTTCATGATAAGCAAAGAGAATTAAGTATTAATACACTCCATCCTTTACTTGTCAGTACAATTTCAAGACACTGTGAGTTGAACAGATAATTCAACGCAACGTTTTATCTTAACAGAACAGAAAAAGATAAATAATTTAATATAATAACAGTCCCGAGTTAGAATCGATCCAACAACCATCACGTGTTCAGTGAGACACTGTTCCATAGCACACTATGGAATGAATTTAAGCAGTAGCATTTTGCCGGCGCAGGTTTCGTTGAGTAACCTTGGCAGCCGGCGTCTCGTTGTGTCTCGCCCTTGAACCGTGCCAACAATAGTCAGTTGTGATTCGACTTTAAATATTCTGACGTTGTAGTATTGTCAGTAAAATTTGAAAGCTTCTCGTTCTAGTAACACAGATTATTGTAACGCATAGAAAAACATGTACAAGAATTTTATAAGTAAATACTTCTTTGTGCGAGACTCATTGTTGGTAATACAATAGAATCTTCAATAACTGGGGAAACTTTTTTAAAATCGATAACTTTAATTTTCATTATAGAATCAAGAGTTAATAATTGAGATAGAGTTAAGATTGATTTTTCATGTCCTTTTCGCTTTCGCAAAAGTTTAAGAAATGTATATTATATCAGCTTTACGCTGTATCCCGCACACAGAAATGTAGGCAGAGGGAACCTATTGTTAAGATACTCCCACTTTCTGCCGGATTCTGGAGGCATTGCGTGTTGAGTGGCAGAACTCAACGCCGCGCTTTGCCTCGACACCAGAGCGAAGAAATGGAACTATAAATTTAAGTAAATATTTCATCTCCTCGAGTGGGGATCGAACCCACAACCAGTCGGTTTTACAGTCATACTTTGTGCCCCTGCGCCACGACTGGCCTCCAATACTTTAAAGGTAGAAATATATAATAGGTATATTCAAACTTTATAACCATTAGACCGACATATTGAGCGCTATTTAATAAGCTTAATGAGCTTATATTAAAAAAGTTGACGTTTGTATTTTATAAAAGTACAAAACAACATTTTAATTAGAGTTTTTAAATTTTATTAGGTAGTAGAACCACGTGCTAGGTAATACGTACAAATTAATTAATATTAGAAAATATGTTATATTATTTTAAATTTCCTATTAATTTTTTTATGTTAAAAAAGTAACTTTGACGTTATAAAATGTTGTTAATTTTTTTGTTCATTTCTTTTGTTTTATTATAATTTGAATTTTGATTTGATTGTAAAAGGTATCATGTTACTTTATAATTATCGTTAAAATGTAATATGTAAAACATCACACTAGTAGAATTAAGAAAAACTTAATTATAAAAAGAAGCAGCCGTTTATAATATTGTCATAAATTTTTATTATTAACAAAAAAAACATCGATCTGCTTACAACAAAATGATATTCCATAAATCAAAATAACATATAATAATAACCTAAAACTTACGTGAAATAAGTTACAACTTTCCAAGTATTCTATAATTTATATAAGTCGATACAATATTACACGCGATACTGCGTGACCGACGCTAACTAATGCTGGGTTTATTACTCGCTCCATTATGTTAGTGGCTATAGCAAGTACAGGTTTAATATAAACAAACTGACTCGCTTTAGTGGTTAGTAAGCAGCTTAAAATCGTGAAAGCTTTTTTGTAGTACTACGAGGTAGCGTGGGCGGACAGACATACCCACATGTGTTTCTTTCTATACCTAGCGGTATATAACATACCGGTGTAATGTACTGGAATATACTGGAATTTCCATTTATGGATGTTCAATGGATTAATAATGTTCATATTTGTGGAGGGTTAAGATATATTATTAAATATTTCAGCTATTATATCTGTTTCAGAACGTACACACTTGTTATAATAACTCCTCTATGTATATATTCTTTTTTTTGCGTCACGCTGTATCAAGCACAAGCGGGGTAGGCAGAGGAAATAGTGAAGGCTATATCTGTAATATATGATTCTTAAGTGAGTGTAAGGTGAGGCTAGTCGTGGCGCAGGGGCACAAAGTATAACTGTAAAAAAGCGACAGGTTGTGGGTTAATACGGCAGAAAATGTGGAACGGAGTGTCTACACCAGGTTGTGTGAGCACTAGGTTCCCAGCTTCCCTCTGCCTACCCTGCTATGTGCAGGATGCAGCGAGACGTCAAAAATATTTATTACTAGAGCCATTAAGATCATTATATTATATCGCTACATAAAATCGTCCACACAACCGTTGATTACACGCCAACCTATCAAACCGAGAAACAATCTAAATTCATTCACAAAAAACAAAATCTCAACAACAAACAAGCAAATATGCACAAAAAAGAAGTTAAATGAGAAAAAGTAATTTCGCGAGATAGAGCATTCGGTTTGTTCATTAAATTTTCAAGTTTGTGCAAATTTCGGGCGGAACGTAAGCGGCTTGCCAAGGAGCGGGGCCTCCAACTACTGGGCTTAAGTCTAATGAATGATGCAGACTCCGCCGGTTCACTGAAACGCGGGATGGGTTGAGAATATGCCTAATTGTGTTTTGACTTTCCGTTTTGCACTGATAAAATTGGTGATGGATGTATTAATTATTTTTTATCAGCTTCACGGTGTATCCCGCCTGTAGGAGGACAGGCAGAGGGAATTTAGTGTTAATACACTCCGGTCTAAACTTTTCTTCGATTTCTGGAGGCATTGCGTATTGAGTGGCAGAACTTGACGCCGCGCTTAGCCTCGACATCAGAGCGAATGGAAATGGAACCCACAAACTGTCTGGCGTCAATAGTTGTGTCCTACGCCGACACGGTTGTGTCCTTGCACCATAACTGACCTCAATTTTTAATGATATTATTAGACACTGTGTTTTGTTATTTCTATTATAATTAATAATAATATTTTTATACAGTCGCAGCTCAAAACAGAAACGGCTAATGGTTTTTAAGTTGGTATTTTTTTCACATTTTGAGCCCCGTTAAGATTTTACTTATCAGCATCATCATGTATCAAATTGGAATGAAATTCGACACACATTTTGCTGACTAGAGATCAAGTATAATTATAACTACAACAATGAAATCTTCAAGACATCTTTGAAAATTTTTATTTTAATATTTAAATACTTTAAAAAAAATTCAAGAAGAATTTCTATAGGTACTAATACATTTTTTTCTGTTTAGATATTTCATGTAAAGAGTTATTCTAAGACAGTTCCATCTCTGTTTTAGATTCGCAACGATTGTTGACTACTTTAGGTAAATATGTAAAGCAGCAAAATTTACTGATACAGCGTAATTAGATGGATGCTTAATGTTTACGATATAAATATTAATAGGATCCGAGTAGGGCAGCATTTAAATATTGAATATGATGATCTGTTTTATGAGACGTTTATATTAAGTGAGTTATAAAATTTGCTACATTTTGAGTATGCTATAAAATAAATACCTACGTTATAGCAGGTATAAATACGCACACATCAAGTAGGCAGATGCAACTTGGAAACTTAATGTTAAGACTGGAGGGATGTTGAGTGGTGGAGCTCAACGCCGCGCTTTGCCTCGTTACCAGAGAGAGGAAATGAAAATGTTAATATTATAAGGAAACTCATAAAATATAGTGCTACTGTTAGATAGTAGCCAGGTGCCTTGATAAAATTAGCGTTTTAGTGAAACTATAGGGCCGCAACAACGGTTAATAGATTTATTGGTTATTTACTTAAGTTTAAATTGCTTTTTATAATACTTTTGAAAATAATAAAAATTGTTGTTGGCTTTTGGTACTCTACATGTGCAATCATTTTCAAGCGATGTACTATTAAATAACGCAACAGTTTTTGCATAGTTCAGCTTTTACTAATAGGTAATCATTTGGGAGAAAGAATTTTTTTTTATATTTTATATAACAAACAACTAAGGAACTGATCTTAGATGGTAATGCTTAAAGTTGTATTAATATATATAATATATAAATCAACACAGGATGTATTTTTAAATAACCAAAAATCCTTATAAAAATCATGATAGCGTAACTCAATCTATTAAAAAATATTATAAGTGCGCTATCAACATATGTATACATAGAGCACGAATCTAATTCAGTTTACTAAATAAATAATGGTTTAATTCAAGCTGGTGGTGGTCTCAGCTCTCTTTAGTAAATCATAAAAACATAAAACGGTTACTATATAATATTTTGTTTTCGATATTATGAAGATGGGCTCTACAATCCTCAGATAGAAGGCATTTGTATGAATTGCAAGATCAATATCGACTATACATCATATGAAACAGCAAATAAAAGTTCGAAGCAATATATTGTCATCGTCGTAGCGCAGATCTAGTTGAAACCAAATATTTATTATCGAAAAGTCGGAGACCAACAAATCTTTGGTTATCATATAGATATGCATATGGGGATAGTGGTCTCTATTCTCTCTCCTTAGCTTCACGCTGTATTTCGCACACAGCAGGATACGGAGAGAAAGCTTGGGAACCAAGTGTTCAGACACTCCTTTTCCATTAAGACACTTTGTTCCCCATTGTGGGGATATAATAGTATTAATAATATAAACTTATCGATTACATAGGATGCTTCCTTGGCCTCACAGTCCTTAACCTTAAACAAGTAACATCTATTCGGAAGTCCCATAAAGTAAGTAGTTTGTGGGATTCCCGACCTCGGGTGAGGTGATATTCAAGCATTCCTAACTAGTTTAAAGCTTTGGACGAGTACCTACATAACTTTGTATGAGTGGTTTAACGTCTCCCAAGTCCCAGCCGAATCTGATTTGTTAAAATCATTGTTATAAACGTAATTAACGTTTTATTTTTACTTCATTTTAAAAGAAATTACATTAAAGATTTATGATTTATTAGACCATCGAATACTAATGGAAGATTTAAATTACAAAATAACATATTTTTTTTTATACCTACATATAAATTTGGCCAGGTTTCATCAAACTATATCGCCTTATTTTGATTAAACTTTAACTAAAATAATTTACAAATTTAGTAAAGTGTGGAATACACTTTGTTTTGATTAAGTTTGATATATAGGTACTGTGCGGTATTCGTATATAGTTTATAATCGGATTATGTATTTGGGAAACTTGAATAAATAATTCAAACATCAGTGCCACATTTCTTGTGTGTTAGAAGAGAATTATGGGTTAGTGTGGTGTATGCTTCTGTTTCCTACTAAAAATTCACCATTTATATTTTTACCTCAACTTTTCATATTATTTCTTGGTAGTCCAAGCTACGAATTAGCTATTCGTTCGTTCCAATTCGAGATACGAGATCGAGAGATTGTTAACAGGTGAACTTATTATAGGTTAAAAGGTTAAGTTTAAATTTAGATCAAAACTTAGTTAAAATTAAATTATATTCCACTTTTAAAAGGTAAGAACGTACACATATAATTACATAGGTGTGCTATTTAGCAATTTATATGTATATAAATTTTTATATAAATATAATTTCATAAATTTACATGAAAACAGTATTCAGGGAAGATCCCATTTGTATTAAACTCTCCAAATTAATGTTTAACGATATTGTAAACTGTTTTCTGGCTTTTCATTCAAGAACAATAACCATCCCATAAATCTAATTGTAGAAGCCTCATTTTACTGTTCATTATTTCATAAGTATGGGCAAATAATATCTTTCTTTTGCAGAACGTGAGGCCAGTCGTGGCGCAGGGGCAAGTGTGGCTGTAAAACCGACTGATTGTGGGTTCGATTCCCACTCGAGGAGATGAAATATTTACTTAAATTTATATTTCCATTTCTTCGCTCTGGTGTCGAGGTAAAGCGCGGCGGTGAGTTCTGCCACTCAACACGCAATGACTTTACAATTCGGCAGAAAGTGGAGAACGGATTATCTTAACACTAGGTTCCCTCTGTTTACCCTGCTATGTGCGGGATACAGCGTGTAGCTGATGGTTCCAGAACGTTTTGCATTTCATAATGCAATATTACAATATCAGTATTTACCAGAAGCACACTATTTATATTCTAAGAAGGAGCAGATGCAGCAAGAGTGCAGGTCGCGCGTCGGAATGTTGTTGACAATACTTAGCTTCACTTTACATTCATGTATGTTACTGAGTTGGTTTGTCGTGTTCAGCTGTTGGAAGTTGTGTATTTTGTTATAGAATTTTAAAACTAGATATCTTATATTTGCAGATTTTTTTGTTATATTTTACAGTACAATCATTTATTATTTGGTTGTATGTAATAGTTATAAGTTCAATTTTCATACAACAGAATAATCAACATTGAAATAAGAAGGATGTGTTGTTGTTCGTCTGTACCTGACAAAAAGAGGTAAGCGTCATACCTGCTATACGTATAAAATAATATTTCCTTAAAAAGAGAATTAATTTTGTACTACTAGTTTTATAGAACAACAAAGTAAGCTAGTAAGCTAAGCTAATGTACTGGAAAAGTACGCAGCGATATGTTAAGTACTTTAGTGAGGACTAGACGTAAAAATAAAAGGTTGATTTTATAAAAATTATTCTAATATATACAAACGTAACAATAAAAATTTCCTAAACATTCTCTTGTTTTACCAACCCGAGACGAGACACTCGATTTGGCAATATTTTTCGTTTCAATCCATTACACAATTTGGTTCTGTAATATGAAAGTGTGCCTACTCTACTTACATATGTATTTTGTATAGAGAATATGTCGTGTATCGGCATTTTATATTATTTGCTTAGCTATCTTGGATCTTCGTCTTGATCAATTTCGTATTCTTTTATGATTTATTTTTAATGTTACAATTTTTTATTTTTATATCATACTTAGAGATCGTCGAGGTGCAGAGTACCCTTCCTCTATCGTCCCGTTTATACGCTTACCTATGACTATGAGCGAGACGATAGACGGTTCTGTTTCTCCAGCACTTGGCGGTAAAAGGGAAACGGAGTGTCTTAACACTATTACTTGCCTGCTGCTATGGGCCATGGGCGGCACAGAGCGTAAAGCTAAATAAATAAACTAGTTACCAGCGGCTTTCTTAGCATTGACGTCCTTAAATGACTACCAATGATCGTTAAAACTGAATTAATTAATAAAATTTAAAATTCTAATTCTAACTGAAACTGACGTTGAATTATATTCAAAGTCTTCGTGAACATGATACCGACTTTTTTTTCATTTCTCTTTTAATAAAATATTTAATAATAATTAAGCATATGTCTACTTAATTATAGACCTATATATGAATTTATTTTTATATTTTTTAGTAAAAGCAAATAAAGTGTTTTTAACAAAAATAGAGGTCATTACACTTGTTGTAAAAACATTTATTACAATAGCGGGGTGGTTCCGGTTCGGTGCCTGGGAAATCTTTGGGAACTGGAGACCTCCCGTAACCTTTACCACATATTATAGACGCATTTAATATAAATAAAAAAAACTTAAACTATCTGTAGGTTTCTTAGGATATAAATCACAAATTATAAGGTCGTTACAGTGATATGAAAGGTAGTGTTTTTTATGAATGATAGAGATTTTGTTAATTATTTAAAAAAAACATTGTAAACACGAGTTTTTTTTGTTTTACATCATCTTATTTATATTATATTTTTTTTGTTTGTTATTAACATATATTTTATGACAGACTCGTTGACTTCGCAAGGTTGTGGATTCTATAAGTCATGTGCGAACTATACAAACTACTATATACTATATAGGTATATTTTTGTTTGTAGCATTATGCAGTAGTATACTACATATACTTTTATTGTTATATGTATGTATGAATATAACAAGTACAAGAAATTGTTGAAATCGCTTTCAACGTGCGGAGGAAGTTAGATAACATATTACAATTGCAAATTCTTTGACGAGACTAGATAGGAGTACAGCGGAATGTTTATGTTGTAATTTTGTCATTCAATCTATTACTATTTCATTTTATATGTCGTTTACGTCAATTTTTTTTTTAGGTTCACGTTAAATTCTACAGATAGCAGTGTAGTGTGGAATCTGGGAATTCTGGAGGCATTGCGTTGAATGGCCAAACTCAACGCCGCGTTTTGCCTCGTTACCAGAGTGGAAAACTAAATATTAAACATTTCATTTTCTCGAACGGGACTCGAATCCACAACCTGCGCTGCCTTCGACTCAAAATAATTTACTTCAATTATTTTCTATAATATTATTGAGTCAAATGAGGAGGTAGTCCTACCAACGGTATAAAATTATCAAATCAATATATGGATTTAACTATTATATATTATCTAGAAAAGTGACAGTTTTAACATTATTTTCATTATATTAGTGGTAAACCACTTTAACATTGGGCTAACCGCTTTTATACAATCTACAAATCATAATTCCCGCCTTGTCGCGTCGTTCCGAGACGCGTTCAAAAGTAACGAACACGGATTCTTTAATGATCTAGGGTTGTCAACTGTTACTACGAATAATATACACTTAATACTAATATATATGTAATACTAATCAAACACATGGCAAGATTATGTTAGTTGCTATAATATAAATATAATTATTAATTAAAATAGTTTTATTAATTAAAACATTTCCTTGTAGGATAAAATGTATCTAAAAATGTAGGATTGCCTATTATATACATGTATAATTTTGTCGAGTCTGTAAGGCATTGTTTGTTGAGTGGCGGAACTCAACGTCGCACTAAAAAAATTGTAATATAAATTACCAAAGTGAATAAAAGCAAGAAAACCTCTGAGAATTCATACTTCGAGCTTTATAGGAAAAATATCATAGGAAACTACTTCCACTCTAACATCGCACTATCTGATTAAATAAGTTTGCAAAGTATCACCGTGAATCCGAGCTAACTTATATTGACGTATTAGACGAAAGTAATTCGATTAGGAGAATTCTACTGTTCGTAGTAAAAATATCTCGAATTTTATGTGTTTTTTTCTTTTACAAAACTGTAATGAAGATAATTTTAAATTATTTTATAATTTACTAATATATGTTAATATCATAATCTTTGTATAATTAAAATTATTATTCCTACATTGACGCATCTATTTCTATAATAACATCGAAATACATATATAATTTCTGTTACTGAGTGACTGACAGACAACGCAACAAAACCACTGGACTTTTAAAAGTTGAAATCAGTTATGTAGGAAGGTTAGAGATAGGGAATGCCCGAAATTCCTCTTTAAATAGGAGTATATGGGATTTTTCATTTTACGTCTCAAATTCTACGCAAACAAAGCTGCAGGCGCCGACTAGTATTTATATAAGTCGCCCATGTCTAGCATGATGACGGATGATGATGATGTTTAAAAACATTTAAAATTCAAGAAATATAATATATATTGATTTTATATTTTTCATATATACGAAATATATAAACAAATATTTCAACAGCTGTAAAAGTAGATTCCTGTTTTGCTCTGATTAAATAAGTTTACAATAGAGAACCCTAGCCTACTTCACAGGGGCTATTTGGATGCGTCTCACGAACATACGAGTGCGACGTCTGCGCCATTCAATGGTTATGAGTCTTACTGGAAGTGGAAGTCGATACTCAATATCTTTAGGTGGCAAGTGTATTAGAAAAGTTTAGTTTCCATAATATCTTTAAATGTCGTAAAACGTTTAATAGCTTGTTAAAGTATTCGTGGCATTTTGATAAAGAAGCTGAAGTTAGAGCCGGTTTAATAGTATCTGTATTCTTAAGTTTTTAAGAAGACCGATTTTCGTTAGTTTTGAATTCAAGTTATTTTTTTATTTTTTTTTTGTTAAATTGCTTGGATAACCACTAACAATAATGATTTAAAAATATATATATTGCTTAGTAAATAGTATTTAAATCAACTAAGTTCGACATATTAACATAATATCTAAAATGTAATCTTTAAATCTAAATAAAATTAATAGCTCTAGATATTTATCATGGTGGGTCTTAAACGCCTCACAAAAAGCTAATCGATACCTCGTCTACACAGCTATGAATCAGAGCAATTATACGTCGCCTTCCTTCTTCCCGGCAATTAGGGTTGCTCGGTTTTCATTTTTATTTTCTATTTTAACGATTTTCATAGTAAAATATGTAAATATTTAGAACGAAGAATAGCATATAGCATATAATGTATTTTAAAGGTCTGTGGATCTTTATAAAATGTTGTTCATTCAATTCACATATGGTCGTTACTGTACAAGTAGTTTTTAATATTTAAGTCTTCTTGTTCGTAAGAGAGGCGTAATAGGCGTAATTTTTTTCTTCTGCTATTTCTGTTTAATAACAATTTTATATGCATAACTTAATTTAATTTGTCGGTCACAAGCGGGAGGTTATGGGTTCGATTCTCATTCGAGGAAATAAAGTATTTAGTGTTTTCATTTCCATGTTCTGGTAACGAAGCGCGGCGCTTAGTTTCGCCACTCAACACGCAATTACTCCAGAATTCAGAGAAAAGTGCGAATTCAGAAACACGTAGTGTCTTAACACTACGTTTCCAGGTTTCCTCTGTCTAACCCGCTATATTTAGGATACAGCGTGAAGCTTTTATAATTTAGTTTAGATTTAGATTCATTTATAAAATTAAAGAACAAAAAATATAATTTATAAAATTGATTCCGAATTCAATACAGTATTTCTGATTTTCAACTTTGAAACTTTACCATAAAAATGATATAACACTAAATTTCAATTACGAGCACTTAAACGTATTGGAAACCGGGAACATTTACAAGTCTGATATGAATTTTAATTTTAATTATGGAGCCACCCTCCTCGATAAGGCCAGTCGTTTATCTTACAATAAGAGCAAAAAAGTATAAAATCATTATAAAACCCTTGTTTTGCTTTTGACAACCCAATTAATTTAGTCGATGGTGCTAATGATAGAGTGTACATTCAAATCGCTTTTTTAGTGTAAGTTAGTTTTTCTAGCGGCGTTGAGTTCTGCCACTCAACACGCAATGCCTCCAGAATTCGGCAGAAAGTAGGGAACGGAGTGTGACACTAGGTTCCCTCTGCCTACCCTGCTGTGTGCGGGTTACAGCGTGAAGCTGATTAATTAATAAATTTTTCTATGTTCAAATATTTACGTTCATAAGTTTATAAAATTTATTCTTAAACTAACATCGTGTTCTATAAAATTTATATAAAACTAGCGGCTCGCCCACGGCTTCGCCCGCTTAAAATACATGATTACTGATTTAATAAGCACAATCGATTGACAACTATAATGACTTCTAATATGACTTTTTTTACGACATTATCGTCAAAGAATTTTTGATTGTTTTAATTAAAAAAATACGACCATTGTTGATATTTGATATTTATAAAATATACATAAAGCTAATTATGTATTACACGTATATATTTTTGTAACTTTATGTTCTTTTTACCTATATAATATACGTCTCATCATAATTCTAAAACTCTGTTAAATGTGCTGATGTCAGTGAATAATTTAATTTAGGTTGTAGGATTCATAATATTCTTTGTAAAATAACTGTATTAATTGCATATTAACTCCTGTACAGTTTTTAAATTAGTTACATATATTATATGAACGAACCAACCAAAATATCTTTGTATTTACTTGATATTTCTTTCAAGATCGTTCTTTATCTCTGTGTTGAATTAAAATAAATTAAAATTAGCTTCACGCTGTATCCCGCACATAGCAGGGTAGGCAGAGGGAACCTAGTGTTAAGACACTCCGTTCCCCACTTTCTGCCGAATTCTGGAGGCATTGCGTGTTGAGTGGCAGAACTNGAAATTCAAAAAAAATCTTTTTGCTTTCTATTATTCTTTTTAAGTATCCCTCTATCCATTTCAGTCAAAATTACTAAATGTACAGACAAAATATTTTTACTGTCTTATTATATATAGAGATTTGTCTCTGAGCTAAGCTGTTCTATATATACATATATTATTAACATCATACTTACGTATGTAGTAAGTACAAGTAAGTAGGACACCCTACTTAATTTTGCATATAATTCATATTTGATTAAATATTTTGTGCATTTCTAAAAACTATTTCAAAACTTGTAGTCTGTATTTATAGATACTATGCATACAAATATAAAAAATATAAGTAAAAATATGACTTTAATAGACTATCGCTGAGTTTTAAGTACAAGTCATTTACGTGAATGGACCACTTACTTAGTAAGGATTTATATCAATTTAGCCCCAAATGACATAAAGTATAGGATAAAATAAAGAAAAAAGTATTAAACAGGAGTATTAAAATATTGTGACTAAGCTTGTAAGCTTAAGCGTAACTAAATAACTCATTTATCTATGTTATAAAAAGTACCTATTATAGACGCGCAATGGACGCGGTGGTCCATTGAAACTTGGTAGAATTTATTATAGTTATGATTGGCGTTGCTGCTTTGTCTGGCAGGAATGAAAAATGGCAAAATTCCAACAGAACCTTCCGTCAGAAGCAACGAAAATAGCTTAGTATATCATAATTTTGTGATACAATTATTACACTTAATATATATACATTTAGACCTATTTAACTCTACATAAAATTTATTTTAAAAAGTTTATGTGTGAGGCCGTCATAGCGCAGTGGAGCCATATTTGAACCGCGATGGAAGGATGTAAATCCATATACAAGGTAATTAATTAGTTTTATATCTCTGCTTGGTTAAACGGTGTTGAGTTCCGCAACTAAACAATCCTTGTATGTCTCAAACTCGGGGGGAAATCGAGGAATGGTGTCCCAAATAACTTTTAAGGTTTTATATGCAAGAAAAATTGAGAAGCTTAAAAAATGTTGAAATGTTACTTAGCGTCGAGTTAAATGATTCACCACTAACTCAACCCAACCTTATAACGACACGTTCTTATATAGAAATGACACTCGTAGTAAGCTTGTCTACAAATGTTAGCTAAGTATGTTACTTCTACGAAATCGTTTTGAATTTTAAAGTGTATTTAAAGAAGTGCTTAGAGTTTTTAAACATATGTATGTAGAAACACAATATCATTAAAAAAAACATTTATTATTAGAATTTTCGTTCACTTTCACATTTTCCTTATATATTGTATATATACAAATATTCGTTATATAAGTATTATTATTGTTATAATAAAACATAATATAATAAACTACTACAAATTATATGGAACAATTATAATTATTGACTATATCTGTAACTGACTAATTCTCATGATAATAAACAACAACATATTTTTTTCAGATTTTTCTGCAACAAACTTTCGACGCTTGTTGCTTAATGTCAACTTATATGCTGAGAATGATGCACTTATTTTTTTAGCTTCTCATTGTATCCCGCATGCAGCAAGGGCGGATCCCTCTGTCTGCCAGAGAGTTTTAACACCAGTTCGCCTATGTGGGAACCAAACCGAGGTTGGTTTGGCTAGATTCCCACCTAATCGAACTGGTGTTAAGACATTGAGTCCCTCATTTTCCATAGAATTCTGGAGGCATTGCGTATTGATTGGCGGAATTTAACGCTGCAACTCGACACTAAGAGCGGCGAGGTGCTGAAATATTTCATTTCTTCGAGTGGCACCAATCACTCGTCGCGTCTACAGCCACACGCTTATGCCTCTGTGCCACGACCATAGAATGATACATAATAAAACAAAACATAGCACGCCTTATTGTTACACGAATAACTACTGAAATAAACACTGTATATGAAAAATACAACAGCGCTACAACAACGCTATAATATAGAATTATATGCTTTCACATTATGTACGATTTTTAAATGCATGAATAAAAAAAAATCAATTCAACTCACCTTTAACTGACTTCCCAACACAATATTGTCCAAATCTGTAACAAAAGAATATTTAAGTAACAGTTAGTAAAGTGGATACAAAATGCATTAGTAATTTATTTCACTACAACTACTTCATTGTAGCAACATAAATACTCAGCGTGGCATCGTCGAGCACTTTGGGGGTCCATTGACTAATTTATGATTAAGAACGTTAATGATTCCCTCTGCTTTTGGTTATTTTGGGATTTATTCCACAGCCGTGAAAGAAAAGTGATTTTGTTTTGTGTGTGAGTGTATATTTTTGCAGGTCATCAAAGAGCAACTCAGCATCTGAGTATAAACGCGTCGGTTGCGGGTTTGATTTCCACTTGAGGGAAATGATTTTTTTTCATTTCCTCGCTCTGGTAAACAGAACTTTAGTTTCTGTCACTCAGCAGCAGTGCTTTAAAAATAGGTTCACTTTGCTTGATACAGCGTTAATGTATAAAAAATATATATATTTAGTAATATCTTAATTTTCCGCCGATAATATCTACCACTACTTACATTTATAAATATTTCAACGCCAAAGGTAAATTTCAAAATTTAATTATTTATATACGAATATTTATCGAATTTCCCAAATTTCTAAACACCATTTTAATACATTTAAATGAACCAGCTCTAAAAATAAAATAAATATATATTGGCGACCTGTCTGTAACAGTATTAACGAAATATCCGTGTTCATTCGTCCGTTATATTGCTCCAAAACTACTCGTGCGATCGAACTTTTTATTACTTTCCTAAGCTTGAAAATATTTAAACCAACGTTTAAAGCTATCGTATATCTTATTTTTGACGAAAAAATATTTTTTTAGGGTTTTTTAAGTTGGTGTACAGCGCAAACCCAATGGCGCTGTATAAATAATTTAATTTAATATGATAAAACTAGCGAAGTTGCAACTATTCTACTATAGCATTAAGTTGTAATTTTTAAATTGAATGTTTGATTCTAGTTGAATTCTAGTACGTAATTAAAAAAAGTATATACCCCCCTAATACTTAAGAAAAAATACAAATTACATACATAGTGTGGGCTAATAATATTAAATTGAAATTAATAAAATAATTTTTTAATCAAAATAATTGTGTACCTAATCGACATTAAATGTACTAATTTACCTTTAAAAGCATAAGAGCCATGTTAATGTGAGCATTCATCTAATTTTGGTTATGGTGTTCCTAAAGAAATTCCTTAACGTTACGTCCAATACTATTATCCGTTGTAACTTTAGGTATTTGAAAGCACACAAACTTAGTTCTGAAATATGTTTCATTCCATTATCTCCCTATTCAATAAGTGAATCATCCCCTTTGAGCGCGTCTTGGTTAGGCTGGCTTTCCACCAAGCAAAATATAGCTTTGGCTTTTTTTAGCTATACGATGTATTACGCACATAGCAAGGTAGGCAGGGGGAACCTAGAAACACAGTGTTAGGACACTTCTGGTCTCCACTTTCTTCGCGTTTTCTCGAGGAAATGAAAGTATGTTAGGTTACGGGTTGAGGGTTCCATTCTCACTTGAGAAAATGAAATAATTAATATTTTCATTTTCCTCGCTCTGGTAAGGAGCGCCGCGGCGTTGAGTTCCGCCACCCAACACACAATGCCTCCAGAATTCGGAGGAAAGTAGCGAACGGAAGTGTCTATCGTTTACTCTATGTAGGTATAAAATTGCAATAATTTAAACAGTACCTTATTAATGGCTATAAAAAGCTAAAAGACAAATGGAGAACGCACCTAGTTGAAATGTATAAAAACTGTATAAAAGTTCAATGAACACGTCGACTCTAACTTACGAAGTTTCCACCGTACGACAGAATTATGAGGCAAGTTGGCTTTCAACTTTGAATGGGAAAAAACAAAATATTTATAGCTCTCGTAAATTGGAAGGCAATCGGAAATTTTTCAACGTGAGGTCCTCGTATTTATAATTCACAGGAAGAACGCCCGCAGCAACGCCTGTAGAGATAGTTTGAAGCTATTCTGTCTTCAATCTAAACGTTTATTCTAATCATAGCCTATCTATCTAGTCTATATCTAGTCTTGAAATTATACATAAAATTGGAGTTATTATCGTAAGAATAATATAATAAATTTATTCTATAACATGTTTTTAAAGTTATTTCTTATGTTATTTTTCAATTTTCTTGAGAAAACCACAAAATAATAATGGTTCAGTAAGAAATTGGTACATATAAAACGTTGTCAGACACAATAATTATATAGTTAGGACACTATTACAAAGTATCTAGTATAAACTAGTATGAAATGTGGCCTAACACCTCGCCACGGGGCTCTCATACTCGTAAAACTGTACTTACGTATCTGCGTCATTTCCCTGGAGTGAGGTGATAAACTAGCTCACATTTTTCAAAATATTACAACTTGTTTTCCATACAATCCTTGTCAATAAATTAATGCTAATGTGAGAATAATTTAGAATAACCTGTCTGTGTCTTTTACAATGTTAAAATAAATTATAAATCAGCTACACGCACGCTGTATCCCGCAGACAGCAGGGCAGGCAGAGGAAATCTAGTATTAAAACACTTCGTCCCCATCTTCCCGCCGAATTCTGAAGGCATTGCGTGTTGAGTGGCGGAACTCAACGCTGTGCTTTATCAAATATATTTCAAATTTATTGATGTCGATTATAACCCACTACGAAATGTTCACTAAGGATTGTTTTATGCCTAAATAAACAAAGAACTAAATATTTTTTTTATTTTCTAAAACCAATCTTTACAAAACTGTAAGGAAAAATATTTAAACAAGTACCAGTCTTAGAAGATATGTATATTCAAAGGTAAAAGGAGCTATTCACGGAACTGTTCACAGCAAAGCAAAGTGGCGCAGCTAGCATTTTAACTGAAAACGCCTTGCCTCTTTACAGAGGCGATACGACGTACTATAGACGTACTTAATCGTGAAGTATCACTATATTACTGAATATGAAATTATAGTAATATCAAAAGCAATGCATTTTTAACAATTCTTAAATTATAAGCCGCTAGTGTTGAGACACTCCGCTCACTGCTTTCCGGCGAATTCTGGAGGCACTGCGTGTTGAGTGGCGGAACTCAATACCGCAATTTGCCACGAAATTAGAGCGAAACAATGAAAATATTCAATATTTCATTTCTTCAACTGGTAATCGAACTCACAACCTGTCGCGTTTAAACTTGTGCTTCTGATACATGACCGACCGGATTCAAATTCACTTTCACACAAAAACTACTAAATGGATTTTTTAGAAACTTCACATTACTATTCCTTATAAATCAGAATAGCATATGAGCTACAATTCCAAAATTTTATATAATTAGGCTATAAAATAACAATAAGCTTAAGTGGGCGAAGCCGCGTTTCGGTCGCTAGATTCAAATAAGTAAAGAGTTAATAAAGTAAATATGTCGCTTTTCTACTTACCATTAAAATGAGATACGTGTAGATAAAAAAGGGAATAAATTTGCCACGAACGCACTGTTAATTAACGGCAAATAACAGCCTTACTTGTAATTACTAGAACCATTCTGAAACTAGTTCGATACCTAATTTGTTAAGCACAAACTTGAAAGACGCGTACAGCAATTATTTTTAAAATGGAGTGGTTTCTATAAATAATATCTATTTTATATTATATAGATAAGTTATAGTAGCTATAGAATACGGCTTAGGCAGGTGTATTATTTTACAGTAGTACCGAGTCTGTGAAATATCGAATATATTTTAATATTAGTTGTTAAAAATAATTCTTACAAAAAATTCTAAAGTATCAATACCAAAACAAAGGTAAATAAAATCAAAATTAAATTAAAAAAAATACATATTAAAAGAAAAGAAACAAATTATTTTATCTAATATTACCTTATATTTAATGTTTCGAATAGCTTTTAAACGTGTACTCCAATCATTAAATTAAAATATCAAATTTTACTACTCACACAAAAACTAGTCTGATAAGAGATACAGCCGGTCTCAGTTTTACTAGTAGACTAGTGTACAAGACAATGTTAACGACAAACATTCCTTACATAGTAGAAAACATGAGTTCATTGTTCCTTTCGCATTGAGCAATGCCGCCTACATTAATAAACGTAGTATTTTTTGTTTGTTTACATTTTAAATAATATTTGTTATCTCTATAAGACTGCCATTTTTTTAGTTCAGCTTAGCGCCAAATATTATTTTATTTCTTTGCCGATGGTCAACTGACGTCTCCACTGTCTCAAATAAGACAATAAATCACTTAAATACTTATCTAATTGGTTTCTTTAAAAAAGTTATAATTTTGTACCTACACTGTACAAGAATTCTTATCGCCGTTTGAACATCATCATCCAAATAAACATATTATACGCCATATTGCAAATGAATTAGTTATTATAATAATTTTAAACTTAAGCATAGATATTTTTTTAAATGGAATAAAATAATCAGAATAAAATTCAGGATCCAAATTTATCCACCATCCACTTGGCTATTTTTTATCACTAGATACTAAACCAAACTCAATTTAATAGTCCAGCACAAGGCGGAGGACTAGAAGTACATTAAATTGCAAATATATTATAATAAAGCCGGTAGATAAAAAATTGTCGAGTGAAATTCAGAGTTTGAATTTTATACCTACTGGACAGTGGACACCAGAAATCGGCACCCATATAGATCTCAATTGTTTAGTCGGTGAAGTCGAGAACGACGCATTACTTAACATTTAACTTGGCTCTCAATTCTCGTTTGGTTTATGACGGGATATACATACACATAAGTTGCAATTTAAACATTAACTACTGCTATTCAAATACAAATGCATATCTAAATGTATATCCGCTTTGTAAAGTCCTCTCGTACGCGTTAGGGTGGCTTAGGCCCAGTAGGGGATGATCCCTAACAACAAAAGATGTTAGCAACGCGTATCGATTCAGTATTCGCTACCCTTTAAACTTGCTTAATGTCTAATGAACGAATGTGCACATTTTTAGAGTGGAAAATTGGTAATTTATCTATGTAAAGGGTTATTTTATTTTATAATAGGTATAAAGAAAATATAAATGAAATAAACAAAAAAGTATCACTATATTAAATAGAGTAGTAAAACGTACAACAGTTTTATTATGAGTAAATTTTTTTGAGATTACTTTGTTACAAGCTAATCTTAATACATATGTATGTGTTTATAATTAATTATTTTTAAGGAATTACAAATATATTTATTTTTTTAGTAGTGACATCACGGAAAACATACGTTCGTATCTACTTATATATTTTTTTGTCTGTTGGTCCATCTAGTGGTTAACGACTTTCAAGTCAACTCGAAAATTATGGGGTTCCTGGATCTGATAAACAGTTGTCTTGACAGATGTCCATGTAATGAGCGAATATTCTATTGTAAATCAGGGTTATCAATTTACACATTTATCTGTAGGTTTTTTTATAATACTAAAAAATGATACCTGGTACGACTATCACTATTCATAGCTGTTGTTTGTATGTCTAATAAAATAAAATATCCTTATGCTTACATTGCGGCTTGGTAGATAAATTCAAAATTATATATATGAATATTTATTTGTTTTTATCTGCACTTAGTATAAATTTAATTTTGCACTCAACAATGTTAAATATTGATGTCAATAGAGGCGCAGGGGCACAAGTGTGTGACTGTAAGCACAACTAGATGTGGGTTCGATCCCCACTCGAGAAAATGAAATATTTAATATTTTCACTTCGCCCTGGTGTCGAGGCAAAGCGCGGTGTTGAGTTTCGTCACTCATTACGCAACGCCTCCAGAATTCGGCGAATAATGGAGAAAGGAGTGTCTGATGTTAACACCAGGTCTGGCTACGTTGCTGTGCGCGGGGTACAGCGTGAAGTTGTATATATAATGTTAAATAAAACGAAAGGTCAAACCTTTACAGACCCAACCAGAGCAAAACACCAACAATGAGGCAGCTAGGTGATTATTCAATTGCCAAGGCCGATTCGGATGGATCTAATGACGCCGTGGGCAGACACGGTCATTATATATAAAGCTGATCGAGTAAACAGTGTTTAGCAGTGAAGTAACAATGGGTTTACGTGTGGCTGTGGTGTTTGCGGCGATCGCTGTGTGCGCGGCGGCTCCCAGTGATCGTGAGTCGATTGTTATATCTATATGTGCATATTGAATTAATTTTAGGCGTGGTTTTTTGAGGTTTTTGTAGAGACTTGAAGCGTCACGCTGTATCCCGCACACAGCAGGGTAGGCATATGGAACCTGGTGTAAGGACACTCCGTTCCTCCTTTTTTGTCCAATTCTGGAGGGATTGCGTGTTAAATGGCGAAACTCTACGCCGCAGTTTCATGACATCAGATCAAGAAAATTAAAATATTAAATATTTCATTTTCTCGAGTTGAGAGTCGAGGCCTAGGAATTCTATTGTGAAATTATTAAAATTTCTCTCAGTTTTTTATATATCTATTACTAATTTTTAAATTGTATGTAAGAATTAAATACAGTGATTCTAAATTTTAAATATAATATTTTATAATAATAGCTCCTTTATAGAATACAAGGAAAAATCTCAATAAAAAATATACAACATTTAAAATGCACAAACTAACATATATAACGTACTACATAATAAACTATGCATTACACATATGCAAGACATGAGTGTGTATAGAAAACATTGTATTACAAATATTTACCCATGGAGAGTCATTCAAGTGGCGTTGGTCCAGTGCTCGCTCTAAACCCCAGCCGGTCGATAGTCCTGCATATTTGATAACTGGTTTATATATCATTCCTTAGATAGCGAGATGCCGAGATAATTTACATAATTGTAGACCAGTAGGCGCTCCATTGATGAAAGTAAGAAGTAGGATTTACATATACTGGAACACGTTGAATATGATTTCTCGATTTAACACAATGAATAAATAGTGTATTATAATTAAAAATCCTAAAATAAAATAACAATTAATTTTCTAATTAAAATTATTCTATACACGTTCAAGTTACATTCACAGTGAAAAGTGGACAATTCATCTCAAGAACTTTATCGACTCGTTACTCATTCAGGCCTGAAGATTTATCTTAACTTTCCAGGGAAATAATTTCGTATATTCATTTGAATACGTGCGATGTTTGGAAATGTTTTTAGGTTTTATATGTTAACTTTTATGTCACTAATATAAAAAAATATATATTTAAAATTTAATTATTGAAAATCAGTAAATTTATGTCAAATAAAACACAACAAAAATATTATAATAGATTAAAAATATATTGAATAAAACATCTATCTGATATTACCACAGATAAGATACAAACATCCGAAAAAAGGTTAAACATACTTTGCACTTTTGCATGCCCGACTTCACGATAAAGCTATCGATACCAAACTTTCTATCCTCGGAAGGGACTTACCTCAGGGCAGATCGAATGCAAGATTTAAAATAAATTAAGGGAATTTCAACCTTATATCTTTATTAATAAAGCATGAAAATTTCCAGGCCCGAAAAATCTAAAACTCCGAGGTCTAACGCGTTATAAATAACCCGGCTGGCCCTTTACGTTTTCGGAGGAAAACAATCGAAGTGTTATTTTAAACAACGACCGCGGTAATGGGAATTTTATTTTGCAAGGAAAGAATATTTATATGACGATGTAAAAGTTATTGGGAAAAAAAAAAATATATTTTAAGTCCCATTTTATACGAATTATAGGCAGGTAAGTTTATTATCAGCTTCATCCTGTATGCGATCCCAGCTGTATCCCGCACACAGCAGGGTAGGCAGAGTGAATCTAGTGTTAAGACTCTCCGTTCCCCACTTTCTGCCGAATTCTGGAGGCATTGCGTGCTGAGTGGCAGAACTCAACGCCGCGCTTTACGTCGACACCAGAGCGAAATGGAAATATAATATAAATTTAAGTAAATATTTCATCTCCTCGAGTGGCGAGCTTTGTGCCTTTGTACAGGTAAGTGTAGGTACAATTTAACGCTCTTGATATATTTTTTTTAAATTATTATAAATCTTATAAACTATAAAATGGAAGTTTTCAAAATTTGTTATATTTAAATCCTATTTATTCGTTTCTATTATATTTTTAATGATATATTCTTAGAAACGTATATTTATTGTCTCTATCACTTACACTGAATTAGACAGAGATAATAAAAATATAAAAGAAGTGGATTGGAACCTGTTTGTTCGTTGCCTGACGGTCATGTAATCGATCCAACTAATGCGTTGGGTTTTTTACCTACATAACAGATTTTTTGAGTTTCGTTTAAAAATAATTAAAGCAGGTAGCGTTCTAACCGTTGATTACCGAGATTAATGGGGAACTGGAATTAAGTATCGGATGTTGAACGAGATATTTTTTTATTGTAGCATTCTTAAGTTTCCATAATAATTTAAAAGTAAATAAAAAGAGTAACAGTATCGTGGAGTCTGCTTAAAATTTTATTATTTTAAAAATAAAGCTATAATTTTTTTAAAAGGTAAAATAAAGCAGCTTCACGCTGTATCCCGCGTGCAGCAGGGTAGGCAGAGGGAACCTAGTGTTAAGACACACCGTTCCCCACTTTCTCCCGAATTCTGGAGGTAATGCGTGTTGAGTGACAGGATTCAACGCCACGCTTTGTCTCGACACCAGAGCGAAGAAATGGAAATATAAATTTAAGTAAATATTTCATCTCCTCGAGTGGGGATCGAACCCACAACCAGTCGGTTTTACAGTGACACTTTGTGCCACTGCGCCACGACTGGCCTCAAAAGCCTTAGAGCTATAACGAAATATATAAATAACAATAATGATACACACTTTAGGAAATGCAACTCATTTTTTATTTAAAACATCGCCACGATTGCCACATTCCGCCAAATTTTCGAAACATTGCCAATAAAATAAATGCAAACATTTCCTCGAGTGAGGATCGAACACATAATTGTCACAATTTCTGTCAGACGTTGTCTCACTGAGCCATTCAACATTTTTTTCAACATTTAATAAATATATGCCATTTATTAAATGTTGAATAAAACTATATTGAAATAGATTCTCATTAAAAATAATATATCACAAAATTTTATTCTTATATGAGAATCTATATATGTATCGATTTTTATAAAAACTATAATATATTTTTAATAATTGGTTTCAGATGTAGTGTAACCGCATTTTAATTTAACAGGTTCAGGTAGTTTTTATAGGTTTCTCATAATTTACTGTTACCAGCATAATAATGGCTTACCATTCACGTGAAGGCCCTATATTTTAAAATAAAAAAAAAACATCCATATTATTATAAAAGTCGATTATGAATTTAAAATGTGAGTTTAATGTTTTTTTTTTTCAAATTAGATAGCTAAAAATTAAATTCACTTTTTCTTTATGATACAATATACCTTACATTTAGCATAAATATTTATTAACCACTATGTTCCCTCTCTATATATTTTTATTGAAAATCTCAAATAAGGAACCAATAAAACTGATTATAAATTATATTATGTTCTGTTGGCTGAATACACATCAGACACAAACAACTATTGATACTAGCAACACCGTAACCACTGACTTACTGCACACGTCACACACACTGCGTCTGGAACTCCACACAATGGAGACCGAGCTTGTAGAATGTAGACAATCAACCAAGTACTCAACAAACTTAGCCCAATATTCATATACATACATACATATTAGAGAAGTCCATACACTTCCAAATTTCAACCAAAACTATATTTTACTTTGGGGGTCTTTGTGGCAAATCTGTAGAGTGGTCATTAATTTAAGTAAAATGAAATTGTTACACTTCACCATTTCCTTCATTTAAAAAAAAATATTTAAAAGATTTACTTATATGAGACTATAGATAAAACAGTTATCCAGATGCTTTGTGTACTGTGTATATTTGTGATATGCGACACATACGAGTATTTAAGGGACAATAGAAAAACTACAGCTTCATGCTTTATCCCGTATGTAGCAGGGTAGGCAGGCCTTTTGGAATTAAATGGGGAGCGGAGTGTCTTAACACTAGGTTTCCTAGCCTAGTGCTAAGACACTCCGCTCCCCACTTAATTCCAAAAAAAACTACAAATTAAAAATATCCAGCAATAAATGCATGAAACAAATTGTGTAGCTATATTATATAATACACAAGCACCTTCTTATTACATCTATTGTATTAGTTAGCGGATAATAAATTCCGACATAACTCCTCAAAACAAGATATGAAGTTGAAGTCAAAACCAATATGTATCTACAGAAAGGAGGAACAAATTAAGACTTTAAGAGAATTAGTTGGGAGTAAACTTTTGGAGTAATCTATTCAAAATTCATCAGAGTCTTGTTAACAGTGATTAAGGATGCCAGGCACCTCTTAGGACCTAGCCACGTCAAAGCCTTGGATGATTGCTTAATTAATGAGGTTACTTTGTTTGATACACTTCTGTGGAGCTTAAGGAAGCTCTTCGATGAACTTTCGCTTTGCGATATTGGATACATCTGATAGTTTACTTGTGTTGTATTGTAGTGGTTCCTTAGCCTATTAATAATGTTTATTCAGTTAAAATAAGTGAAGTCACTTAGTAATTTTAATAAAATTTTGCAGGTTTTCACACTTTAAGTATTAATAGTATTTTATAAAGTAAAGAATAATGCAATGTTTATATTAAATGTACAAAAAAATCACTCGTAGTTGGACATTAAGTCTCGGACTGTCACTTTCACTAGCTTCTAAGACCTCTTTGACCAAACGACAATTATATATTAACCGAGCGAATTAACGCGAATTAAAGGCAATTTAATTTAATATATTTAGTTTGTATACAAATTATTCTAATCTTGAAACTAATGGGATATCCATTGAAATTGAATTCCGAAAAGTAATTTGGTACAAATGGCGCAACCAACCGTCGCATTACATTCGGATACTTGTACATACAAACGACTACGGAAAGCCTAGGTTTCAAAGGAAATTAGTAGGGTTCGCTACGGGAGACTGGTTTTAAGGGACGGATCGTGAAATGTTCCGATGAATATTAAGGAATTATATATGGGTATTGTATTTACATATTGATCTTAGTCAGCCTTTTTTATTATAATGATAAAATCTGTTTAATCAAATCAGGAAAAATACACGAGATTTTTTAAAATATTTTTTTATATCGGTATATATAACATACATACTTTTTAGGTTTACGCTGTATCCGGCACTTAACAGGGAAGACAGAGGGAACCTCTGCGAACTATGTTGCCATTAGGACACTTCCGTTCCAAACTTTCCGCCGAATTCAAAAGGCATTGCATGTTGAGCACACCAAACCCGCACCATCGTAAATAAATTTATTTTACCACTAAATATATTCGTAATCATATTGGTGTAAGAATATTTCATAAGTCAACCTCCGACCGGTGGTAAACGATTAAAGTTTATTTTCACACAACAAATAATAATTTACTTAAATGGTATATTAAAACGGACAACAGACCAATATATGACAGTTACTTTAATTCTGCAGAGCTATAAATTGCGAAAATTTTAATCCGTTTATCTGCCGGCCCCATTCTGCCCTTTGTCCAGGGCCAAACAAGAATAGCGGGGATTAGGACCGAAATGGCCGTATGTTGAAGATTTAAAAGTCCTATGGATCGTGATAATGTTTGAAATGTGTAAATGGATTATACACGCATAAGTTTATACCTTTCCATTTTAATATTATCCGCTTATTAATCTATAGGCACGTATATTTGTATACCATAGACTTAATTTTTTTGCTTCACGCTGTATCCCACATATAAAAGGGCCACTCCACTCCCCATTTTCCTGGTTGAATCCTGAAGGCCTTGCGTGTTGAGTGGCGGAACTCAACGCCGCGGTTTATCTCGTTACCAGATCGAGAAAATAAAAATATGAAATATTTAATTTCCTCAAGTGGGAATTTCATCCCGCGGCTGGAACGCCTGCCGCGTACACAGTCGCACTTGCGCCACGACTGGCCTCTTATAAATGTCCTCTTTTAAATTTTATAATATTATTTAATGTTTACGAACGCGCGTTCCAACACTTCAATTACGTGTCTATACGGTGTTTGTAGGTGTAATAGAAAAATATTTATATGTGAGTATAGATCTTTCTCGAGTCTGGTTAAATAAAGACAGACAAGGTAATATTGCATTTTGGCAATATTAGGTAGACTCCACCACAACGGCGTCTGAATAATAATTACTCATATAAAAACTAAGAAATATTTCCAATAACTACTACTAAGCAAATATGGTTTTATATACGAATCACAAAAATTATAATAGACATTTTAGATATAATAATTTAATAAACCTAGCTGGGAATTTTAAAATTACGGCTTTAAAACAAAAAATGTATATTTCAAAAACTATGAGTTTTACTAGTCATAATTATGTAAGTATATGTGCTAGGGGGCTGTGGTTATCCAAGCGGAACTGGAGAACCCTCGCTTAAGCTGATGAGGGTTGGGAGCAGCTGCTTATGGGGTTATGTAATGTGGTGTTTTAGTAAATATCATGATTAGAGATAAATTGTGCCTAGGACTGAAAGGGAATCTCAACAAGATTATACAAGTGCTAATGTATACTGCGCTAGGAAAAGAGAAACGGATTGTTTTATATAGTAGAAACTCCAGCCCTCAGTTATACGGATACTACTATGACTACTACCATGTTATCTTTTATACGTAAATAAGTGTAGGTATATCAGTATATCGTATATGGAGAACTGTCTTAAAATTGCTTAACATTCATTGATTTTCGTTAATGGATATATATTTTTACCCGACTACGACGAAGCAAAAAGGAGCGTTATGATTTTTTCTATATGTATGTATGTATATCCACGTATGGATGTTCATCTGTTCCCTCAGAACTTTTAAACTAGTTATCATAATTAGAAAAATGAGAATCGTTAGAAGCTCTTGATCGTATACTGGTTATAGGCTACATGACGTGACGTTAAATTGACCACAGAGGTCTCTATCTTCTCCTCTTCTTATCCAGATTTCCGATCGCCTCAACAACAACAATTAGTCCGGTTAATCAATTTTCTACTGCATTCATGAATCTGACACCCGCTTCATATACAGGTAAATCGCATTGATAAACATACATACTGTTTTTTAAAACTAACTAGAAAATCATAAACGTATAATAAATTTAAAAAATTGGCAAAACAAACGAGCTAGTGAGTAACTTAACAACAACCACACTAGATTGCCCTGTCGCGTCGCAATATCAGTTGACTCGTGGTCTCACATCACATATTAGGCATACCAAATAAGTGCATGCAATTACACAGGGGACACTAATTAGTTCATACAAAAATAGTTCTTTCTTGGCACATAATAGAGGTTATATTTGAGTGTTTAGTAATGTATTGTGATATCGGCTACACGGAGTCATGGTTGCAATTAACGCGGTGAATGTGTTGTTTGGTCGTTACCGCGTCTATACGGCTCGTCCGCACTTTGTAAATACTGTGACCTGCCCAGTGCCCAGTGTCCAGTGCCCATTGCCCGTCCCTTCGTCCTTCAGTGGACGTAGGTTATCGTGGTAAATGAAAAGTTATTAGGCAATTCTGTGCACTTTCTGTGTAGATAGGGTGTTGTTATATGTGTTTATTTCTAAGCATTTCTTTTTGTTTAAATCAGCTTCACGCTGTATCCCGCATAAAGCAGGGTAGACATGGGAACCTAGTGTTAAGACACTCCGTTTCCCACGTTTATTCCTTTTTATTTCTTTTAATTTAAGTGTACAGGGAGATAAATCATCGACAAATAAATTATAGATTTTAAATTATAGACGTAAAACAGGTTTTTGTTTCAGGCAAAAGAAATTCAATATATAATGAGGCCAGTCGTGGCGCAGCGGCACGAAGTGTAACTGTGAAACCGACTGGTTGTGGGTTCGATCCCCACTTGAGGAGATGAAATATTTACTTAAATTTATATTTCCATTTCTTCGCTCTGGTGTCGAGGTTAAGCGCGGCGTTGAGTTCTACCATTCAACACGCAATGCCTCCAGAATTCGGCAGAAAGTGGGTAACGGAGTGTCTTAACACTAGGTTCCCTCTGCCTACCCTGCTGTGTGGGCTGCGTATACAGCGTGAAGCTGATTTATTTTGATTTATTTTATTTTTTTATGAACGAATGAAGGATTTTCCAATTTCAAATAGCTTCTGCCATTTCAATTGCACTATTGTTATATAAACGAATCACAAAAAAATATATATATAAGTACAGATATTATAAAGAAGTAGTCAGTATACGATACGTAAAGCTTTTTGTTAAACTTATCTTTGAAAAAGTAACATTATCGTTTAAAAATATTCTTCGACATATTGATATTCTTAACATTCTCTTACAAATATGAATCTCTCACTTCCACCCGTTAGCATTAACATAAAAGTTTATTGCATTTGTGCGTGAGAACTTGAACACGAAGTAGCTATGCTTTATGATAATATTTCATAAGGTAATTGCGGACGATCTCCTATGCATGTAAAGAATCGATGTCACGGAAGTTTATTTCTTTATTATTAGTGATGTTCTGTTAGAATATAGTATCTATATCATATAATATATACCGCATAGCTACCAAAAACCGGAAAGAGAAATAAAACAAAAGAAAATGTCACCGTACAAAATATCACATAGATTCATCCAAACATTTTTTACTTTGTTTTTGTAAGTAATAGCTCGGATAAAAATGCTGACTTGTGACCAAACAATATATCGTTAGCAATCGTTAAATATAATATAGTGATTAGTAACTATTCTTACTGATAAATAAAACCAAGTTTCAAATAAACATAAAATATTTCTACAATTTCTAACAAGCACGTTATATCAAATATATGAAAAGAACCACAAACCAATCATGAAAAAACATAGATAGACGCAGATATCATAAAAATATACTTTAATAACTGTACAAGTGCATACATACATAAATATCTGCATCAAACGCTATTTTAATTAATCGAAGTGGGCAAAATATTATTAAAAACCGATGTTCAACCGCTTCACAGTCAGTGACTGCGCAATATTCGATTTCAATGATCGCTACCAGACAAACCCCTTGTAATCAAATGCTAGACAATCCCCCCGCGTAGTTTTAATTTAAAATCCATTTACAAATAAAATTCCGGCGGCTCTGATGGGAGCAGCACTCTCATGATAAAGTGTAAAAAATATATCACATTTTTATGTAGAATAATTATTCTATGTGTGGCTGAGATTATTCACCGTACGGAAAAGAAACGATATTTGGGATGACGATACATTTTTTTTTCTAAAATGATTACAACGAAAGCGAAATACCTACGAGGGGTATGTAATAACTTAATATAAAAAAATCTATTTGTAAAGTACCAGGCCAGTACTGAGGCCCGTCGTGGCGCAGGGGCACTAGTGTATGACAGTAAACGCTACTGGTTGTGGGTTCGATCTCCACGCGAGGAAACATTTAATATTTATTTAAATTTTTATTTTCATTTCTTCGCTCTGGTGTCGAGGCAAAGCGCGGCGTTAAGTTCTACTAGTGATACAATGCCTCCGAATCCAGCGGAAAATGGTGAACGAAATGTAACACTACCTTCCACCTGCCTACCCGCTTCGCGCGGTACCTATATATACAAAAACTTAGATGAATTTCTTCCAAATTATATAAATATTGAACAACATCGAAGCTATAATCCTTGAACTTTAATTCTGATTAAATAATTTATAATGGAAATCATAGAGGAATATAGACGAGGGTCACGCATTAATTATAATACGTTTATTTTGCTTTCCCCACTTTCCGTTACGTGACAAATAACGATATAGCAAATTAATGCCGGCCATTATATTTTTATTGCGAGCTTTACTTGAGTGCTCATACAAAATTTTGTATCAATTCTATACTAAATGGAATTTGATGTAAGTATATAAATTAAAAAAAATTAAATCAGCTTCACGATGTATTCCGCACACAGGGTAGGCAGACGGAACCTAGTGTTAAGACACTCCGTTCCCCACTTTCTGCCGAATTCTGCAGGCATTGTGTTGAGTGGCAGAACTCAACGCCGCGCTTCACCTCGACACCAGAGCGAAGAAATAGAAATATAAATTTAAGTAAATATTTCATCTCCTCGAGTGGGGATCGAACCCACAAACAGTCGGCTTTACAGTCACACCTTGTGCCGCTGCGCCACGACTGGCCTCAATGTAAGTACATACTTCATGATATTAAAAAAAAATCTAGAGAAAAAGCTAATATTTAAAAATTTATGAATTTTATATTCTTAGTACGATACCGAGCACCAATCCAATAGTTTTATGTTAAGAACTTACAGGAAAAAAAATAGATCATATTTTTATATTTTATGCAGGAAACCTATAATGATTTTCATTGAGTGGTAGCGAAACCCAATTAAGAAATAGTTTTTTTCAGCTTCAGCATATAGTAGCTTCAGCATATATTTATATAGTTGTAAATTTTCTCCCGCATATTATTAGTAAAGAGAATTTAATGTTAAGAAGCTTCGTTCTCCACTTTCGGACTACCCCGCTAGGGATAAAGCGTGAAGCTAAGTTAAGTTATTAGGACCTTGAATAAGTTCCCGTTGTTTTTTTTTGTTTAAAAAAAATAATTTAAAATATAATGCTTACAATGAAATCACTCAAAGTATTGTCCATCATTAGAAACCACTTTCTCCCCTCTCTCTGGTAGCAATTGAATCCCCTGTCGGAAAAACGACTCATCTTTCGAGACAGTCCAGGAATTAAGCCATTTTTCGGCTTTTTCAAAAATGGAATGGAAGCGCTGCTCGCTTAAACCGTGCGCCATCGACTGAAACAAGTGGTAATCGGAGGGGGCTATGTCCGGTGAATACGGCCGGTGGGGTAGAACTTCCCATTGAAGTGTTTCCAGGTAAGTTTTGACTGGTTTTGCCACATGTGGCTGAGCATTATCATGTAATAAAATCACTTTGTCGTGTCTCTGCTCGTATAGTGGCCGCTTTTCTTTCAGAGCGCGACTCAAACGCATCAACTGAAGTCGATAGCGAGCTCCCGTGATAGTTTCATTAGGTTTAAGCAGCTCATAATAAATTACGCCCTGCTGATCCCACCAAATGCAGAGAAGAAGCTTAGAACCATGGATATTTGGTTTTGGCGACGATGTTGATGCGTGACCCGGCATGCCCCACGATTTTTTTCGCTTTGGATTGTCGTAGTGAATCCACTTTTCATCCCCAGTGACGATACGGTGCAGAAAACCTTTTCTCTTTTGCCGTTGAAGCAACAATTCACACATGAGAAAACGTCGTTCTACGTCTCTCGGCTTCAACTCATACGGCACCCAATGCCCTTGCTTTTGGATCATTCCTAACGCTTTTAAACGTTTTGAAACTTTTGACGCATCTACTTGTAACGTTTTCCCGAGCTCTACTAACGTCTGACATGGATCTTCTTCAATTGCTACCAGAGAGATGGGAGAAAGTGGTCTCTAATGATGGACAATACTTTGAGTAATGTCATCGTCAGAATTATATTTTAAATTAATTAAAAAAATATATATATATTCAAGGTACTAATACATAAATGTTTGATGAAGAAGTCGTATCTCACGTTCTACAAATAAAACGATTGCTCGCCAACCACAATCCAACTTTAATCTGTTGCGATTGCTTTTCGTTTTGTTCGCGAGATTATCGAGCTGAGATGATCAATCAAAGGAAAACAAAAACTTTGTCGTCGAGAGTTTGTATTTGTATAAATATGGAATATAGAAGTTTTTTTTTGGTTTAGGTGAAATGTGATATAATGGGTTATGTATTTTTTAGCTTCACACTGTATTTCGCATATAGCAGAATAGGCAGAGAGAACCAAGTGTTAAAACACTCCGTTTCACAGTTATCGTACAATTTTCAATACATTGCGCTTTTAGTGGCGTAACTCAATGCTCCGTTTGTCTTGTCATCAGAGCGAAGAACTGAAACTACTTAGTTCAATCCAGCAATTGGAATTTAAATCTTAAATTCAATTAATGTGTACTTTCTACTCCTTTGTGTGTTTTGCTTCTATTTTTACAGATACATGCTTGTTAATTCAACGCACAATCTAGTCTCAAACCAGAAAATAAACTTGCAACCATGATGCACATACATAAAAGGGGTATTAATAATTATGGCACTAGTTCATCTAGGGTTGGTAGGTCATTATTCTGTATGTAATACCTAATAAGCACCCTTTTTACATAAGATACGTCGCGCCCGGTCCTCGTTAGCTCATATTTGAGTAGTTTTTCACAAACAATTACTGGCACGTGCAAGTTCAACGGGATCTTTAGTCATGCTGTCAACGTCAAAGCGATCTGGTGGGTAGACAGCCCACCATTTACAATTCCATTGTAAAGCATTATACGCCATACGTTTTTTTCACGAGGCCAGTAGTGCAGCAGGGGCACAAGGTGTGACTGTAAAACCGACTGGTTGTGGGTTCGATCCCCACTCGAGGAGATGAAATATTTACTTAAATTTATATTTCCATTTCTTCGCTCTGGTGTCGAATGCAAGTGCGGCGTTGAGTTCTGCCACTCAACACGCAATCCTCCAGAAATCGGCAGAAAGTGGGGAACGTAGTGTCTTAACACTAGATTCCTTCTGCCTATCCTGCAGTGTGCGGGATACAGCGTAAAGCTGATTGATTTATTTGATTTTTTATTTTCATAAACGTGCAGAAATTTCAAAGCTATTTCATTTCATAACTTTCCACTGAAGTTTTCGGAATAGCTAAAGTTGTTTAGCATACAAATTTTCTGTTTTTAACCTATTTTGCTTATAGCTTTCGATGTTAGTTAGAGGTTATGTTAAGCGTGTATAGAAATGAACTATGAATAAGTTATTTGATTTTCGGGATTAAATAAATTTATTGGTTTTTTTTTAACGAATATTTTAAGTACACTTTAGAAGCTAGCCTTTCAAGTATTTCACAAATCAATAAAACCACCACGCCTGAATTTATGAAGTAAGCTCAAAAAAAGTAGTGGTCATTTACTCCGTTCTGCGCCATCCACGTCCTGAGGCAGAACTAAATATTGCGCTCTGTCCAAAGAGTTTAAGGAAATATTTAATATTTTAACAAATAGTAAACGTAAACGTGTGGAATTTGAACCGGTAAAACCATCTCTATTTACACGACATACCTACGCTAAAAACCATCAAGTATACTTATGCATTAATGCTATAGTAAAACAATTTAATGACATTGTGTGGCTTCATATGAGTGAAGAGAGCTTTCATTTAGCTTGTTACTTTAAATTTATCCTCGAATGACAACTAAAACAGTATGAACAGTGTAGTATTAACTCATATAAATATATCTAAATTAGATCATCTCATACTGAACTACGTGTTAAAGGAAAGAGAAACTCTATGTTCACGTCTATCTCGCTTTATTATGGAGTAGGTAGAGAAAAAAAAATAAAATGTGAGATCACTTCGTTCTCCACTTTCCACATATTTTATGTCAGTAAAATAATCAGTAAAATAATGAGGCTAGTCGTGGCGCAGCGGCACGAAGTGCGACTATAAAATCGACTGGTTGTCGGTTCGATCCCCACTCGAGGAGATGAAATACTTACTTAAATTTATATTTCCATTTCTTCGCTCTGGTGTCGAGGTCAAGCGCGGCGTTGAGTTCTGCCACTCAACACGCAATGCCTCCAGAATTCTGCAGAAAGTGGGGAACGGAGTATCTTAACACTAGGTTCCCTCTGCCTACCCTACTATGTGCAGGATACAGCGTGAAGCTGATTTATTTTAATTATTTAGTAAAATAATCAATCTTGGTAAGACAATCAATATATTCTGGTACTTGAAAAAATAAAATGGAATCTCCATTTTATTTTTATAGGAAGTGGCTACAAAGGCAATTGTTCGCCAAAATGTGATAGCCCAATCTAGCCTCCGCCGGGAGGAATCCAGTTTTAAATAAAAAAAATGTATTCTTAGAGAATTAATTAATTAAAATAACACGATTATTTTGCCGCCAAATCACTAATCTAAAATCAAATCAAATCAGCTTCACGCTGTATCCCGCCCACAGCAGGGTAGACAGATCAAACCGAGTGTTCAGACAGTACGTTCCCCACTTTCCGGTAAATTCTGCACGCATTGTGGTAAGTGGCGATAATAAAAGCCTCGATACCAGAGCCACGAAATAGAATTATAAATTTAAATAAATATTAAATTTTCTCGAGCAGGGATCGAACCCACAACCAGTCGCGTTTACACACACTTTGTACCCCTGCGCCACGACTGGACTCTCTCTAATCTTGGGAATAATTAAAATTCTCGAAAGCACAGTAGTTAAAAACACACTGAAGCGTTAATTCCACCACAACGCTAATAAAAAGTGCAACAGCATAAAGAAAAATATAAAAGAAAAACAACTCAATCCAATTTGTGGGAATCGAGAATGTTGGCACTAGTACACCGCGAATGAATCACAAAATCGATGTTTGTAGCGTGTAAACGATCCCAAAGTGTAAGTTCAATGTGGTTGCCGTCTAAAGGTCAACTGAAAATACATATTTTGTAAAGAAATATATATAATATTTTGGAGGTGTTGTTCTCTATATCATTATCACTTCTATTCAATGCTTATTGTCAAGCGCAATCGCTTAATTCCACCAAACTATCTCTATTTTAAATATTAATGATTGATATTAAAAGTATTTTGAGTAAATAAAAATAAAATTAACTTAACGCTGTATTCCGCACGCACTAGGTAGAAGGAACTTAGTGTTAAGACATTCCGTTCCCGATTTTTAACATATAAAGTTAAAAATCTTATGAAAATGTTCTTATAAAACTAAATTGTTAAGTTAAGAAAATATATCCAGTCTAAATATTGGATGTGGCATAAATTACCTTAAAATTAAACAATCCAATCGATATAGTCTGTAAACAACATTAGTCGAGTAAAGTACTTTCACCGACTAATGGTCACGTATTTCCCGATTAACATTTTAAGCGAGGAAATGAGTGAAATATGAAGACAGGTGTTATTAACGACCCGGTGTAGATAGCAAATATAAAAGTGGTTTTTGGCAAGGCTATGAATTACACTACTTAAGTAATTTAAGATAATGTGAAAGTTATTAGAAGTTTTGATTCAAATAAATAAGCTTATTCTCAAGTTTACAGATAAAATATTGGAAATGGCTATTCATTTTACCTTAGCATTAGTGGAACTGGCACTTTTACTCACTCTTAACTTATGAGCTACGTGGCTTTTAACCAGGATGAACATTTTTATATTTCATTCAATTTATTAATCACAAGGGAAAACTTAAAAAAATATGTAATGCATATTTTTGTTTATAGTAATAAAACTTTAACACAGTATGTGGATCTACATGAAGTATAAAAGTTAACGTACGTACGTACACGGCAATAATTTTCATGGAAGTCGTAAAAAGACGCGCTCCGCCATGTTGGCTGTGTTTTGGCGGGAAAGCTTCAGTGTTATGTTTCTTTTGGGGAGGAAAGTTTTTCGTTGGCATAAAACAAACTGCTTAAAAGCTCGACTCGTTAAGGGGTCATTTTACTTAACAGTAGTCTATTTTTCAAGAATTATACTCCATTTTTAATATAGTTTTTTTTATAACATCATGCTGCATCCCACAAACAGAAGAGAACGAATAGTGTTTAGAAACTCTATTTTCGCCAAGTGTTCGAGATGTTGCTGTGACCAGAGCGAAACATTGAAAATAATTCCCCTGAGGAGAAATCGAAATCATAACAGTCCTATTCACAGTCAAACGTTCTGCCACTGCGCCATTACGCGTAACATATATAAAACTTGAATAATATTTATAATCCGCCACTTCCATCCCAAAGCTCCAATTTGTAGAAACTAAGTAAATCTATTAAGTTACACAACTACTTAGTGAAGTTATCGCATCAACGCCGTTTTGGGTAATATTAAATCTGGAACCTTACAGCTCGCATATAAATGTTGGTTTGTATTTCTTATCTTAAGCCTTTAAGAATTATATAAATGAAAACGGTTTTGTTTAACCGACTTCTGTAAGAAAAGAAGGTTATTAATTCGATTGTGTTGTTTTTATGTTTGTTACCGCAGAACTATTGTCTGGGTGAACCGATTTGATGGTTCTTTTTTTTTATTTGAAAGTTGGTGTTTCCCGTGTGGTTCTATTTATTAATTTGGCCCATTTTTGACAATGGTATCCTAGAAAAAATCACATAAGTCTTAAATTTGTATTAGGTATATGCGCGACAAATGGACGAATAACTCAGTATCACGCTAACCGATTTCGATTATTCCTTTTATTGAAAACGATACACTTCAAGGATAGTTTGGTGAAAGTTTGATTAGGTTCTGATTATGGGATCCGGTTGAAATTGAAGAAGTAAGTTTTTTTTTTGTTATTTCAATATATTAAATTTTGGAGTTAATTAATTTATTAAATATATTAACTGTTTAAGTACCTATACTTATATTTTTTTTGGTAAATTGGAACTATTAGAATAAATGTCAGCTAGTAGTTATTATTGTAGTCTTCATTTAGTTAATTATTATTGTTTATAATAGTAATTTTTTAAAACCTTTTCTTTCTTTTTTAGTTTAGAATTAATTTGCTACTCATAATTCCAAATCAACTGAAAATATTCTGAAAACATTACCAAGTTAAAGCCAACAAAATTACTAAAGCCACTCAACGATTACTCCAAAATAAGTACACAATGAAGCACCAAATCTCTTGTGAGATTTCAAGTTTGATTAAATTTTTTATCGCCTCAAACCCATTTACTGACAACGCGTGGAACTGTCACTAATCAACCTCCCAGACTATATTATAATAAGGATTGAGCCTCGTCCATTAAAAGTCCCGGCAGAAATTATTCAAATGACATTTTCAAATAAAGCAAAGTGATGGGGAGGACCGAGGACGTGGTAGATGAGTGTCATCTGACGTGCGACGTTATTGCTACACAAAACAATTCATGTTTATATTATCTATGATGGACATGGAGAATGTAATAGACTTTTAGTGACAAATACCTACTCTTCTGTTCTTTGATAATGGTGGCACTTATCACTTTACCAATTTCAATTGAGAGTGGAGGATGGAGAATGTACGGTAAAAAAAGTGATAGTATTACATGATAGGAGAATATATATTAAAAAAAGATCCAGTTACAATTCTGCCTTATTTAATAAAATAAAAAATTGTGACAACTTCTTAGTAAGGAACAAAGACAATTCTGCATGTATTCGTTTTCTTGTGTTACGTGATTTGTAATTTGTATTTTTTAAAGAAGAATTTTGTTTCATGCTGTCGTATGATTTCTAAACATGTTAAATATAACATGTTTAGAATCGTAGTGTGGGTTATTTGCCTAATTTTACAATATAGATTTTGTGCACCTTTAACGGAGGAGACGCCACGTTTTCTTTTACCAGAACAGAAAAATGAAAATATATTATTTCAAGTCAAATTCGACCACGAAACTATTGCAAGTAGATGTCTCAACTATGCCACTGAACAGAGAAATAGAATATATATAATTAAATTAGTACAATTTTGCGTACTATTTTCTAAATTTGAATGAAAATATATTTGAGCAAAAATCACTAACACAAAAACAGAAGCCCTCTGCTCCTCTAAAATATAAGTAAAGGAACAACTACACACATACATTACGAAATCGGGTACACAATATAATAACACAATTTATATAAATAACTAAAATTATTGAAAGCAAAACATTTCACAAATTATAACAGAATTCCACTGTGAACGGACACGGCCATATTAATTGAGTTATAAGCCGTAGGTATAAATTCTTAACGCCATTCATGGCGCGCACGTCGGTACATGACATCTCGACCGCAACCGTTTTCAGTGTTTTCACTGTAAAATATTATAAATGTTATATATAATTCGAGTATAATTGAGTTTTGTCAATAAAATATTGCAAAAGAGATTTTCGCAATGAGATGTGTCATTGTAATTACATTTCTTTTGTCGAAATAACATGGTTGCAATAATTATTATTTTCAGATTCACTTAATTAATATACTCAGCTTCCGGGTTCCGTCTACTTAAAATGCGTAAAATTAGTCTCTAAATAGATGGTATGTAGAGAAAAGCTATATGTAACTTCACTCTTCTGCGTTTTTTAAAGTGAAAGAGATGCGTGAATTAAAAATAATCAAATATTCTTAAGTGTTATGGTAAAACGAATACCAATTGCGAGTCCCCCAGTTCTAACAAAGTGTTGTCATTCAGTCATTTGGGTGAATCACGCTAACTTTTGTTAACTTTATAGGGGATAAGCTCAACGTTAAAATGAACTCGAAAGATAATTTTGTATAATTTTACAATTAAACCTAAATTCTTATTGTTGCTGTAGATTATTTGATTTTATTAGATGTAAGTTGCAAAAAACTAATAATGCTAAAGAAGATTAAATTTATTATAAAGTGACTTGATGTATCTACTTGAGATTGGCCCGTATTTATAAATCGCTGTTAGCTCTGAGATCGACAATGAGATCCCGTTTTTATTCACTGATTATAATGCCCCTACACGTCTTAAATATATTTTTATTTGATTTTTAAACAAAAAATTAATAACAAGTAAAATATTATTCTTAAACACATATTTGTTTTTTAAAATTTTCTGAACAATTTTCGTAATCATCGATTAACTTACTCCAGTTTATACTCTTTAATTTTCAATACTTAGTATGGAAAGAGAAGATAACTCGTAGTACAGTGAATATTAATGTAAAATAGTGTAAACCCAGATTTTCACGCGTACACTGTTACTATATAGTAGTGGGTACTGGCAACATGTAAATTTATACAAATCTGTGAATTTGTTGTGGGATCCGACGCCACGTGTATGGAATCTCTCATGTCCACTAACCGTATACTTAATTGTGATTACATAATAATAATATTTTGAATATAATATTACGTTAGGATGTTGTTTTATTTTCAAACATTAGATAAAATATTATACAATAAATATATTAGTTAAATTCTTACATTGCGATGTGTTTGAGAGGGTTCTTGCTTATAAAAAAATGTTTTTGTCTTATATTTAACGAAAAAATATATAAATATCAGAAAGATAAAATGGCAAATCGCACATTTTATAAATAAGTACATACCTAAATAAAGCAAATCTATTTAAAAAAAAAACCTATTGAAGTTCAAAACTATTCAATGTATTCCTGAACAACCCTAAAAGAGGACTGATAGGTCAAAAACAAAATTAGATGGGTCCAAAAAGCCCAGATCAATAGTGAATGCATGCGGTATGGTACGGTGTACTAAGGGTAGTACGTGCAAGGGTCCTCCCCTCTGAGTCATAAAGAGGGTGGCGGCTCCCTCTCACTTTTGAGGGTTTGGTCGATATACCTCTCTTTTGTTTTCGCACTTTCAACTTACTGTGTCTCGTTCCGACTTGATTTTTGGATAGCCAACTTTTTTCTTGGTCATTCTAAATAATTAATGCTACTATATACATAATAATGTATCCAATTATTCCTTATGAATACATTTTAGTTCATTCTCGTAATATCGCGATAAATTTTAATTAACAGAATTATTATAATTCTTTATATAATATGTTTTTTATTCGTTTCAAAATTTTTTGGGTAAAAGATTTCACAATTTTAAAATTATATACAGTTTCCATCATTTACTTAGTAGAGAACACCTAATTGGCCTATTTGGTACTATAAAATTATTATTCTTTTTTCAACTTCACGTTGTATCCCGCACACAGCAGGATAGGCAGAGTGAACCTAGTGTTAAGACACTCCGTTCTCGACTTTCCGCCAATTTCTGGAGGAATTGCGTGTTGAGTGGCGGAACTCAACGCCGCGCTCTCCCCTCGACACCAGAGCGACACAGTCACAACCAGTCGATTTACAGGCACACTTTGTGCCCCTGCGCCACGACTGGCCTCTATTATTAAATTATTAAAGTATTATAAAAGTATTTATTTATTATTTTGTAATAAATATATTTTTATTCATTTTATAATATATTTTACTAATATGCACACTTTTTATATTCGAGGGTCACTTTAATAAATGTTCTACTATAATCCACCCTCGAAATTTCGTGGCTTCGGTCATTGAACCATAGGGGTGCATTTTTATGATCAATGAACAATTGCATGATAAATGCCATTTGTACGAAATATACATATTATTTAAGATATTATATCTTTTTACGATTTATTAGTGAACCCAATTTTCATCAAATCACATTTGCCACTCCCCAGTGGATATGTATCGCTAAGAAACAAATTATGTTAATACAACAAAATATATAATACCTTTCAAACTACGATCAAAACATTCGATTAAATAAACATTAGAATAGGTAGCACTTTATTTCACACTGTACATGATTTATCCTGTGCAGAATATGCAACACGTCATTGCTCTACATATTTCTGTGCATAAAATACACGGACTCCAAAAAACAACAGCCAGTAAAAACAACATTATATCTCTAAATTGTTTATATAAAGTAATCAAAGACAAAAAGTGTGGATAAATCCAGGGGCATTTATCATAAATGCATAAACACGGCCTCTTTCTAAGTGAGCCCATATAAAGGCTGCATCCATAATCGAGACGTTCACGGTGACGCACTTGCCTCTTCGGCTTCACAGTTCGCTTTTTAGGATCCTTGGCCGCTATGTACAACAAAAATCTGGTTACAGCAAAGCTTTCTAGTGCAAGCTTAAGCCTTTTTATTCCTTTCATAGCCATACACCTAAGACGTACTCGTCTGATGGTACCCGCTACACCGCTGTCACCTATAGCGTTTTTTAGATTTCGCGTAATTAGCTGTGGATTTTGCTTCATATCTTTAAGATTACGAATAGCCTGTTTCGGATTGGACGAAATTCTGACAACACCACGTAATATGTCCGTACCAGCCGTAATACCCAATTTACCAATATCGATTATTGATTCAGCACATAAAACTAAATCGCTTGATGTTTTATTAATTTGTTTCTCTCTTTGCTTGTCTGTTTTTCTACGTTTGGATCTTCGAATCTCGTCTTCTTTACGTTGTTGTTTAAGGCGATCTTTGAGTTGTTTCGATAGCTGTTTTTGTTTTATTGCTTTGAGTTTTTTCGTTTCTTCATCTCGCACTTTTTGGCAAATACACGTTATTTGATCTGGGTCAGCTGAAATTCCTTTCATAACAGCAGATTCCCGATTGCAAATTGGACTTGCACATACGCAAGGTTTCCAAAGACTTTTTTTACTTTGAGGTGACAATACACTTTCATTCTTTTCCGCGCATATTAAGCTTCCACAAACACATGGTTGAGGTTTATTATATTTTTGCTTTGATGAAATATGTTTATTTTTTCCAGACACACATATACAGCATCGACACGACTCGCTATGTTTTTTACTTTTTGATTCTTTATGTTTTTTATTTACGCTGAGACTTGCAAAATTACCCATAACGTCGTCTTTATTTATTATATTATAATTACTAGAATTTAACAGCATTTCGAATGCAGGTTGGTGCGTGTCTTGGTTATCACAAACTTTGCGACAATTTTTACTTCTAAATATGCGTTTTAATTTATCAAAAGACGATTCACTACGTTTATGATGTTTTCTTCTAGCTTCAGAATAATCACCCGCTCCTTTTCGTATCTCCTCTGTGTTTATTAATCTACCACAAGAACGGCAACGTTTCTGTATTTGAGATTTAGTGTTATTTGATTTAACATGTTTTTTATTTCTTTTCTTTCTATCTAAAAAATCAGTCTGTGATATTACAAGAGGATCTAAAAAACGTACATTCAGTCTAGGTGATGATAAGTTATTTCGGTTAATCTCTTCTTGCATCTTATTTTGGCAAAATAAACACAAAGTATTACTTGTCATATCGTCTTTAGTCTGTTCTCGAAATAAATCACATGTACAATGAATATTAGATTTATTTTTGTAGTCTTTCATATTTTTTTTAGTCCTTAATGATGAGCTTAATTTTTTTTTATCATAGTCATATGTAGCATGCTTTCCAATTAAAAAAGGGCATTCCGTTTGGGAACATGATTTATATTTTTTTGACTTTACTGTATTAGGCTTATTTTTTTTAACTTTTTTTACAGGGCAACGCTTGTTTTGGCATAATTTTAAAACATCTTCAATTGTTAGTTCTTCAGACTTATTAGCGCGTCGCGTACTATTGTTATAGAAATCAATATCTTCAGTTACGTTCTCAATTGAATGAAAATCATCTTTTTTAGGGCTTAATAAATGTACACATTGACAAAAAAATCTTTTTATGTTGAATCCGCCATTTTTTTTATCTATATCATACTTTGGATACTTAACAATATTGATCCCTTTAAGACTTTTTTTTCTGGTTAATCTTTTGTTTATAGCTTTATTGTTAACGTTATGATAACTTTCTATTTGATGTCTAGTAAGCAACGTTTTACTATTAGATCTGTTGAACTTTTTAGGAGTATAAGGAAGAATAGTTGTCATATCATTACTGTTATCGTGTTCACAAGGTGGACAAAAATAACAGTGACATTGTTTATTAACTCTTTTCTTTTTTGTTTTACTTTTCGATTGCGTTGCAACTGTCCTTATAGGAGCTATTGTTTGTAGTGCAATTTGCTTTGGTTGTCTCTGAATCGATACTCTTCTAACATCAAGAACTTGCGGATAGTGATGAATTCCTAATTTAGGCATATTTTTCTTCATAGACATTGAATTCATGTCTTGTAATTTTAAAGTACAGAAACATCGTTTTAAAATTTTATTTACTTGCAAACCTTTTGTCCTTGACTGTATTCTTTTCACTTGAGAAGTTTGACTACTAGAATAACGGGGCTTACTGTAGGAGTGCCTCTTTTGCTTTGAAATACCATAGTTGTGATCGACATTCATAAATTCCGTTTTGGGTAATCTTTGCTTAAAAAAATCTATATGAAAACTGACATTTGAACCTATTTTTACGGCTTGCTTATTAATGTGTTTTTTAAATTGATGTGCTTCAACTAATCTTTTATTTGATTTATCTTGTTTTGAAAACTTATCAATAAAATTTGTTTGAATATTTTTTTTATATTTCACAGTTTTCATATCATTACTTTTATCAGAACGCTGTCTTACTACCTGGGAAGTAGCATCTCGAGATTTTCTTTTACGTTCATCATATTTGTCAGGAGAATTTGAAAGAGACATATTTAAATTAGCAGGCGTGACATTTGACATAACGGACCTTTGTGATGGTTTTATTTTCATTAAATTATTTTTACAGTGTCGATGTTTAAATGATTTTTCTGGCAATTTTTGAAGTCTTAAAGTACAAAAACACCTCTTTAACGGAGACTTTATTGATACTTTATTAAGATTGTCACGCTGCATTTTGGATTGTAATGCATAATTGCGCATTAATTTAGTATTTGAGGTTCGATTGTTTTTATTAACATATTTTTCATTATCCAAAACCTTTTTCGTGTGTATGTCGGGTTTTTGATAACGATTTTTAAAAAATTCTATGTTAAAACTAAATTCTGACCCGATACGACAAACATTTTTGTTGATATTATGAGTCCGAAAATTTCTAACATTTTGTTTTTCCTTTTGTTTCATTGATTTCGATATTTGTAATTTAACAGATTTTTTTCTCGTCGTTGTAGTTCCTCTTCGTTTAGAACGTAATATATTTTCAGTCTGTTGGTTAAACTCTTTTAAATGACGTTTATTTATTAGTTTTTTACATTCATATGGATCACACATTCCAGGTATGCAAACACCAGGTTCACATTCATAAGGTAGTAGTTTTTGTTGCTTACTCAGTTTATTATTATTATCAGTATTTGAATAAACTGTCTTAAGAGTTTTTGTTACGGGCCTAGGTTTGGTTTTAAATTTGTTAAGTTTCAAGATGCAAAAACATTTCTTATAAAAAGATTTTAGATCTGATTTTGCTTCGTTTTTCATATGTTTAGTATGTATCTGAGTAAATACAGGAGGAAGAGAAGTTTGTTGAGGTTTTTGTATCTTTATAATTTTTTTTGGTTTATCTTTCATCTGTCGAATACTTTTATCTGTCGTATAGCCTTTTACATCTGGTATATTTGTAGTTTTGTAAAATTGTATATCGAAACTAAATTTCGATCCTATTCTTACAACTTGCTTATTAGGTAAGCTCGAAGCCAAAACTTCTTTTGCAGTTGCGCTAGGCATGACTAAATTATTTTTAATTTGTATTTGGTTAATTTTATTTTTTGATTTAGTATTTGGTTTAGTTGTTGTACTTGTAGTATACTTATGATAACGAGCAGCCGTTCCAAGGTTCTTAGTTTGATATTCTCTTTTCTTTATTCTTTTTAAACACTCAATAGGGTTGCATTCTCCTGGGATGCAAGTTAAAGGCTCACATTCATATGGCAGTAAAATAAGTTTACTTTGTTTTCCCGTCTTATACATATGCTTTTCTTTTCTTCGAGCTTGTATTATTTTATCACATTTATGTGGGTCACATTGATAGGGAATACATACACCAGGTTCACATTCGTAAGGCAGTAATGGGTCTGTAGTTAATGTATTATTTTCAGTCATTATGCTTTTTGTCCTTGTTTTAAAATTATGGTTTTTTGTGTCCTTATTATAAAATTGCATAGTGCAAAAGCAACGTTTAATAATACTGTTTATGCCCTCATTTTTTAGTTTTAAGCGCGGAGCTTGGGATCCTTTAAGCCAACATAAACATTTTGTAAGAAATGAAGCATTTGGTTGTTTTTTATAATTTAATCCGATATTCTTATCATTACTTCTCTGGAGCTTTGCGGTGCAAAAGCAACGTTTTACAAAAGTAGATGTCATCGACGAAGTCTTTTTAACAATATTTTGAACTTGAGATTTTTTCTGCTTCAGTTTTTTAAATTTTAAACCTTCTAAATATTTTTCTTGCAAACTAGTTGGCTTTAAACTTGATTCTTGTTTCGCATTGTTTAAATACTTTACATGACGATTACCATTTAAAATTCGATCGTCAAGAGAAGAATCCTTAAAAAATTCTATATTAAAACTAAAATTTGATCCAATACGTACAGCCTGTTTTGATGGAATAATAGAATTTGAGTCAACACCACCCAATCTTAACTTCTGTTGAGTTTTTGGAGTATCGCGATATGGGCTTACACTTTGGGAACCTTTTGATTTATTATTTGTAGTTAAGCTATATACAGATTTATTTTTATGCAAATTTACTGGATCGATACCAAAATTTTTAACGTGCTTATGTCTCTTATTCCTTGTCATTATATCCAAGCATTGGTATGGATCGCAGTTATCTGGATCACATATATTTGGTTCGCATTCGTAAGGTTGTAACTGATATGGAACTTTGATTTTTTTTGTATTTTGACTTTTACTAGCAGTTTTTATTTTAAAAGCGTTTTGGTCATAAAAAAGAGTAGGCTTCGCATCTTCTGAAGCAAGTTTTCTGTACATCTTTCCTTTTTTATGTAGTTTTAATGTGCAAAAACATCTATTTAATATAGGCAAAGTAGCAGACCCCTTATGTGCCCCATTAGTTAGTATTGACTGTGATTGCATATTACGATAATTCTGTTCGTTCATTTTTGTTCCCAAAGTTTTGAATGGTTTTGAGAAATTATTTTTATTTTTTCCTGTTTTCTTATAAGGTGGATATGGTGGCATCAAGGTACGTTCATAAATATCATTATTATTTCTTAACATTTTTGCATTCTTAAAAAATTCTATGTCAAAACTAAAATTAGATCCAATACGGACGACACGACTATTATAAGGGTCAAGCAATTCCTTACGATTTTCTGATAAATTCTTTCTTAAGAGTAATTCTTTCCTAGTTTTCGTTGATTTACTTATAAAAGGATAAGTATTACTAGAACCAGATTGAGTAACTATTTTACCAGTATTATTTTCTATCGACTTGTATCCTCTATCTCTTTTCATAATCAGCTTTATACATTCATTTGGATCACATTGTCCTGGTACGCATATTCCTGGTTCACATTCGTATGGATGAATAAATTTCCTGGGATACTTTTTTATTGTACTACTTTCTAGATTATTTTTCTTTCTAAATGTTGTATTGTATAAATTATTATGATTATATTTATTTTCTATATGTAAATTCATTGTACAAAAACATTTTTTATAATATTGTGACGTATGATTTTTTTGCATTTGAGTTGATACCGGCGAATATGTAGAGATTTCTTCTGCGTCTTTACTATTATCACAATGGTGAATATCATGACACTTTTTGGGAATGTAGGTTACACAAGACTTTCTCGGAATTAGAGCCTGATTTTTATAGATAGGACTGGTTTTATTTAAGCAGATCTGTTTTGAATTAATTTCTACAGATTCTAAAATACGGACCGTAGATTGAAACATACACAATGATTTAGTTGTTCCCTTGTTAAATTTGTTTTTTATAACTCTTGATGACTCTTTTGATTTATATGGGTGAAGATTATTAACTGATATGATATGGTTATTTTTAAAGACATAGTTTGTAAGCATTGCATCATCATTATTTTTATTATAACTATAATGATGACAAGTTTTTTCAGTTAAGATTCTATTAACTGTATAAACATTATTCCTTATTGCATTAGGGAAAAAATTATTCAATAAATGTTGTTTGTTTTTTTTCTGTAAGTTCAGTGTACAGAAACATCTCTTTATTAATGGGCGGATCATGGAAGATTTGTGATGTCTTCTAGGTTTTTCAATTTGTATGTCATGAGTGGAAATATTCCATATTCTATTATTGGTATTCTTATTTTTCAAAGCTTTTCTTTTAGGGGAATATTGTAACGTAGGTAGCGTTGTAGGTAATCTATTTTTTTTAAATTCAATATTAAAACTAAAGGATGAACCTATATTTACTGATTGCTTGTCTCCAAAATCGTTGCTAATTTTTTCATCAAACTTTAGTCTTTCACCTTTTTCTAATTTTGCTTTTGCAAAAGTCTTTTCATGTTTCGGTTTTAATTTAGGTCGAACTTGAATAAATTTAGAAGATATTTCCGAGTGGGTTGTACTCGAACCTTCTTCTCTCAATTGTGGTTTAGTAAACGCACTGGCGTCTTTCAGTTGTACATGACGTTTTTTTATTCTTTCTAAACATAAATATGGATCACACTCTCCCGGAACGCACACAAAAGGTTCACACTCGAAAGGCTCCAATAACCTTATTCTCTTTTGGTCCATCTTAGTACCTCTGTTCAGCATTAGAATATCAAAGTTTGAATTTTCTGCTGTCGCAGTTGCCGTAGAGTGCATTTTTCGTTTTTTATTTTTTAAAAACTTATTTCCTTGTAATTTTAATGTACAAAAACATTTTTTAAGACCAATTTTCTTACGATTTTTCACCGTTCTTATTATATGATGATCACTAGAAATTTCTTGGTTTTTTGGCATCATTTTGTATTGTATATTTTGTTTTTTTTTAACCTTTGTTTTATGCATTGGTTTCATCGAGAAGATCTGACGAGTTGTGGATTGTTCAGAGAAAGGGTTCTTATTCTTATAGAATTCGATATTAAAGCTAAAAGAAGATCCAATACGGACGGCTTGGCGAGTATCATTAATAATTGGCTTTTGAGGAGTTTTAGGTTTTTTTACAGGTTTCTGCTGCTGCTTATATTTTGGCTTTACTACTTGTTTCTTAACATTTTTAGGACTTTTTGTGTATGTTATAACTGATTGTACATAATTTGTTGTTGTTGGGGTGAACCTTGATGTTAAACTTGAAGTCGACTTAGTTTTATCGGAACAAAGACATTTGACTGAGCGTTTCTTAACTTTTGTGTGTCTCATATTCATAAGTTTTATGCAATTAAATGGATCGCATTGATCAGGTACGCAAATACCAGGATCACATACTCTTGGCAAAATCTGTTGACTCCTTTTTGGCTTTTTTACTTTTCTAAAAATTTCGTTCTTATGTTTAGACTCTGAAAGCCTATCACCGACATATTCATTATATGCATCAGTCTGAGTATGTTTCAGCCTTTGTGCTTTGCATTCTGGTACATTGCATATATTTTTCCATTTACAGTGTTCAATTACCTTATTTTTAAATATGCTACTTTTATTGCCTTTAAATGATAAAGTACAGAAACATCTCTTTAAAGTAGTTCTCTTTTTCTTTTCTCTTTTTATGTTAACTGCACTCTGTGAGCTGCGATTATGGCGTTTGCTATTTGAACTATTAATTTTTTTGGGTTTATATTTGATATTTTTTATTGGAAGAGATTGTTTACTAAAATGAGACCCTCTTGATTGTGGTGCAGGAATTTTCTCATTTGGTGCATTTATATTTTTATAAAATTCGATATTGAAAGAGAAAGAGGATCCAATACGAACAGCCTGTCTCGAGTTTCTTTCTCTGACTTGATTATTGTGGATATTTCTCTTATTTTTTTTGTCTGCTTGCCTTTGTTTTTTAGTTCTAATCTTTAAGGTTATAGAATTACCAGAACTAGCTGCTTTTGGTAGTCGTTGACTTCGAATCTTCTTTGCCTTACTTTCTGTACGCTTATTCATTCCATTTTGAATATCAATATTTTTACGCAATTGTGGCTTATGTTTGCGTATTTCCTTCTGTCCAAGTTTTACATAGCATTCTTTTGGGTTACATATGTATTCGATACAATCGGGTTTACATTCCCATTCTTTCATTATATGTTTCCTCCTTAAATCATCTTTAAATTTAATAAGAGAATCTTTTTTAATCTGTGATAGTAAGTCTTTTTCAGGACATTTACACACTAATTGAATATTCTTTTCTGGGTTGATTTTTAAATTATCTCTTTGATTATCAGGTTTTTTATTAGTCGTTGTCTTTTCTATAGTTTGCTTCAATTTTTCCAAAGATTTTTTCACATTGATTTCTAATTTTTCTTGTATTTTTGTTTTGGAATCACTTAACTTTTTAACACCTTCCAAGAAAGCGTCTATCACAAGTTCTTTCTGATGTTTTATGTTTTGGTACACTGTCGCCGATAAGCTTCGTTTAGGCTTTATATTTTCTTCTGTCATTGATAAATCGAATGGTACAGGTAGTGGCGAAGACGTACGGAGTCTTTTAAATTTCGTCTTAGAATACTTCTTTAGCAAACCACTTAATTTAAAGGTGCAAGTACAAGGATCAGATCGTATATGCTTAGTCTTAAATCTTACTCCTTTCTTTCCTCCATACACACTTGTCTCTGCCTTGGAGCGATCGGTTCTGTACATACCAATATAAGGGTGCTTGCGCTTATATCTCTTTGGAAGTTGATCATCAGTGTTAATTTTAGAAGAACAACTACAACAACTACAGCATTCACTTAAATTTTTTGAACTGAACGCTGCATTTTGATCTCTCATATTCCCTAATTTTAATAACGTGCTCGAATTTTTTGCAGGTAATCTATTCCTAGGTACAAGCTTTCTTTTTCTTTTAATACTAAGTGTACTATCAGAAACAATTTGGGCCTTTAAGTCATCGTACACCGCTTTAGTTCTTACTAGTCTTTTCAGTAGTTTTTTCTCTCTGAGTGGAATATATTTGCCATAGTACAGGCGATCTATTCTAGATCCTAGGGCAAGCAAATTTCTTATTGATTGACGATCTGATTCACTTTTGAATAGACATGAGGAACATGAACAGTTTGAGTCCTTGTTTAATTTAGTAATAGAACCCATGGTGCACCTTTGCCGACATACACGTACATAATATACATAACACCAATAAATTACTTCAGTTTATTTGTACATGTCACTTGGATTTGCACAAACATAGGACATATCAAAGAAATACACACCTAAAAATTAATTATGAATATTAGTTTAACTTTTAATTATACGTAAATGCAAAGAGTAAAGTATAAAGAAGTAACTAACAACAATAATTGCAATGAGTAAAAACAATACAAGTATTAACATTTTTAAAGTGTTATTCCACACTTTGGAAATATAAAATACTTATTTAGAAAACATATAAAAATTTTAAAAACTTGAAGTATAACAATACAAATAATTTTTAGGGCTTTATAAAAATATGAGATCGCAATCAAACAATGATTTTTATCAAAATGTATAAATAATCGCTGCGCGCGACGTTTTGTTACTTTGTTAAGAACAAATGTTATCCTCTTCACGCTTTCTGTATCCCGCACACAGCAGGGTAGGTAGAGGGAACCTAGTGTTAAAGAACATCCCTTCCCCACTTTCCGCCGCATTTCGCAGTCATTGCGTGTTGAGTGGCGGAACTCAACGCCGCGACTCACCTGGACAGCAGAGCGAAAAAATTGAAATATACATTTAAATTAATTATTCATTTCATCGAACCCACAACCCCCTGCGCCACAACTGGCCTCATTAGCTAAATTTTTATTAACGAATTTATGTAATAAAATATGATTTTATAATCAAAGTATATTTAAAAAAATGTAGCGTTTAAAATAATCTTGCTTCTTACCAAATAATAGCAATACAAGACAAATCCACATACATATTAGGTCTTAAATAAGTAAAAATATCTTTCATTGTCAGCTCTCAAACATTTTATACCTAAATCGTCAAAAATTGACGAATTTACAAAAAATTTACAAATAAAAATGGTATAATGATGTTAAAAAAGCATTTAAAAATTATTATCTAAGCTTTAAAAAAAACAATGACATTTTTAGCTGCCAGTAGTAGTTAAGTCTTTTTTATTTAAAAGAATAATATTTTTACTGCTTTCTTTTTAATATTAATGTCTAATAATATTTTTTATTGTTTTAAAATTTCTATTTATTTTTAAAAATAAATCTTTTTTTTAACGCATCTGGAAAGTAGAATATATTTATTCATCTCGGAGGTTAGTGACTTGAGAGTGAGACACCTGCGTGACAGGTTGCACAAAAGTTAAGTCTCGAAACTTACCTTATAAGTTTAAAAGTTCTATCCGTAAAGTTAGTTTCCAATAAGAGAACATGCACAAAAAACACAACACTATTATTTCACAGTAACCACACTTAAAAAGTAAGTCATAAATTAGTTTTATCGCGAGTTCAGAACAAAACTCCGTACGTGACGAGACAACTCCCACACTCCAGCATTCATAGGAAACTAAAATAACGGACGGAAGCGGCAAGCAAAGCAGTTAAACACGTTGCATTCGTGAAGTCATTTCAAAACAATGTCATAGTAGCGCCATCTATGATTTGCAAGAAAAACTAAATGACTTCTTTAGAGCTTAACATAGATTCGATCTTCTGTAGCGCTGCCATGTTTTCATATCGTAAGAACCGAAATGAGCAATTTAGTCATTGTGCTTATAGATGGCAGTAAAAGTATTTTTATTAAAACTTACGACAGGATGTCGTGACGGAGGAGCACAAGTATGACTGTAAGCACGACGGTTGTGAGTTTGATGCCCACTCTACACGCAATATGTAAATGAGTCTTAACATTAGGTTCAAGATACCAAAAAATAAAAAGTAAATAATAAAAATCAATTTTATTAATTGACTCTTTATAAATAAATATTTTTATTATCTACGAGAAATAAATTTTACATTTTTAAATATAAATTAATATAAAAAAAATCATTTTAAAATATAAAAGCATATTTTTCCGATGGTAGAATAAATAAATAAATCCAGTCTGTTAGTGGTTAGGGCTTTCTCTGGATACTTACTAATACATGCAGTCTCAAGTAATATTGCCTACTGCATCTGGTTCCTGATCCAACAGCTAAGCGATAACCTCTTAAGATACTTATTTAGAAAACGTATAAAAATTTGAACGCAGCGGGACTCGAACCCGCGCCTCCTGGAAACCGACCAGGCGCTCTGACCACTAAGCCATGCGTTCTCGCCAAGCTACGTCGAAATTTTTATACGCTTGTTACAACTTATTTATGTTGTTAGCATCTCTGTAGGGAGATTTTTACAAAAAAATGTTTAAAAAACCTCTTAAGATGTTGGTCGAAACTTTTCACAATGATATGTCAATGTGTGACATACCACATAATAGGAATAAGAGAATTAAAATTCAATATATTTTAAGATTTATTTACATTTTACACAATGAGCTTCTGTAAAAGAAACATTAAAAATACAGAAATAGTTTGTTTTTTTTATGAACATACACAAGCTTATGTATAAATATATTTCCTTTTTACAGATAAGTACACAAATTGATTAACACCACTTTATGAAAAATCTCAAATTGGAATATGTAAAACCACTTCAAATAATAACTTTTTATGTTAATAAAATCTTTCCATAGGAAATAAAGGTATACAAATAACACCACTAAACAAGAACATTTTTGTGGGAAAAAAATTTGATGCCACTTTTATTAACTCTTATGGAAATTATTGCAATAACAGAACTTAAAAGCAACAGCGAATGTTAAATGATAATAATGTTTTTTGTTATATCTCTTCTGAATAAAAATAAAATAAATCAGTCCATCACATACTAATTGTGATAGAATCAAGGACTCCTAAGGTCAAATAAGTTATTTATTTTTCTGCTTCACATTGTACCCCTAAGGGTGGGCAGAGTTTAAGTACTGTACAGAGTATAGTGTGCTGTACAGTTTTAGTACAGTATTTTTAGAAGAAAGTTTTATCTTTATTTAAATGTTCTTAAATATTTTTTTAAATAATATTTGAAAGTAATTTAAAAATACATTACAGATTATTCCATTATATTTCTCTCTTTTCTGTTTCAAAGAGATAATCAATTCATGCAATAATAAATGTGTTAATATGTTTACTGACTTTTTTCACTTTCAGTGTCAGAATCACTTGATGGCCACATTTTTCTTGTATCGGTTTCATTACTTGCTTTCTCCAAATATTTATTTTGTGCCTCAATTACACTTTTACTGTCTGTACATTTTGCATACATATCTAAAGCTTCAGAATTTAATTCTAGGAATGAATGTCCCCAAGAAAACTTTGATAGATAGAAAGTTGCTTCCCTTTTATGACCTGTAATGAACATTGCTGCTGCTAAAGCTTCAACACAACTTAATTGATATGGTTTCCCATAATTAATAGGGTTAGCAGCAACAAGAAATGGTAAAAGCCTTGGGTGCGGAGATTTCATTCTACCAAAAGGAGTTACATCAATTTTAGCCCATGAACAGTCTATTACTGCTAATCCATACTGCTCTATAATATTTTTATCATTTGGACTAACACATTGTGTTCCTACAGGAGATAAAACGAGCCCTTGAAATTTTTGTCCAAGTTTTAAATTGTTTATAAGGTTATGTCGCAATAGTTTACGACCGGAACATTTTTTTGGATCGCAATGGTTTAAATCCCACATGCTTACTGCAAATCTGGCTTCGATTCCTTCGTTCTCAGAATCATCTGTCCCATCATCACTGCTCTCTGAAGATTGTATACTTAAATCGTTTAGTCTTTCTGCATAATTTCTTTGAACATGTTGATTAGACCGTTTTCCGCGAGTTGCTCCTTTTTTACCAGGGGCCATTATGCCTGAGAAAAATATTTAATTATCCTGTTGATGTAAGGAGATAATAAAGATTATAAATTTAATTTATAGCAAGAAAAGCTAAGTTTGTTTTGAAATACACTGAAACGCAATCAACATATTTTATTGACATTGACAGTGACAGCTATCAAATGTAACCAATAACAATTTTTAAATTGACTAGCCTGTTTACGTTCTGAAATTGTATTACTTTCAAACGTGAATTATATAAAACTTCATTTCAATATTTTCAGTATAACAAATAAAATAAGGCAAATTATAAGTAAAAAGAAAACAGTTTAAGTGACATTTATTTGTCAAGTTTTTTGTACATTACTTCGAATAGTAAAATACTGAAAAGCACATTAGGAATTATTTTATTTTGGAGATTACGAATAACTTCAAAATTGATTTTACTCGGGGCAGGATGAGCAGCGCCTCAATGGCGGGTAAGTTTGAAAATAAGAAATAAGATAGTAAAAAAATATTTATTATGAATTAATATTAATTATTCAAAAGTCTTAATATATTGGATAAGTGGAATGTGTAGCTTTCGTTGTCTTCATTCGTTATTTTCTTAAATCTATATTTTATCACATATATGTAACTTATTTAAAATTCTAACATAGACTATAGTAATTAGAGTAGGTATATTGGAAGTGTGCCTGTCTCGTGACTCATTATAATTAGGTATGCCATAACCATACAATATTAATGAAACCTAAGTTGATATATAGAATAACGTTCATTCTGTGTCATTAGCTATTCAAGGACATATTGTACCAATTTTTTATAATACATTAGGGGTAAGTTTATAAAATTTATCATTTGCTTTAAAAATAAATATTTAATCATAAGGGTTTTTTTGAAATGATTTATACTCATATAATTGGCCGTTGTGGAGCTGGGCCACAAGGGTGTGACTATAACGCGACAGTAGTAGGTTCGATCCCCACTCGTGGGAATGAATTATTATTTATTAATATTTTCATTTCTTTGCTCTGGCACCAAGGCTAAAACCTGGCGTTGAGCTTCAGAACTCTACACGCAATGCCTCGAAAAATTTGAGTGAACAGATGAACGAAGTGTCTTAACATTGGGCTCCCTCTGCCTACCTTGCTATAAACGGAGAGCGGGAAACAGCGTTGCTGATTTTTTTATACTCATATGAAATTTTTGCTTCATATTAAATGTCTTCTTTATAATTAAAACTCATACTATATTCATTTATTTAGTAAACTCATACAACTGTTGTTATTCGTAATTATATTTATGTAAGTACATGTTCATAATATCATTAGCAGAAAAGTAAATAAATAGTCAGAAATAACTAAGATATTTTCGAGTCTCGCTACAGAGCTCAACTTCAAAGTATTTTTCCGTTAACATAGTATACGGAAGAGTTAATATTTATAATAATCTTTTTATAATAATTATTTTAATTAACTTATACTTTGATGATTACTAACGCGTGAAGTAAGTTTCTAGATTAAAACTTGAGGAAATCTTATTCAATTCCAAAAGAGAGCAAGGTTGGTTTATCCCCGCCACTGTGAATCATAATGCTCTAGCAGTAAAACCAAGGCATTGCAGTGTATACAGTGAGGCCGTGTCTTTTAAAGGAAGTAACTATTTAAATAAATAATTTATTTTATTTATTTTTATTCTTTAGTTATTTTAAAAGCTTTAGGTTTACGTATAATTTGATTCGATTCACATTACAGTATCTCACGCTTTATCAAATTTCTATAGAAATTAAAATAACTGTAATTTACAAAACAATACTACGACAGCCGGTACATAATTTAAGTGAACCGATCGATGTTCCGTGTTTGACAATTGTGAACCATCATTAATGACTCAGGAGTGAGCACCGACAGGCGGCTTTTCGTATTTGCAAATACGTTATAGAAATTAACTAATAATAATAAACGGTAAGTCCGTCAGGGTTTGTTAACTTCGTATGTTAAAATTGTGCTTCAAATTTCTCTAACAAATAAGTAATTAAATATGATAAGACTTATTTGAATATTCGCAGTGATTGTCAACTTGCTTATTTTTTTATTTATATTTTTTTTAAGTGTACGAATATGTTCCGTGTTGTGTTGCAATCCTGTTGTTAATGTGTGTACGTAAACAAGACTGCACGTGATAATGCATCTTTAGACTTGAGGCCGTCGCGGTGCAATGGCGCAACGTCTGGTTGCAAGCGCCATGACTATAGGTTCGATCCCCACTTGAAAAGGGGATTATATTATAATTATTTCCATTTTTCCACTCTGATAGACAAAGCGCGGAGTTGAGTTCCGCCACCCAACACGAAAAATCCTAAAAATTGAGTCGTGAGAAAGCGTAAAGTTGCTTTATTTGCTCAGACTAAAAAGACAAGTCAATTTTAATGTTTAAAAAACGTTTATATGACAAATGTATTTTTAATAAGCTGTCTTTTTATAGTTGCAATTAATTTTTTTCACATTTGGGGGAAGGTTAACTCTAAAAATCTCTGTATTTAAACAGGCTTACCTGGCCTGCTAGAAGAGCACAAAACTAAAAATAAGAGGCAGATTTGGGATTTTATTTGCAATATATTTTTGGCTCGTATTTGTTTTTTATATCTACTGTATCACTTTTATTTTATTTTTGCCAATTATGAATTTATAAGATCTCTATTGAATTCATACTCTGGATTTTCTACGGTCAAAATTAAGATAAGTTATTTTGTTAGAGACCAACGCGGATGCACTGTCTGCAAAATTTTACGTAACATTGTTACGTATATGACATTCACAGCCTCATGAAAACGTGTTATATTCGTAATGGATTTCAAGAATATTGCTTTTAAAAGTAAACTAAATGATCCAATGAATGGCCGACTGTAAACATAACGTTTCTGGATTCGATTCCCTCTCGGGGAAATGAATTATTTAATTACCTTACTCTAGTAACAAGATAAAGCGCAATGTTAAGTCCCGTCACTCACGCGCAATGTCTCGAAAATTTGGCAGGAAGTGAGAGACGGAGTGTCTTAACACAAGGTTCGCTCTGCCTACTCCGTTTTATCTTAGATACAACATAAATCTTAAAAAAAGGATTTCGATATCCTCGTGAAATAGACATCCCATAATTTATTTACATGTGAATATTTTATTCAAGCGTGAACAATCAACCTATATGGTTTATAGCGTGGGCTTGGTTTGAGTCACATCGACCGTGACTGGTGTCTCCGATCATCAATTGAAACAATGGGTCTTTTATCTTTAACCAACTGCTTGATTCTATTTGTTTGATTCCTAATCTTTATTGAGGGCAGTTTGTTTTTATTTTTTAATTTAGATATATTTTTTTTATATTGCAATATTGAGTTATTACAGATTTAAATATATTTTTTTGTCGTATCCCTTCTTAGCTTTTCGCCGCATTTGACGGTAGAGTGACGGATTATTATACGGCATATTATATCGAACTTCTGTTACCTTCTTCACGGTGTAAATTCTTGTGTTTGTAATCTATCATTATCATAGGCCACAGGTTGGCCTCTTTGGCCTTAATCATTATTCTGCTCTTTAGTAATTTCATAATGAGGTTATAATTTTGTGTCTTTTGTAAAAGTCAGTTTGAGCCCAGTAAAAGATTTGAATCTGTGACGACGAAAAGGTATTGCTCTACGAGTATACATGCTGTAATGTAGAGTATATTATTATGACGACTCAATCGATGTCTAATAGCTCATAGGTAGCCCGCCGTATTAGTCTATTTTATAATTCAAATCAATCGCCATTAAAGTTTTATAGGTCACATTAATTTTTTATTGATTTCTTACTAAGTATATTAAGCTTTTTCGTTTTAGTGTTTATAATATGCTCTTTGTATCTTCAATAAATAATATGTCTATATTTTTTAAATATATTTATTTATTATAACTTTTATATTATTTTATAGATATGGTCATTTTTTTCTCACATAGAGTCATTAAGAATCAAATTGCACCTGACTGTAAACTTGAAGATTGTGAGTTCGATTCCCTCTCGGGAAATTCAATTATTTTCATTTATTTACTCTAATAATCACCACTCATCACATAATGTCTCGAAAATTTTATGGAAAATCTGGAACGGAGAGAAGGTTCAAACTTTATCTTACTATATTCAGGGTACCGCGTTTTTCTTCTACATTTTTAAGCAAATATTTCATTTAATAATTTTTAGTAGCACATGGGTAACTCTTGCCGTGTAGGAGCTACTAGTAAATGGTAAATTCCTTCGCCATACATCTTCCTGGCTCCCAAGTCGAGTTGTGTAACTCTTTGGATCGTAATGCATAAGACTTATGTAACTCCATTTTGGACTTCATCCAAATATATTATGGATGTTTCTTAAATGTGGTGAGCCATTGCCCAAAAAGGATAGTTCTCGAACGGTCGTGTTTTTAAACTGTGTTGCTGGCAGAGTACTAGTTCCATACCTGTTACTTTTGTGTGATATGACGTGAACTGTGTGATAAAGTATTAATTTTGTCGAAAAATAAACCTTTGTTTTCATCAAATAACCTCAGGTAATTATCAGACCTGTCATGGACCTTTATGAAACTACGCGCGTCTTCAAGGACGAGCTCTTAGTTTATTCTCATAGCTAGATAGATAATAAAAGGTATTTAAACATACAATTTTAGGATAAAAAAATATTATATTGTACGTACATACAGGTCATGAAAATTCCCAAGAGTTGTAACATATTTACTTCTTTACTTTTCATAATTAGTTTAATTTTAATTTCCCTTGACGTTTATTTAGAATTAGGTTAACTAGCAACATAAACGACTGCGTACTGCCCTTTACTTACATGGAATTTGGTTATTATTATTATTAGCTTCACGCTGTATCCCGCACACAGCAGGGTAGGCAGAGGGAACCTAGTGTAAAGACACTCCGTTCCCCACTTTCTGCCGAATTTTGGAGGTATTGCGTGTTGAGTGGCAGAACTCAATGCCGCGCTTTTTCCTCGACACCAGAGCGAAGAAATGGAAATATAAATTTAAGTAAATATTTCATCTCCTCGAGTGGGGATCGAACCCACAACCAGTCGGTTTTACAGTCACACTTTGTGCCACTGCGCCACGCATGACCTCTGGACTGACCTGAATGGAATTTGGTAATTAAGTAATAAAGCGGAAAATTTTATAATTTTCTATTTGGTTTTTCAAATAAAATAGCTAGCAATTTACTTAATTTAAGATACCTATAAACTATATTTAGATAGGAATTAAAAATATCAAATCATTCGTGAAATATATTGTAATTTTAAAAATGTTAATAAAAAATACAGTTTTTGAAATATACATAATATTACAGTGAGGCCAATCGTGACGGGCACAAAGTGTAACTGTAAAATCAAGTGGTTCTGGGTTCTATCCCCACTCGAGGAAATGAAATATTTATTTACATTTTCATTTCTTCGCTCTGTCGTCGAAGCAAAGCGTGACGTTGAGTTCCGCCACTCAACACGCAATGACTGAAACGTGGGGAACGGTGTTTCTTAACACTAATTTCCCTCTGCCTACCCTGCTGTGTGCGGGATGAATCTGATTTCTTTCTTTTATTACAGAGATATCGTGAGACAATATTGAAAATTGATATTTTATATAAGGCTTTTTCAACTTAGTTAATGCATAAGTTAATTTCTGTTTACAATTCAACCATTTATTTTCGTTCGACCATCCTTTTTACTATAATTAATAAAAGATATCAATAAAAGATATATTCAAATTTTAATTTATTTAACTAGGTCATATTTATAAAAGCTATATTAATATTAAATCGTAATAATTTTGTTTGCAGCCTGCTTTAATTACGGCGACGCGCCTAACATCAACAAAGGCGATAAGAAGGACAACAACTTGAACATAATGGACGTTGGACGTAAGTATCTGACCATGTATGTATGTTTTAATTGTCGGAGATCTTTTTCAGTGGTAAGATTAAAATCAGAAATTTAAAAAAATGTTTTCTGGCTATCCCTAACTATATGCATGCTATAACTATAACTTTAAATTCGAATGTTATTTCTACTAGCTCCAATTAAAATATTTACCTAAATGGAGGCATCGAAATAAATTTTTGGACATTTGTTTATATCTGGTAAAAACATAATAAAAAATAAAACAAACTACTGATGACTTAATATTTTAATTTTTATTAGTTATTAATCTGTGGGACAGCCTCTGATTGCAAACGCGATGATTGTGCGTTCGATTTCCCATAGAGGAAAGGGTTTCCTTGAGTTCCACTAGTCAGTAAGCAATATGTCGAACTCCGGCGAAAAAAAAATAGTTTAAAAGATTAGAAATACTGAAACTAACACAAATGAAAATTATCTAAATACATTGTACTTAAAATGTCACATCCAATTACCTACTACAGATAGAGTTGAAGGATAAAGGTTGGCTTTAAAAATCAATACTTCCGGTACCATGTAATTTTAAATGCGCTACAAATACTAACTTCTGTATCCGTGTTGCATAAATTAAAAATACCGTTTTAAGTCAAATGCGGGTGAACACTAATATAGACCTATTGCACAGTAGAACTATTAATTTAAATTAAAAGTAAGTATGCACGTATTGCCTATTGGTTCCCGTTTCCGGGCGGAAAGCGGAGAATGGAGTGACTTCACACTAAGTTGTTATCTTACTTTCTGCCTGTTGTGCATATGTAAAATTATATTAAGCTTATACGGTAATTGTACTAATACAAATGTACTAATAGTAAGTAACAAATGTATATGTAGTATACTATAGTAACGATTTAGATATTCTTAACTATATATTTAAGAATGTCAAAATCGCTTTGATATTCTTAAATATGAGGCCAGTCGTGGCGCAGGGGCACAAAGTGTGACCGTAAAACCGTTGGTTATAATTTTTTTATTGATTTCACTAAACATTTAATTTTGACCAATTGTTTATAATATACTTTCTAATAATATAACATTACATATTTTATATTGAGAAAGACTTATCGATTTTATAGGTTAGTAATTGACCTAGAAAACCAGTCTGTTTCGTATTACCAATTAAGATCCATCTGTTAGGTTCACACGAGGAATTTTACTACCTATATTCCCATTTCTCGTTACTGTATTCCTTAAGTAATATATTACTTAGTAATATTGGTCCCTATATCAATTGTTAATAGTTCGTTAGTGTTGACGCTATCGTATTACCCTTGCATGTTGATGATTACATTCGAGCTAACTTTCCACACGCAACTACAAAACAATTCTTATATCCTTTATAAAACCAAATAATATCCTGGGATTTACAGACTATAATTATTACACGAACTAAATTAAATAAAATTAAAATTAAATTAGCTTCACGCTGTATCCCGCACACAGCAGGGTAGGCAGAGGGAACCTAGTGTTAAGACACTCCGTTCCCCACTTTCTGCCGAATTCTGGAGGCATTGCGTGTTGAGTGGCAGAACTCAACGCCGCGCTTAACCTCGACACCAGAGCGAAGAAATGGAAATATAAATTTAAGTAAATATTTCATTTCCTCGAGTGGGGATCGAACCCACAACCAGTCGGTTTTGCAGTTACACCTCGTGCCCCTGCGCCACGACCGGCCTCAACGAACTAAATTAATTTATATAATAATTAAAAAGTTTGTTATTTTTCGTTTTATATGCACGGGCTTAGTGGTAACTGTTTCTTATTTTTCTTCTTTAATTAGATTTGGTCACTCCTGTAACTATTATGTGTAATTTCTATTATGTGTCTTCACCATTAGATTTAGTAAATGAAAAATAAATGCCTTGTATCGATAAATTGTTGAGTAATTTCATTAATAGGAATCAGAACTTTTACATTATAGACTATTCGTGTCCCAAATTTCAATTTAGGTTTTGTATAAAAAATAGTTACGAGGCCAGTCATATTGCAGGGGCACTAAGCGTGTGAATGTAAACGCGACAGATTGTCGAGTTCAATTCCCACTCCTGATGTCTAAGCAAAACGAGGCAAGTGAGGAGCACAGTGTCTTAACACTAGGCCCCTTCTGTCTGTCTTGCTTGCACGCGGGATACAACGTGAACCTTAAAAAGAAATATTTAAAACCGTACCTAATTGTATTATTCTGCGTATGTTCAATGGACCTTGTACTGCTAATTGATTGTATTGTTTTCTTGTCCTTGTAGTTCAATTTAATAAACCGATGTACTTGACCTACAAAAGGTATAATATGTAACATTATTTAACAATAAAAGTATAAAGCTGAAAAAGTTTAACGATGACTTATCTATTTAACTTTAGTCTCAAATGTTATTTAAAGTAACGATACCAAAATAATATATACTTAAAATAAAACGCTTTATTATTGTTTTGCAATACAACACGCAATATTTTCATAATTTGTCGAAAAGAGTGGAGCTTTTTATATAGTGAAACTATTTAGATAAATGTATGAAATGAAAGAGATACAAGAAAGGAAGAGACTACGAGAACAATCTCGAAAATAATTTATACCTATCTCAATAAGGGTAATTTATGTTTCTTTTACAAAGTTAAATGTCCTTTGATTGTCTTTTAATTATGAAAACTAACTACATGGGTCAGTGACTGCTACGAAGTTACGGGTTAAGTCCTACGAAACGACGGCCGGCCATTCCGCGAGTGTGTCAGACGCCAGTCGTCCGTAGCGCGCTCTACGATGCTAACGTGTTTCTTTTGTTCCTTGAAATGGTTTCCATCTTCCTGAACGGTGTATAACCTGCAAATATATCAAAAATGTATCGAAAGTCGAAGACAACTTCTAATTGTAAGTTAGTAGTAGTAGTTTATTATAGTTATAATAGTTTTAGTCACATTTTATCCATATTTTGTTTCTATTCCGTCTTTAAGAATGGATTTTGATTAGCATTTTGTTGTTATATTGTTTATTATATAAAGTTAAGGTTAATATTAATATAATGTAGGTAGGTAAATATTATTAAGTTGTTAATTGATAAATTGATAATTGCCGCACATCGACCAGTCAACATGTGAGGTACTCACGAGGAATCATTTAATTATAAATAATTAATTTTTAATATCGAAAGGATATTTTTTTATGCCTTTCATTTTGTTTATGAAACCTAAATAAAGAAATGTTTTTTATAATAGTATAATACTAAAGTATGACAAGATATGGTGCCTTGTGTCAGCTGGAGCTGATTATACGACTAACTTATAGATGTTTTGTCATTGTGCAACTTTAGAGGAATAGCTTATATTCTTTATATATTTTTAATGAACCAAGTAAACAGTTTACATACTGTCATGAGATTCAGTTGAAACGTCGATGGTTTTAGGTACATACCAAGTTTAAATTAGATCTTATATAAAAATTAAATTATATACGATTTAATAATCATATAATATAATTTTTTTTCCTAACACAATAATTACAAAGCTACAGAACTTTTCATGACTCAACTTCATGACTTCACACATTTACATCTACATACATATTTATAAAATATTAGTTTATGGTCTAGTTAAGTTAAAAGGTAGCGTGGGTGTCAAATATACTAAACGGAAGAGCCACGAAATTTTATAGGGAAATTATTTACTTTCTATTTGTGAAAATAAAGCGAATAATATGTATTTTTTTTCTCCAGGTTCACGCTGTATCCCGCATGTAGCAGGGTAGGCAGAGGGAGTCCAGTGTTAAGACCCTGTGCTTCCTCACTCCACCAAATTCTGAAGTTATTGCGTGTTGGAAGCGTGTTCCTCGAACTCTCTGGGAATCGAACCCACAATCTGTGGCGTGCGTTTACAGTCACAACACGGCAGTTTTTTTTCTTTTAAGCGGACTAATATATAATATGTTTGTACAAAAGTTCTTATTAAGATAACGTGTAAGCAATAATTTCCTTTTAAGCGCAAGTGTAGATTAGCAAGAAGCCGCCTGTGCTATAAAATATGTATGTAGGTACCCCCGGCGTTCCCTCGCTGTATGTTTATATTATTAAACAAGGTAATAACGATTCTTTGAATGATTCTTATAGTGTAGCAATGTACATAAATTTTGCTGGGAAAACAGTTTTATTTAAGTGGTGGCGTATATTCAAATTCAGAGAGATGAGACAAAAGATTTTGATATATTTATTAGGATTCTTTTTATGTATTTCGATGTTTTTGTCCAATTTTTTTGTAATTTATGATAAAACAATGTTTTTAATTTTACTTTTGTTCTTAAATGCAATCGAAATTTAAAGATTACCAAAAGAACTTAAAGTAGGTAAATTATTGTGCTTTGGATTCCTCAGGTTAACTGCTATGAAATATACTCTACATTTAAAGGCAGTAATGAGAAACATGTGCAAAGCTAACCTAATTTGAATTATCATTTCCACAGTAGCTCTGCACCGTCCCCAGTCAGCGTCTTCGCGTGTAGATGAAGAGCTCATTCAGAAGAGCACCCGGGCCCTCGCAAATACCACCGACCCGTTAGAGAGACTGCGCCTCTTATGTCTGTCCCGTGGTGCTTCAGGGATTGTCGGCATTGGAAGGTTAGTTTATTTAGCTTCAGGCTGTAATCAGCACATAACGGGGTAGGCAGAGAGAACCTAGTTAAGACACCTGTTCCCATTAAGACACTTACATTCTCCACTTTACGCCATTTTCGGAAGGCATTGCGTGTCGAGTGTTGGAACTCAACGGAGCGCTTTGCCTCGCTACTAGAGCGAGGAAATGTTCGAAATCGAATCCACAACCTGTAGCGTTAACAGTCATACGCTTGTGTCACTGCTCCACGATAAGTATCAGATACTTGGATAATAAAATTAGTCCTTCGAGAGTTATTTTGGATTCAAACCCCACAATCATCGCTCTAATTCACGGATATGCCGCTGTGCCACGATAGTCATAGTTAGTTTCCTTAATAATTCAGCGTATAAGTAATCCTTTATCGTGTTATTATTTAATTTATTTGTATAGTTTTCTTTTGTATAATAATGATATATTAATTTTCGTCATTATTTTTTAAACACTAACTGATTTTTAATCGCTTTGCAAGTGTTTATTCAATTAAATTTATCGCGTTATATCGTTTATACTAATAGTTTGTTTTTAATTAGCACTCATAATTAAAGTACTGTGGGCCTTGTTTTTTGTTTACCAAGCATATAATAAGTAACATACATACATACTCATAAATAAATTAATAAATTTTTAACAAAAAGAAAAACCGACTTAATTCAACGAACTAAAAAGTAAAAAATAATTTTGAATAATGTTAAACGTACTTTGATTTTGTTAAGCAATAAGAATTAAAAAAAGATTTTATAATTTTGAAGTCGGTGTCAAGTAAAACAAACAGGCTAAACAGGCTTCGAAATTATAATATCTTTTTTTAATTCTTTGTTTAACATAATCAAAGTACGTTTAACATTATGTAAAATTATTTTTTACTTTTTGAAGTCGGTTTGTCTTTATGTTTAAAAATAATTTATTTTACGATTTTAAGTGATGAGTAGACCTTAAAAGGATGCTTCTCAAATTAGTGGTTGTCCTATGTAAAACTTCAAACATGATTAGGTATTTTTAACATTTTAAAAATGTTAAAAATACCTAACATTTCTAAATAAGTATTTATTAGGTATTATTGTGCATGCTAACATTTTGCCATATTGACAAGAACATACTTACATAAAAAATAATCGGGCGAATTGACACTCTCCCCCTTTTTTGACGTTGGTTGAAAATCATACCAACATCCTCTTTTTTTGAAGTTGGTTGAAAAGAAATGCAACGATAAGGAATCTCGCTTCTGACACCAATTTTAACAATGTTTTCCTTGTAACTATTACAGATATTTATATTTTTTACCGAAAAAACAAACTTCAATTTCAACCGGATCCTGTAATCAGAACCTAACCAAATTCATATAAATAATTGGAATCGGTTGGCGTGATATTGAGTTATTCGACTATTTGTCGCGCACATACCTGATGCAAATTTAACATTTATGTGTCTATCACATAAATGTTAAATTTGCATCATTGAAAATGATATCTATACCATTTTCAAACGGATCCCGTAATCAGAACCCAACTGATTAATAAGCTCCTTTTCTTACAGAAGTCAATTAAAAAATACACTTTCGCTGTATCGCACACAGTAGGGTAGTCAGAGGGGACGGCGGGCTTTTGCCTTGGTGCCAGAAAATTAATAAGTAATTATTCATTCCCTCAAGTGGAGATCGAACCCACAACCGTCGCGTTAAAATCACACCCTTGTGCCCCTGCGTCACGACAGCCTCGATTAATACTTATATATATATATANATATATATGCCCACCTCAAAACTACAATTGAGTAATTATACGTTCCTTAATCGGTACCATATAGGAAATGTATATAGACTACATATAGTAAGCCGTTTGAATCGCCGAATGAACCTACAAATAACCTCCGACTCGAAAACTAATTCTGCTTTAAGGAAACTCCAGCAGGAACCGATTTTAGTGTCGATTGTAAAATGTTTAAGTTTTATAATCGACACTATGGAAAATAGACATTTAAATAGTGTTGTTGTGGGCGAGTACTTGTATAACTATATAACTTTTTTTATAATCACGGTATATCTCACATAGTAGTGTAGGCAGAGGGAACCTGGGAACCCAGTGTTAAGACACTTCCGTTACCCACTTTCGTAGTATAGTGTGTTGAGTGGCGGAACTCAACGCCTCGCTTGCCATATTACCAGAGCGTCGCAATGAACATATTAAATATTTTATTTCCACAAGTGGAAATCGAACACAGTCTGTGGTTGACAGTCGTACGCTTGTGCCCCTGCGCCACGACTCGCCTGAACTATATAGTAACTGTTGTGGATATTTAATTGGGTCAAGCAAGAATACTACACTATTCAGCACTTTTCGCTCTAAGAGTAGTGTCATTGTGAAGGGTTCTTTGATGTTAGGACCGTGGAGATATTCTTTTGTTATTTTGAACGCTAATTACGTGACGTTTCGAAGGTTCTACATATACGTAAAAAGAGATTAAGTTAATATGAGTAATATGATGTTTGGGTAAACTTGTACTTAAAACTTAATTCCTTTGCTATTACTTCTAACCTTTTATGGATGCTATACAACAAAAATAGTTTATTATAAAAAATTATACAATTTAAATTCGTGTCTTAAGCTCTTGTACCTACTAATTTGAACGAGTGTGTTTATTTAGAATCTAATTAGAACATAATTTTCACAAGCATATTTTTTTATAATATAAGAGACAACAAAATTGTTGAATCTTAATTGTTGTTTTTTACATACCAATGTTACATTATACTCTCTTTTATAGTTTAAGCATGTAAAAGAAAACTGATTTTTTTTTATTATCTTGAGAATATTTAAATAAATACAATATTGTAATTTTTGCTTTAAGAGTTTTCCGTCGTATGGACGACGACGGCAGCAAGCAGCTAAATAAAGAAGAGTTTATCAATGGCATTAAAGAAACAGGATTGGAAGTGAGCAATGATGTGAGTAAAAGACAATACAATATGTATTATGTATTAGACAATACAATAAAATAAATACATTTTATTAATTTCTTTAGAATCTACTTTACTATATAGCTATCTATCATTTTATCAAAATAAATTTGTAAACAAAACATGCACTTATTTATATTATTTTTAATAAATTTACCCTCGAAACTTAAATCATTGGAATATATTATAATTATATTTTAGATTTTGAGTTTATTTGAGAATTCTGTTTAATATACCGTATCCTGTATATAACAGGGTAGGCATAGGCAGGCAAGCAAGGACTAAGACGCTTCCCGCCCAGCTTCAGAGACATTGCGTTTTGGGTATCAGAAGTCAACGCGTTTTGTTTTGTTGGCAAAGCCGAGAAATAATTCTTTACTCCAAGTAGGAATCGAACCCTGAACTATGAACCTTGAGTTTTATGTAATTTAATGTTGTTAGTTGAATTATTTATATATTTATTCATATTTATTGACATAATAAATTCATTATTCATATTGTTTCAGGAAGCTGAAGAGCTGTTTAACAAGTTCGATACAGACAAAAGCGGTTCTATCAGCCTTAACGAGTTCCTTATTCAGATCAGGGTGAGACTATTTAGAATTATATTAGAATTAGAGGTCACTCTTGTTTCAGTTTCGTTAGTAGGCTTTAACCTGCGGCTTCGCCCCCGTGGTCAAATAGAAATTACTAAAAATTGTATACGACACATTCTAAGAGCCCGAGGTAACTCTGACCACGGATACTGTGTATCGAAACCATTAACGGTCTATATATCTTCTTCGATGAATAATAAATCCTTAAAATTATATATCCTTAGATTATCAGCTCTTTTCTATCTTCTTCTTCTGTAAGAAAAGTAGGTTATCAATACGACTGTATTCTGTTTATGTTTTTTTTTATCTCAGAAGTTTTGATTGGGTGGAGCGATTTCTTTTTTAATTTGAAAGATAATGTTTCCCTTGTGGTTTTTTTCCAATAAAATGGTCCAATAAACAATGGTATCCACTAAAAAATCATATAAGTCTTATATTAGCATTAAGTAAATGGACGAATAACTCAATATCCCGCCCACCGATTACGATGATTATTTTGGTTCCATACCTTTTAAAGAAAAACGCTTATAAGATCATTTTGTTGTCCATCTGTCTGTCAAGAGCCTTTATCTCAGGAATGCTGATTTGATATCGAGTTCTACGGGATCTACGGGATTGTACCCCCTTAAAACTATGCAGTTAGGTAGAAACAACTCCGAGATGGAGCGTCGCAGAAGAATACAATTTGGTTGAGCAGCACATAGGGTCCGTTCAAGTATTACGTAAGCACTGTAGGGGGGCGGGGGGGTCTTGGTATTGCTTATTTTTGATGACATGGGGGGGTGGGGGAGTCTAGCTAGTAATTACGTAAGCAGAAGTTATTTATTTTTTCATATATATTATGGCTATATTTGGTAGACGTATGTATGGTAGACGTATGTATGGTAGACGTATGTATGGTAGACGATATAACTATTAGTCTTATAATATAATATATAAGTTTATTATATCTATTTAGCGGGAATGGCACACTGTCAAGAGTCTAAATTTCAAATTTTATAAAAATCTGTGGCGATTTAAGGATTTTTCCATACAAACCTTCAACCTCGTATTTGCACCCTTAGGGGGTGAATTAAAATAAACCACGAAACACGTGTTCAATGAAATATTTTTAAGAGTCTGAATTTAAAGTTTTATAAAAATCGGTGCTGATTTCAATTTTTTTTCATACAAACTTTCAACCCCTATTTCATCCCTTTGGGGTTAAAATTTTTCAAATTCCCTTCTTAGTGGATTTCCAGAATTCAAAAATATAAATCTGTCCAAATTTCACGTTTCTATTATCAGCGGTTACGGAAGAGGATTGCTTATTTTTGATGACATAGGGGAGGAGGGGGGGGTTCAATAATTGCAAAAAAACTGCTTACGTAATACTTGAACGGCCCCATAGGCATCTGAGACAAGTCTTTTCGTCACCGATACCGCAAAGCCTAAAGACGAAGGTCTTTAACGAATGCGTCCTACCCGTTCGGTACTTAAACGTGGATACTGACAGTGCGATTGGTCTACCATTTGGAAGTCGATTAACGTGTTATAGAAGCGGCTGTACTTGGAGTATCTCAGAAGGGTCGAATTCGAAATGAAGTAATCCGACGGAGAACCAATGTTATTGACATAGCCCAAAGGATTAGTAGGCTGAAGTATTAGTGAGCTGGTCACGTTTGTCGCAGAACCGATGACCGTTGAGGTAAACGCGTTTCAGAGTAGAGACCACGTAATATAGGACGTCCTCCCAGCTAAATAGGGTGACAACATTAGCAAAGTGGCTGGCAACAGCTGTAGATCAATGCAAAGTGCTGAAGATCTAGCTCAGTGGCGTGCCATTGGAGAGGCCAATGTCCAGCAATGGACGAGGACAGGCTGATGGTGATGGGATCCGGTTGAAATTCAAGAAATTGTTTTTTGTTAAAAATTATAATTATTAGAGTTTTTTTGGATCGGGGGCTTTTAATTATCAATTATTTTTATACTTATCTATTAATTAATTCGTTTCAGCCACCAATGTCTGAATCTCGTCGTGCTATAGTGGAGCAAGCGTTCAAGAAATTGGACAAATCTGGTGATGGAGTGATCACTATCGATGATATTCGCGGGGTTTACTCTGCCACTGCACATCCTCGGTAAGAATATACATTAAAATTAAATTAGCTTCATGCTGTATCCCGCACACAGCAGGGTAGGCAGAGGGAACCTAGTGTTAAGACACTCCGTTCCCCACTTTCTGCCGAATTCTGGAGGCATTGCGTGTTGAGTGGCAGAACTCAACGCCGCGCTTAACCTCGACACCAGAGCGAAGAAATGGAAATATAAATTTAAGTAAATATTTCATCTCCTCGAGTGGGGATCGAACCCACAACCAGTCGGTTTAGCAGTCACACCTCGTGCCGCTGCGCCACGACCGGCCTCTAAGAATATACATAATATTTTAAATTAAATATTATCTTTATTTAAAAACAAAACAAATATTTTTAACTTTCATGCTATATTCCGTACATATATAGAACAGTGATAAGTACAATACCTACTTCATGCTCCATCTAATTTTCGAGAGAGTGTCTGTTAAGTAGGTACCTGTATCCTATGTTGATTATTCTTTCCATTTTCGTTTTTAGGTACATGAGTGGCGAAGAATCAGCAGATGCAATCCTAAACAAGTTCCTCGCAAATTTTGAAACTGAAGGCTCTGTTGATGGGAAGGTTGGTACTTTTGTTGCTGTTATTGTTTTGGTACCGTACATTATTTTAATGATTTATTTGATCAAGCAGAGTGAACAATTTAGGTTCACAGTAGTGAACTTAACCTGTTCACTTAGTAGTAGTGTAAAAACATTCGAACAAACGATCCAATTCATACACTTCCGCTCCTCACTTTTCGCCGAATTCAGCATTCATTCATTCATTCAGGAGGCATTGCATATCGAATGGCGGTATTCAACGCCGCACTTTGTCTTAAAACCAGGGCGGGAAAATGATATCAATTCATTCCTACGAGTACGAATCGAACTCACAACCGGCGCGTTTATGCGATTACGAATCTTTTTATTTATACTTTTTTAATTTTGTTCATTTTTTCAGATAACACTAGAAGAGTTTATGAATTATTATAGTGGCATAAGCGTCTCCATCGACAACGATTGTTACTTCGACCTCATGATGCGTCAGGCGTACAAGCTGTAACTCGCTTGTATGTTTGTCTCACTCGCACACAACATAAGAAAGAGAGATGGATAAATAGCACCATGTTTGATATTCTAACAAATGTTTGACTAAATTATTTTGTGTGTATTCATTATTATTAGTTAATAAATATTTTAACTTGACTGCTGTTGGTTTTTGTTATTTTTTGAGTTGAGACGAGTCTTTTCGCAGTTAACTTTCTCGCAGTTATTTTAAAAGATTCCAAGACGGGGCTTTTTGATATCAAACCGCAGCTATGATTAAATGGGGCAATATCTTTGTTGCAAACTAAAATATTCATGAAATAATTTCTGCTTCTAATCTTTACCCTGCTATGTGCGGGACACAACGTGAAGCTGAATAAAATCGTGAAAGTAATTTAGATTAGAAAATAAATAATTGTACCTTTTAAAAGATTTTAAAAATGTACTTTATTCTAACGACCTGCTCGCTGCGTTTGTTCTACACAAACGGGTGAAGCCGCGAGCAGGTCGTTAGTATAAGATACGTTTTTAAGTTATTTATTGTATCAAATCAACGTCAAACTGTATCCCGCACACAGCAGGGTAGGCAGAGGGAACCTAGTGTTAAGACACTCCGTTCCCCACTTTCTGCCGAATTCTGGAGGCATTGCGTGTTGAGTGGCAGAACTCAACACCGCGCTTTGCCTCGAAACCAGAGCGAAGAAATAGAAATATAAATTGTATTGTATTGTATCATTGTAGTACTTTCTTAAACTAAAAGTTTTGTGATTATAGACTACTGCTACAAGTAAAAAAATAAAAAAGCAGTAATAATTAAAAACATATGTTTATGATGTAAGATATTTTTATGGAAATTTAAAAACATTAGGTAAATGACACATTATTTTTGACACTACTTTATATTGACATTTCATAAATAGTGGTCTTTATCCATAAATTTTCTATTTAAGTAAATCAACTATATGATATTTATTAAAAAGAGGTATGAATGGATTCATAAATTGTAATTTTTTAATTTGTATAAGTTATTTATAAGAATATTCTACAGTTTCAGGTTCCAAAATGTGTCGAACGGTCCACGCTTTGCTTCAAACCGCAATATGCGGTATACAAATGTTAGTTCGAGTGTTTATGACAATTATTCTTATGATAGAAAACCTTATAAGAATGATTCTACAGACTTTATATAATTTTATATCTTTCTTGCTGCAAATGATATCTTTGATACCTATTTGCGTAGTGTTCCTTCTTACTGCAAGGTTGAAGTGTTTCATGTGTGGAGGAGGTGGCGGATGTCCGGTTAATCGAGGTGGGGCTTGCGACTGTATAATGTCAGCGTTAGCCATAGTTATCCTCTTCTTCATATTCCGAGCCACAGGCGTCCTTGATAAAATTTTCTACAGCCTAGGCTATACGAAAGCTAGACCAGTCGTTCACCGATTTGTACCCACACCTGGCGATATAACCGAATGCTCGAGAAACGATACAGATTATCCGGACGAAATTACCACATTTAATGATACAGATATTTCCACGACAATTTTCTTATCTGATATCATGTTGAATGAAACGTTATCATTAGGCCTAGATTTAACTGATTTTGATACTGTGAACACAACAGAAGAATCGAGCACATTAGGGTCTGATGTAAGCTTTTATGATACTGTGCAAGAAGCATCGTACTCAATAGATACAGAGTCTACAGAAGAATCAATGACAGAATATAGCATTCCCACGAGAACCTCCCCCGGTTTCATGGAACTTTTGCGTGGAAATAAAAAAATGATGAACCTACCTTCTTATGTTTTATAGTAATAATTAAAATGTTTTTGTATTTATATTTTAAATGCCATATTTACTATTTTTGAGAAAATATATAATTTATTTCATAGTCGCCGTGATTCTTGTCACCTGATAATTTTAATTTTTATGCAAAATAAAAATTGTGAAATGATTAACACATTTTCTACAGCAGATATGAACCCACATCAACAATGATGGCATGAAAGGCAAAGCAACGGCACTTCAGTGAAAGCGAAGTTACAAAGTAGTTTGTCAATTAAATGTATAATACTCTGAAACATAATTTCAATACATTTTTTACAGTTCATACATAAATAATAAATTGAGGCCAATTTCTAAACTCTATAACGCCGCTTCTACAAGTACTTTAACACCTTTGCAGAGGCAAAGGAATACTTTAAACCTTTATCTGGTGCGGTAGCGGGTTAAAATGCGCCCCTAGCGATATTTCCGCCAATGCGTGGCAGGTCTCTTTTGACCGACCAGTGTGAGGGTTAAAAGAATATCGATTAAAATATCTTACAATAATATCTAAAATATCTACTTAATATCTTTATGGTAACATAACGACAAACGCATTTTTTGTATTGCCAGAATGATTTTGAATCCAATATCCTTAGGTCCGATTCATCCCTGGAACTGCCAAACAGAGTATTTTTAGTAGTGATTAAACAGACAAAATAATCAATATGAATATCCCTTCTCCGTTGAAATATTATATAAAACAATTAGTGTAGAATAAATGAATATATATATATATATATATATATATATATATATATATANTTCAGCGTTGCGGGCCGAATGATTTTTACCGTAGGCCGAAAATAACCTGGTGTGATATTTTGATTCAACTTATGATTAAAATTATAATTTTCGTTGAGTTCTGCCACTCAACACGCAATGCCTCCAGAATTCGGCAGAAAGTGGGGAATGGAATGTCTGAACACTAGGTTCCCTCTGCCTACCCTGCTGTTTGCGGGATACAGCGTGAAGCTGATTTATAATTTTGACTATAAATTTAAATATAAATTAGACTCTATCAAAGTCTCACAAGCACCTGAGATAAACGTTACGCGCCAGCGAGAGGGACATACAATCGCAGACAAATTGCTGCTCCAAAGTGAAGGTGTTAAAAACCTACGTAGTATAACTACCCACAAGAAGAAGAAAAAATAAAATAACTCAGAATCAGAATATTCTGTAAAAAAAAGCAAAAATAGGGAACCTAAAACTCACAGAAGGATAGGAATAGGGATACACTAAAACTAATACACTTAGTACCCAATTCTTTGTAATATTCTTAAAATATATAGAGTACAGTCAATCTGGGTAACTTTGACTCTTCGGGTAACATTGGGACCTCAGAACTACTTTCGATAATTTTTCTGTACGATACTATACTTAGCGAAGTGACATTTACTTAATACTCAAGTTCTTACAATTTTTTTTTTGTTTAAATTATTTTTGCTTGTTTTCTTTTTAATTTACCTAAAAGTTTTCTATTAAGTATTGTTTGTGCTCATTAAAAATATATACATATACATATATATATATATATATATATATATATATATATATATATATATATNTACGCGCGCAAGGAAAACGTGTAAAAAGATTTTTCCCGGGTAAATCAGTAAAATCGATCACTGAAAGACCAATAAAAATCAATTCAGTTATTCTGGACAGTAGCTCGGGGAAATAGAAAGACAGACAGAGACAAAAATATATATTTTTTTATTGTATTTGAGTATTATGTAATTAACCACACGCACTTTCAAAAACATAGCACAACACATTTAATTTTAATTCTTTTAAATATTTATTTTAGGTACTTTGATAATATTAATAATGTAGCTGGTTTTGTTTAGTTTTTTTTTATTAATATTTTATTCGTTACATTTACTTATATTTTTTTTCATCTAAATTAGTAACATATTTTCAAAAACTATTTCATAAATAGATCTAATAAGCATTCGTAAAGTTTAAGCGGGCGAAGCCGTGATAATATACGAAATGGTCTAGACTGATGCTCCATTTTTTGTAATATAAGACAAAACCGTGGAATGATTGCTTTATTACATCAGTTACATTCATTATTTAATAAAAACATGAACCAATGTTACCTAGATTAATAAGAAGAATAATTATGACTACTTTTTTTCTTAATTAATGGCCTGGCCTTTTACGTTAAGACTACTTTTTTATGAATAGTTCTTTGTGTGTCAAAATTTGATGGGGGTAACTTTGACAGACTATAATATAAAGTTTTTTTTATATTGACGTAGTTTAAAAGGTTTATGTGAATGTCTATGGGTAAAAAGTATTATGAGAGCAATAATAAAACAAAAACACTTTTGCAATGTGCTTTAAATTTTATGACAATGTAAAATATCGCTCGTATCTGTCAAAGTTAGATTAATTGTTAAATATGAAATAAATATTATTTTGTCAGTAATAATTTCAGTGGAATTAAAAAACTAATTAGTTTATTTTTAGTATCTGTGCTCGGTCGTTTTGGCATTTAAAATGAAATCAAAACAAACTTTATAATTTTTTTATTAAAATTTAAATAAAAAAGGAAAAATGTATGTAAATTTATAAAAATAAAACGTTAAATTTATATTTATAATGTAATTTAATTAAAAAAATTAAAAAAAAGCTTAAAACAAGAAAATATGTGTTACACTTTGTACGTGCCAATAGTGTGCACTCTACAAACTGCATCAAGAATCATTATTACTATATTACTAGCTACAGAAGACCTTATACGCATAATAATTCAAACAATTCATAATTATATTTCAATGTGTCTACAGTGTATTGCAATACTTCCAATGTGCATGGCTTTTTGTTGTGTAAATAAATGTTGCCATTCTCATATTTTCGATACCGGATGCTATCCTAGAGGTCACAACTGTGGATGTACTTTTGCACTTCTCGTAGTTGTAATAATAATTATTGGAGTATTATTTTTTGTTTTTTCATTTGACGACGTTTTAGAAAAAACTGGATTAGCAACTTGTAATTTGATTAACAATTTAAAGAAAATGTTCAAAATGTTTCATATGGAAGTCAAAAATCACACTTGCGGTGTGATAGTTAAAGGAAATAAAAGAACAATTGATATATTAAAGGAGACACAGGATGATCGCTTTAAGTACAAAACAGAAAAAAGAAACTTTGATTTCGAGAATTTTATTGATAAAGTTATCAATGAAGAAGAATTAAGAAAAAACAAAAAAACTGCTTACTTTACAAAATCTGGAACATTAAGTAGTGTTTCTCCCAAAATTACACAGCCATCCTTTAAAAGTCGAAATACGACACTTATGATTCAAAAAATTTTAGATAAAATTATATAATATATTAACAATCATGCGTTGTAAACATATTATAGAAAAGTATATAAATTTAATAAATGTTATAGAAATAACTCTTAGAGTTGATGTTATTTTACTGCATATCAAAATTTAATTAAAAGAATTCATACGTGAGTAAAAATATCTCAAACTGTTTTATTTAAAAAAAATATATATTTTTACTAATAATAAAATATAATTTTTACTAAAACTAGTTCTTAATTATAAGAGTGCTGGTAGTGGAATGACTTATTCCGTTTTATTTTTTTCGAAAGGACTTTGTTGCTGTTGACCTGGACTGGTCTTGAGAGCGTCACCGGGCGGAGAGGGGCGAGAGTAGCTAGTCTCTGAAGAAAAAGTATGAGCGATTTCGAGCGAGGACTTGCCGTGAGATAAGACTGGCCTCGCTGCCTTTTACGGCGGCGGGGAGTGTGTCTTGAGACTGAGGAGTGAATCCTACCTATATGTTGGCCGTTTGCGACAGTAATTGGATCTTCGGGACAGATTTATTCCGCAGGTGGGTCGGCTTTTATACAAATGTCTCTACTCTGGTGGCTGGTTTAACACGAAGCTGTGGTATTTCACGCAAACGCTCATTGACAACTAAATAGACTTGGATCTCATGGAGTTCTTATAACAAATTCCTTCGAATTCATATAACTATCAACCGGCCTCTTGATATCGGACAGTTTGTTTATATTTATTACCTTTAAAAACAAGTCACCGATTGTGTTAGAGTGGACAAAATTTTGTTTGAGCTAAAATGCTACTCGACTGATTTATAAGTGTAAAAAAATATAAATTATTTGCATGCTAGTTTCCTATGTATCAGAAGATTTAGTAACCCAATGAAAAAGCTTTTTAATATATTAAGAGCTTATTAATTACAAGAGGCCCGCCCGCGGCTTCGCCCGCTTAAGCTACATGATTATTGATCTAATAAACAGACATGACTTCTAATATGATTTTTATTACTTTAATCTGTAATAATCTAATATGATTTTTTTACTACATTATCGTAATTTCTATAAGGACTTTTGATTGTTTTGAATTAAAAAATACGACCAATGTTGATATTTGATATTTATAAAAATATACATAAAGCTAATCATTTCTTATACGTAAGTATATATTTTTGTACCATTATGTTCTTTTTACCTATGTTATGTACGTTTCATCATAATTTTAAAACTCTGTTAAATGTGTTGATGTCAGTAAATAACTTAATTTATTCTTTCAGAAAAACCCTTAAATGTTAAATTATTGATTTGAAGGAGTCATAATATTCTTTGTAAAATAACTATAATGATTGCATATTAACTCCTGTACAGTTTTTAAATTAGTTACATATTTTATTGGCTAAATGTACAATTGGTAAATATGTAGTTATTACAGAGTACACGTAGAAGGCTGGTTTTAGGCATTTTTATATAGATTTATTTCAAACAAACGAAACCAACCGAAGAATCTATGTATTTACTTAATATTTTTTTGAAGATCAAATCGGTCTTTATCTATGTGTTGAATTAATTACGACTTAAACTTAACTGCTATTATTTATGAAATATTTATTAACCTTCACTAACAATTCAATTTTATGTACTTTATTGCTTGTACTCTAAACAATAGTGCTTTAAAAATATATATATTTTTATCAACAGTCATATAACCAAGACGTTTCGAACGTCATTCTTTAGCTATGCCTTGAGTTCATTGAAATGCCGATAACCTTTTTTTAATGAACTGATTTTGATGAAAAAACTTTAAATGTTAAGTTAAGTTAAAAAAAAGTAATTAGTGAAACCTTTAAGTAAATCGGTTCAGTACTTTCAAAGAAAAATGTGACCATACAGATAAACAGACAGACATACAAGAAATAAAAAAAATATATATTTTTGCTTTCTATTATTCTTTTTAAGTGTATATATCCATTTCAGTCAAAATTACTAAATGTACAGACAAAATATTTTTACTGTTTTATTATATATAGAGATTAGTTAAAATTTAAGAAACTATATAAAATAATGTTAACAATCTTAAGCTAGAATTACAAAAATTCTAGGTACAAATTTAGAAGACAACAACGTACCGTATGAGATTTGCCTAATCCTATCAATGAGTTTGAATAAATAATTTAAATGACAATTATATTGACATTTTAAGTTTTATTTGTTACTAAGCTGTTGTGTTGCTTATAAATTATTTCTAAAATATAATGAATAACTTTGGTAAACATTACTAAAATTTATTTTCAAATTTGACGCTAAGATTCAAAAGTTTCACTTAAAAATTTTGATGAGCTTCAGTAATTTAATTTACCGTAATGGTTATTAGGATATTATTAAAAAAAATCTAATAATCTAATCACAAAAATATTCAAGACTGTTTGCTTAGTAAAATTTATACAGAAAAATACTTTTAATGTCGATGGTCGAGTTTGTTATGAGGCAATATGTATTCTAAAGTTATCAAAGGAAACACACTATACCCTGTGGGACAATGTTCTCATAATCAAATCTCTTCTACATCGTGTCGGTCTCAGCGCCATGTTCACAATCTAATGTGCTTGCGAGTACCAGTAATCAACTTTCCAGAAGGAAATAAAATAACTACTGCATCGATTAGTTCTTATTTGAGTCAAAAATCACTTAAAAAAAAGAGAATTACATTGAATGGACGAAAAAGTGTCAATACTGTTCCTATGAAACATAACGTTGTAAAAGTTCATGATAAATATACTGAGCCACGTAAACATCTTAAAGTTATGAAGCATACAAATGAGGTGGGTGTACAATTTTGTCACAATTGGAAAATAACACACGAAAAACAACATTTTCAGAAATCAAACAATGTGTGTAGTAAGACCCTATTAAACTCTTTAAATAATGTTAAAAATCTTGATAAAGAATCTTACCAATCTTGTGAACACATAAATAAAAAAAGCAGTAGTAAAAACTGTAATGTAAAGATTAAGAATTCTATTAAACAATCTTATTCCAACCAACAACCAATAAATCTACTTTTAAATGATGATATAGCCAAATGTAATGATCATATCCAGACCAAATATTGTGATAATAGAAAAATATTTTGTGCAAGAAAAACTAATAGTGCCATCCCTGAGTTACATGACCCTTGCCAATGCCCTTTAGAAACAGTTTTACCAATAGAAAATTGTTCATATAGCAATGCATATGAAAATTGTTGTATGAAATATTACAAAACAAATGAAAAAAAATCATATTCAGATCAAAAATTAGGAACACCACAAAACAGACTTCCTATTTATAATGAAAATAATTTTGTTTTAAAAAGGAAAAGACGAAGACAACCTTGCAAAGTTGTATGTTCAGATATTGTTACATGCTGCAAGCACGATGACATTTTAATTAAAAGGAAACCTAAAATATACTGCCAAAAATATATCAGAAATCACACTAAGCCAATTTGTCAGTATTTAAGAAATCTACAATTAGAACAACCTATAGGAAATGCAGAAATAAGTTGCTCTACACAATTTCAAAATCATAATTTGCATATTTGTCACCACAATAAATCTCATCCAAGTAATGATAGAAACGTACTCCAGCGTCACGCACTTTATCCACGAATTTGTGATACACTAACAGCACGACGGCACCGATCTTGTTATCGTCCTGATAAAACTTATATAAATATACCATTTAAACTATGGAAATGTAAAATATATTTATGTGATCATCTACATAACAAATCAAACTTATATAAATCGGGATGTATAGCAAATAAAAAGAAGTTTTTACACTGTGGGAAAAAACATTCATGTACATCTCACAAATGTGGAAAATGCAAGCGAAATAAAAGATGCAAATGCATGATTACATATCTAAAATGTTTGTGCAATAAAATTAAAAGTAATTACAAAATGTACCGTAAGTGTCGTGAAAATAAATATAAAAGAAGAAGACGTCCTGACTATGACTGCAACCAATTCTTTGAACATATGCTAAGAAAACGGCCAGTTTATCCTGATTGCTTTCAATTCTGTCGATTACAGTTTACACAGTGTATGCAAATGATGTGTATGGCCTGCACGTTTTTAATTTGGTGTCCATTCTTTGTTACTTTTGAAATTTGTAAATTATGTTTTTGCTTATAAAAGATTACTTATTACAATCTAATTTTTTACAACATTGTCATATATTTTTACTTTTATTTCATTAAAAATTCTTCTGTTCTCAATTGAAACATAATACGGTACAATGTCGTACTTGAAAATAAATAAGCTGCAATTCGTTCACTTTCCAATATGTTGTGCGTTACACTATTGTCAAGTAGTATATACTATTGAGATTTCTAAGTATATAATGTAAATTTTACATGTTTATAATGGTAAATTTTACAGGTATATGTAGTATCCATATCAACCATACCAAGGTTGTATATCAGTATTCAACAGTTTCACGATATATCTCGCACACAGCAGGATAGACAGAAGGAACCTAATGTTAAGAAACTCCATTACCCTACTTTCCACCGAAATCTGGAGGAATCGGTATTTAACATAAGTATATAAATAAAAAAAAGCTCAAAATAAACCAATATGGAGAAATATGGAGGAGGCTTTTTACCGTAGAGGGGCTTTACAGTAAATAACAAATAAACAGTATCATAATATAAACACCTACTTACTGTAGAGATGAATGAAGCTAAATAAATAAATAAATATAAATAAAAAATCGAACAACATTATGCATTTTGTAATAAATTAGACCTATTTGTAAATTAGCTTAAATTATAGAGAAATTAAAGATAATTATAAAACAAAACGTTTATAATTTACTTTACAAAGACAACGCTACTACTTACAAAATCTAATGGGTGCACAATAAACAACACAAAAAGGACCGACACAATTCAAAAGAAACGATACACGGCGTCCAACATAGAAGAGCAATCAGATATATGATTAAATGAAAAATGTTTTTCATAAAGCTTAATAAACTAAGACAATGTGGATACATGTCTGGAAAGATGTGATAAAACCAAAGACACGGAGTCTTCCTCATTGTAGTCAAAATCATATGTCGGCATCCGTACAGAGCTTCTTCATGTCTTTTTCTTATTCTTTTCTGTCTAAGACGCTTTTGTCTCTCGTATGCTGCTCTCTCTTTTTGAGTTTTGCCTTTGTTGGCAAATAGAGTTTCGTACACTGGTAAACCTTCAATATGATCAGCAATTACACTCATAGCGTTTGAGTCCTTCACTGTTTGAGATATTTTCGATGTTTTGTTTGACCACGTCCTGCTTATCCATTGGCCAAGTCTATTCAACGTTCCTTGGGGATTTTTAGCTCTCTCTCTGATATAAATATAGCTTCCGATTGGGTTAAAAAATATAGAGAAGATTGCTGATAATATGTTTTTGATTGATTTTAGCAATAAATTTAAGAAGCCGGATACTAAATTTGTTAGACAGTTCCAGTTGTGTGCGCCTTCTTTTAATGCTTGTTGTTGCATGTATATCTCTTTCTGATGCATTTTTTCTAATTTTATTTCATTGTTCTTAAACTCTTCTTCTTTCTCCTTAATCTGCTTCACGCATCGCTTTCGTTTTCTTCGTAAGCATTTCATTATATATTGCGTTACTGTTGAACTTTGTCGTCGTTGTTCCATGTTTATTAGGTGATGATTTGGTTTCTTCTTAGATTTTTTTCTTTTGATTACTTTTTTTACTCTTTTTGATTTAACTTTTTTAGATCTTGATGATTTTTTTCTTTCTTTTCTTGTATTTTTTTCATCACATTCGCAATAACATTTGCAAAAATCTACTTGATCTTCTTTTCCTATGAACATAAAATAAAGTAATAAGTGTTTATTCATAATATATTCTGGATTTTTATAAAATATATTAAGGACGAATTTATTTCCCCTACATGACCTAACAATGTTAGGAAAATCGTTATAAGTTGATTATTTAATGATACTTTATTATCAAAATGAGATTCGATCGAAATCGATCTATTATTTCACAAAATGGTAACTTTTAGGAACTTTATTTTGAACATAATACATAAGATATTTAGTGAAAAAGTTACGCAGTAAGCAGTCTTACGGTACTCCTACTTGTAGCAGAGTAGACAGAGGGAACATAAGATAGTTCGTTTTCACTTTCCGCCTTATTCCCAAAATATTGCTTGTTTAGTCACCGGACTCATCATTGTGCTTTATCTACTACTGCGATGAGACGAACAAATAATTAATTAATAGAGTCGATATCAAACCCACCAACATTGAGTTTCATCGCGGTTGTTCTTCCAGTCCGCAACGGGTACTAGTAACTATCAATTATCAAGAATTTCACGAAATATGTTATAGATTACATTAGTATTTTATATAGTAGTAGTTAAATGAATTCATATAACTATGCAAAAATATGCAGAACAAATACATAATCAATCAGATTTTAATAAAGGCACAATACCTTTAATTTCTTTAGGCACACGCGATAAGTTCGTATTATACGATTTTTTTATTTTTCTTATTTCGTGATCTGTACTCATATATTTACGTCTTCTTAGCTGTGGTGCCTCTTGATAATAATGTGATAAATTTTCCGACTTGCTAAATATACGGGAGCACAAGTAAAATAGTTTACATCTTTTATGAGGGTGGCAAGTTTGAAGCGTACATTCCTTGATATTAGGAATTATCTTTTTATTTAAACATTTGCAATTTAAATTTATGTGTTTTTTCGCAGCAACATTACAAATACCCGTAGGGCATATTTTATTGTTAGCGTCATCCAATATATTTTTAATTTCATGCGAATTTAAAACTGTCATGTTAGAATCTATCATCACTTCAAACAACGGATTATTTTGGGTCTCGTACTTCAAAGACTTTCCTCTATTCTTTTTAATTGACTTATTTTTTGAATCACATGTAGTATCTTCGCATTCAATCGAATGTTTTTGACCACATCTACATTTGAATCTTCTATTCCTCTGTATTAGCGCTCGTTCGCAGATCCCTCTATTGCATATATTTTTTGAAGCTGACACACGAGAAGGACAAATGCATTGTTTTTCTTCAAGTGTCCCAAATTTTTTTACATTCATTTGTACTTCTCTGGGGTTCAAAACCCGCATTTCTTCTGAATCAACTTTCATTTCAAACATTGGTTCTCTTTTAATAGGTTCATTTAGTACTTTACTATTGACTTTATGTATACTCGCCAGGTTTTTTAATTTACTTATGAAATTAAATGGATGAGATTTGCTCTCTTTCTTTTCTGTGGCACTGGGAATAGTTCGATCACCTTGGCCTTCCATGATAACTTTTTTTTGTACATTAATATTTGTTCTATTCATTTCATTTTTCTTTTTACTAACTTGTTTTTCTCCTCTATTTTGTGGAATGTAGTTTAAAGCTAAACTTGTCCTACAAGGTCCTCCAACACAAGAGTCACCGGTTGCATCAGGGTGAGTCAAAGCTTTTTTCTTTTTAGATTTTTCATTTTTTTTTAATTTAATGTCAATAATGGGATGTTCGTCCTTGATAACGTTATCACTCTGTAAAACGCTTTTTCGTTTGTCATTTTGCTTATAATTGATACCTTTGGATTTTTTTGCATATCTATTTTTATCTTTTTTGTTCAACCGTAAGCGGTTAAATACCGTTACAGGTATTTGCTCTTTGTTATTCCAAACCTTAGTAGTGTCTTGATCACCATACATATTAGCTATGGACTGCCAAGTTTTTGGCTGTCCACTTTCATGGCATTGGCAAAGATTTGAATCGGTACAAATATTTTTAGACTTATGTTTTTTAAAGTATTCAGTGTTTGATTTAAGTGACGCTCTTTCATATGGCGGTGGTGCAAAAGTAGCATCGGTTATTTGCAGGTTCTTTTGTACTTTTCGATCTCTTTTTTTCTTAGCCATGTTTATTAACTAACCAAATTAAAAACAAATTATTATCAAATACACTATAATGTACTTGATTGTATTTTATACACCAAAGTTTCATATTTTTATTTTTTTATAGATTTATCCTTCTTAGTTTTAAGTTGTTATTTTAAAAAAATATTAAACTTATTAAATAAGATTTAAAAATAAAATTTACATGTATACTCAAAATTTAGATCAAATGTCAATGTATAAATCTATTAAAATATCATTTTATGTTATGGCTTATATACAACATTTTAAAGAGGTTCAATTAAGAGTACGGTAATTGTAAAAAACGGGAATTAGAGTTTTATGATACATAAAAATCAACAATACAATAATTTAGTTTCTGCTAAAACTTAGCTATTATATAATATTATTAATAAAAATATAATTTAATTCATATAATATTACCATAAGCAAATAAACAATAATGCAATCTACATGGCAATATAGAATGGACGAAAACGTAGCAGATTAGAAGTTAGAACTGACGTTCATCAGTCGCTACTCGCCAAGTGGAATCGAAATTATTGTTCAGTCTCAGTCATCATTCAGTTCTGCCGTAAGTGTCGTATTGGTTGTACGCGTGGTGTACAATATTTCGTGTATTAATGTAATACGAAACCGGTTTTTGTTTAGCTACTTTTGGTTTTTTCCATTTTGTGTGTATAATATTTACAGCAACCGACCTGTACAAACCCCAGTATGGCTCTAAAATACCTTATATTCGTTCTATGCATTGGTAAGTTTCTTTTTTGTGAAATTAAAATATAATCGAACTAAAACGTGTTTTAAATTGAACTATGTATTATTTAGGTAATGCCTAAATATACATATTAATTAAAATTTAAATATATTAAAAATTTCGGATCCACTGCGACAATGATTTTCGTAACCATTACTGATTCAATTTAGATACCAAAGGTTCATAGTTCAAAAAACTAGTGCTACTTCCGTTAACAACAGATTCATTTGATAAAGTTTATATTAACAATTAAATCAAAGTAAAAAACGTGATTTTTATTTTGTTTCTGGCATTATTTTTATATTTTTATAAATAATAAATACAAGCACAACAAAAAAATATCATTAACACATTTTGATAGTTATTGTTGATACGTAAATATCATTAGTATATATGTACATAAAGACAAAATATAATGGACATTTTTTTCCTGGGCACATTTCATATTATATAAAATGAGTATTTAATAAAGTAAAATATATAAAATTCACTCAATTAATAAATGATTCAAATATTTCGAATTATTTTAGGAATGGCTTGGGCCCAAAGTGAACCATCAATCTCGGACGCCATAAACAATTTGCCTCCTGAATTACAAGGCAAGGTTGATGAAAAACAAGTAACAGAACTGACAAATAAATCTATAAAAGTATTTAAGAAGAAATGTGAAGATAATGGAGGACCTGATGCCTATCAATCCAGTGAGGTAAGCATTTTGTTTTTTTCTTGCAACTCACATAGCAGGGTTAACTGAGTGTTAAGATACTCTACTACTGACTTAATGCCTAATTTAGAGCTAATGTATGTTGAATGGCAGAACTCAATGCCATCCTATCTGTTACCAAAAAGAGAGGAAATAAAACTTAATTACCCCCAATAGATATCACACCCACAATTGTCACATTAACAGCCAGATTCTAATAAAAAATATTTTTGTGTTGAATAGTCTATTTTCAAGGAAAGCTAAAAGCTAAATTACGTCATATTAATTTATAACTAAAACTATACAAAAAACATATTTGTTTAATGCTTATTATGAATGCTTGAGTTAAATAATAGTCTTAGCATTGACCCTAAGTCAAAGGTATTTCTTAACAGTATTTAATATTTAAAATAATACCAGATTTGGAAATACATATTAAAAATAAACATTTATGTTATTTCTTAGTTATTTATATTCTTATTTAATTTCCATTGGAAACAAATTTTCCTCGTACATGTTTATTTATTAATCTTTTGATTAATTTATTATTGATATTACATTCAAGAAATTTTGCTATAAATCATCACCATTACCAGTTATATGGAAAATGGCTCATTTATTTTCCGTAATATAAATTATTTCCATAATATAATAGCAGCAATTGTTTTTTTATTGAATGCTATACTCTGGGGCCACTTGAGGGGCTTAAATTATTTTCAATCCATTACTATGGAAAGATAAATTGTGGCATTGAACATGTATGTCTTAAATTAAGGAGGCAAATGGAGAATGGACTGTTTTGACATTTTTTCTCTATTACCAGCTAGATGAAAGTAAAAAATGTGTAAAATATAAAAAGACATATTAAACTTTTTATTATATATGTTTACAATGATAAGTTTACTAATAAATTACAATATAATCTAAACCCCCACTCTTATAAGCAATTAAAGTTTATGCACACTACAACTTTCTTAGAAGAGAAGCTTTGAAACTGTTATTGTTAATTTAATGATTATGTGTAGTGGGAAAAAATTGTTGTGACTGCGTGAGCAATGGCTTATGTCTGCAATATTGAAAATCGGGGATTCCCACAAGTCCCAAGACTTTTAAGATATAGCTTACTTCTAGAGAACTGATATATTATACCTGAATTTGGGAATGTTAAGTTTCTGAAATTATAAAGTTGTAGAAGGTTTATGTAATGAAGAAGCACCACAAATGTGTTGTTAGTTCAGTAAGACCATGTGCACTAAAAATGTGATGGTTATGGATTCAATACTTATTCATTTTATTTTCTCCTTTGGTAAGATAGAATGTGGCGTTGAATTTCGCTATTACACGTGTAATGTCTCTAAATTGCATGGAAAATTAGAAGTTATAAAATGAGGGTTTGCCTTGCCTACCTTAATGCAGGATATGTCTAATGTCTTTTTATAAATAATTAATTTTAATGATTGGAATACCCGGGTCGGTTTTTATAGTTTTAATAGTAAAATAGCCAGTAAATTACAGGTTACTCAAAATTACAAAGAAATATTAAGCTTTAGTTGTTTGCCAATCGTGGCGCAGAGGCAAAGTGTGACTGTAAATGCGACTGGTTGTGGATTCGATCCCCACTTGAGGCAATAAAATATTAATTTAAATTTAATTTCTCCGCTCTGGTGTCGAGACAAAGCGCGGCGCTGAGTTCTGCCATTCAACACGCAATACTTGCAGAATTCGGCGGAAAGATTGTAGTGTCTTAACACACAGTTCACAGCCCCTTTGCCTACCCTGCTACGTGCAAAATAAAGTGTAAAGTTTAAAAAAAAAGAAAAATTATAAATTTATATTATTATATAAAATAAAATTACAAAATATTGTACATTTTGCTTACAAGGTCTACTTGGATTAATTAACTCGAAAAATAAACGTTGCTTTTATCCAACATCATTTATTTTAAAATCTATACCTACGTAATTTTTTGCATATTTCAATTTACTTGATAAATTATTGAAATACCAAAACAGGTATTTGTCCCAAAATTATATGGAACTGTGTGGAACTTGCCCTTTTTAATAAAAATGGCAAATGCTGGGAAACGGGTCATCCGACCGGTTTTAATGAACTCCCAAACTTTTGAACACATGTGTTATATGCATGCAAAGTTAGCGTGTAATTATATCTTGATTTTGGTCAGGAAACAGCAACTCGATATATTAAAGAGTAAGGACGACATGCATACTTCGGCTTTTTAAATACATATTTATTTAAATTCTGTTTAATGTTGAAATCAACATTATACAAGATTTATAATTTTTTAATAGTTTGACATTGTGAAATTTTATTTTTTCTTGTGAATTCCTAGAAGAAAACTACCTATAGCGAAACTATATTGCACTTTCTATTTACAAAGTCCGGTGTTTAGTTCCACCATTCAATGGCGGGCAAGTAGGAACGGAGTGTTTACAACACAAAGTTCCCTTTGGCTATATAGCTGTGTCCGGAAACTGAAAAAAATAACCTCTCGAGCACATGAAATATTTATTATTTTCAATTCTTCGCTCTAGTTTCGAAGCAAAAGCGCGGCGTTAAGTTCCGCCACTCAACATACAATGTCTCCAGAAATTAGCGGAAAGTGGACAACAAAATGTCTTCTGACATTAGGCTCCCTCTGACTCTGTGACATGGGGGAAACCGCGTGAAACTGATAAAAAAAGCTTTCTTTATTTCTATATAACTATTATATTAACAGATTTCAATAAAGAGTTTTATCTTAAATGACAGCGTAATAAATTAATAATATTTTTAATCTAATGATTAAAAATATTATTAATTTATTAAGCTGTCGAAACGAAACGAAAGGAATAATTTCCTTTCGTTTTAACCTACAACTATTGAGTGTAATTAGAAATTTCCCAATTGTTTTTCGACGGCTCATAACTTGTGATAGTTTTTTCCTAAATCAGTGTTTTTACGTATAAATCAATTATGATATGGACTTTTTTTTAGCAAAAAGAGAACCATTACCAAATTATATTTTGTCAGAGGAAGTACATTACGGTAGTAATAACACCTACCACTTACCGTATTACATTACTTCTTTTAAGGCCATGACAAAAAATAAATTTTCAATGCTGTTTCCTCGTAAAGTCATTGTGGTTCATAAGATTCTTTGTCCTCTCGACTTCTCGGGCAGCGGAAAACTCGTGTCTGTTTCAATATAACACCACCCGCTGTGAATAGAACTACTCACATAAATTTTGTATGATCTAATAGGATACTCAAAGTTATGGTTATTATAATAATTTTTATTTAGCTTCACGCTGTTTATCCCACGTATATGTAGAATAGAAGGGTAGGCAGAGAGAAACAGCGAAGTTGGTGTTGAGACACTCCGTTCCCCATTTTCCACCGAATTCGGGAGGTATTGAGTGGTGGAACTCTACGCCGCGTTTTGCCTCGTTGCTAGAGAGAGGATTTGAAAATATTTAATACTTCTTTCCACCGAATGGGAATCGATCCCACAACCGTCACGCCACGACTTTAAATCTTTAATACAAATATTTTCTAAGCAAACTAACACCAAAATCTAAGACTAAATTTGAAGACCAAATATAAGATTAGAAATTTTAACCTGTCAAACACGTACGCCGTTCCTACATACATAGTAGGTAATATGTGTATGTACTTGTGTATGTACGTTTTTTAGTTTTACGCATCTCCTTAAATAAGACACTCCGCCCGCCATTATTTATCCACGCATTTATAAAGGCATTTAACGGATAAGCAAATTATCTTACTCGTTCGTGTAAATGTTAATAATATTAATACAAACATTTCACTGAGTGGAATAAATATTTCACTTCCTCGAGTGGGATCGAACCCACAACCAATCGATTTTACAGTTGCATTTTGTGCCCCTGCACCACGACTGGCCTCATAGTTGTTTAATTACACATTAATCCATTGTACTTTTCGTAGCGTTAACATAAAAAACTTTGAAGGTTAAACTTTTTTCTACGACGCAGTGTCTTTAGGTCAGGTGTTCGTCAAGTTCAATGTAAGATACGTATAAGACTATAACTACAAGTATACAAATCTTAGGCTGAAGTACAATATACCGTGATATATTGACCTTTGGGAGGCTTCCTCATTTTTGAGAACATTTTAGCTTGAGTTATATACTTTTTGTTAAAAATACTAATTAGTTAATTTAATCTTAAGAAAAAGATTTTTGGAGATTTGCTTTTTTTCTCGCGTACGTTTAAAATTTAATAATAATTTTACCTTAAAAATATTTATACTTCTTATATTCAATACCATTTAGATATTATGAACTATAGAAGGCTTTCGAAATCTCTATTACAAACAAGCTCAAATGACGATATTTAAGTTGATGGATGCGCGTTATGGGTTTTTGCTATTTACTTGCATAATTTACAAATGCTTACGTTAGCGAAGCCTTATATAAGTAACCACTGCCTCTTACCTTTTCTAATAAAGTGAAATTCCAACGTGTAAAAATGTAATTTACTCAACAAACTTATTAATTTGAATATTTTAAGGAAATTAAATTTTATTTATTTATTTATTTTTATTTCTTCGTTTTACTAACCAGACACTGAGTTCCGCCACACAATACGTAATGCCTCCACAATTTGGCGGAAAGTGGGGAACGGAGTGTTTTAACACAAGTTCTCTCTGCTTACCCTGCTTTGTGCAGGATACATCGTGAAGCTGAGAAACAGACAGATTCATATACTCCTGGTAATCGTAAGCCTCTATGTAATTTTGAAATCGTGATAACTGTTTAAACAGCTTAACTGACGCATAATTTTATTATTAAAATATAAGTTATCTCGTCAAATTGTTTATTAAGTAGATGACTTGATTTTGATAAAGCTTAATCGGTTTTATCAACCTTGTATTACGAAATGAATCGTGATTTACGCAAAGAATGGCGGTACAAGTATGACTTTTTTGTATATGTTTTTTGTATATAATTGTATAGGTTTGTTTTTTTTTTGTATTATGTATATTAGTATAGTGGTATTTAAATTGGAAATTATTAAGTGAGTCTTCTGTTACAGGTAGATTAAATGTAAACTATATTATCTTGTTTTTAATGTATTTAAAGTTTATTCTATTCCACACTTGAAAAGACAAAAAATATTAAGAAAACGTATAAAAATTTGAACGTAGTGGGATTTGAACTCGCGCCTCTTGGAAACCGAAGTTTAAAGTTGGACGTAGTGTTGGACGGTTTCCAAGAGGCGCGAGTTCAAATGCCTCTACGTACTAAATAAGCATATTGCCTTGTTTTGTTATCGTTATTGTATGTCGTGTATCTACGGAACACTCGTTAAAACTAACAGTACTAAGAATATAAAAATGTTGGTCTATGTTTCTCTACTATCTAATAATTTACCGTTAACTTCCTGGGATACTGTTCCATACTGCCTTTTCTTTGTTGCAATAAATAAAAAATAATAATAACAGATCTGACATATAAGCTAACTGTAACGATACCAGACAATGGTAAATTCGGTTTCATGCTTAAATTGGGTACTTTTGGCCATGTATTTAAATTAGCTTTGGATATGTATTTAAATTATTAATATTAAATAATAATACACTTAGTATTATTGGGTAAAGATTCATATAATTATAAAATACTGGCCGTCCACTCGCGGCTTCGCCCGCATCCCACCTATAAGAATTTTATTTTAGGCTGCATTTGCCAACAGATACATTAAATCATAAATAACTTTTTATCATAATTCTGAGAAAATGTTATCAAGTGGATGTCATCGGCGGGACTAGCGAACGCCCCCCGCGCGGTTCGTGCCTAGGCTTTCAACCGTTAACAGATCGTTGAATTACTTTAATTTTACATATTCTCCAAAAATGTACGTCCAAATTACATACTATAAAAGCCGAAGGTTATCTTCATAAAACTCCCTTGATGATGGAATAAGTTTCGCTTGTAAGTTTCAATTTCAAGACAAATAAAAAACTATGAAATAACTAACACCTTGCAATTTTAAATTATTTTTTGCCAAAAAATACCTTATGGCGACTTATTTATTAGACCTAGATATATGGCGTCGCTGACTTTATTTAGAACTAATAAAATAGAATATTTTATTCATACAATGTACTTATATATTTAGCTATTTTTGCAGCGCACGCGCTTAAAGCAATTCGACGGCGTTCATTATTATTGCTATTCCTTTATTTAGAGCTAAATAAAACTTATATAATAGTATTTGTTTAATATTTATTATTGTCTTTCCACACATTTTATTCCGCACATCAGGTCAGGCAGGGATAACCTTATGTATTGTGTGTTAACGGGGGAATTAAACGACACGTTTTTGATTGCCAATGGAACTGAACGTTTAGGAGATTGAACCCACAAACATCGCGTTACTATCAGAAGCTGTCCAACTGTGCCATGATGGCCTCATACTTTTACTTAAAAATTATGATATATGCGATGGAGAACTGTTAATACCTACAGAAGTAAAGTAGCTTCGCTTGCGAGTTGTGATACATAGCAGACCAGAGGTCGATGACTCTATGTTTTGCCACATTAATGTCGTAATTTGTTTTGCTTCGATACTTACTTGACGAAATACTTATGCTACATTTTATAAAGATGTTTAATTTTATTTATTCAACAATTACTATAATATTATTTTATATCACATCTAAAAAGAAATACCGTATTTAATCATATCGTTTAACATGTATCGTGTCTATATGCTATAAAGATGTACTTCCCAAATCCGTTCATCGAAGGTCGTGTTAGCGTGATCGGGTAACAAATAACCAAACATACAAATTTTCGCTAAAATATTAGTAGAAAAATTAAGTATCTTGTATTTAACAATTAATACCAGTGCTACTATTTTAGATACTAAGGAAGGGCCAGTTTCACCGGTTACGAATAAAGTACACACAAAATACAACATACAAAATAATTATTATATGTTCAAGAATAATTTACTCATTAATGAACGATAATAGTAGGTAACAATTCATATGATTTCTTACATTTTTAAATTATAAATAATTATAAGTATGTAAAAATGAAATGCATTAGTCAAATGTGTATACGAGATACTAGATATTCGAGACCGTGAAACCAAAAATTATAGCTTGTCTGGGAGATACGGCTGTCCGGTATTTATCAGTCAGTGGTGAAACTGGCCCTAATAAATTTCCATTTGTCGGAATGTAATGGTATGCCTTAAGTATGAATAAGATCGTTTATTGAATACCCCCAAGAAATGCTGTATTCCACTATTAATCAGATAACGAAATTCCACTATGTTTTTAATCCTAAACGTATATCGTAATATTATAAAAAAATAAAATACATATTTTTTCTGTATAGAAATACCGTACGAATGATGTACTCGTAATGTCAACTACAACAACAGTTATTGTTTCAAAATATGTAAAAATAAAATAATAAAATATTAAAGAGTACAAAGGTCTACAAAATGAACAACGTATATACCTACACTTCTCAGATAAACCTAGTGGGGTGGCGTTGGCTCCGGTCCAAATACTCTCTCATCAGAACTGGCTTTGTACGACCTTAGCATATTATCCCAATGGAACATAAATATATGTTTACCGTGTAGGTAAACGGAATATTATTCATATTTTGGAATTACATACATCCAAAAGTTAAAGAAGATTTAGGGCTTATTTAAATAATTTATCCTTTTTTAATTGTCTTGCGTTTACTGCCTCCGTAAGCAAATATGTATTTTATTAGGCCGTTCAGTTCTTTTCTTTTCGTCCAGTCACAGTTTATAATTTTGTTAGTTTTGCGAAGATTTTTTGCTCATTTGTATACAACAAATAACTGGGCAAAAGCTTATTCTTGATTTGTTCTTTATTTACAAAAATTATATGTTATACGTTCTACATTCTATAAATAGTTCAAGATGCACAAATATAACGTATGTATTGTTGTAAACATACATAAAATCCTACATAAAAAAGTAACTAAACAGAAACGATAAAATATTTTATCAAGATGATATATTTTTTTAAATAGGCTAATCATGTCTTTATGAGGACTTAATATGACGCAGTGATATTGTTACTCAAGGAAGGGCCGGCTAGAAATATATATGACGGTTTAAAAAATTTTGAAATATAGTATGAATTTAGATTGATTTCAAGGGGACCTCAAAACTTCGAATTTTACGTAAGGATATGGATTTAACCAACTTTTTTATACTATTTTTACAATGTCCAAATATCGACCTTCGTGCAAAATTTCGATAAACTTGACAAGAGTCTTTTTATTTTTAACTTTAAGCATAGAATGGTAGTTTCTACAATAATTCTCTCACTCACTTCTTTCAATTAGCGAATGACAATTATAATTAATTACAATTAATTATGATATGTATAGATCAAATTAATTATTTTTCTCATTAAATGCTATAGTATGTAGATGTCTAGTCTACACAGTATGAGTAAGCCAATTAATTAGTTAATGTATGTTAGCTTAGTGCTGTCAAGTATACAAGTAATTTGGTACCTTCCTGAGGTGAGGTGTGTTCTATTTCAAATGTATAAGGGGTGATTATTTTCATATATAGTTGGTATAGCTATGTATTGATTTTTTTTAAAGAAAGCATAAGTATAATGACTTTAAATATATTTTGAAGGTAGGTATTGATATAGGTAGTATATTTTTTCATACTGTGCCATACGTTTTACACGTTTTACGTTTTAGTTTTAACATTAAAAGGTTATCATAAGTTATATAGGTTGGTTTTTACATCAGTTATATGACAAAACAATAATTTTGTTAAATTTTATCAACCTCACTTCAGTATATTTAATCGTACATATCTAATATTTCTTCATTTTTAAAAGTTATTAAAATAATATATAATTTAATGTAGGTAAAAGTATCTATTATATACTTAAATAATGTTTTGAAAACGTATCTACTATTAATATATGTGAAGGGCAAATGTTATCACCTCTTAATTACCGCGATAAAATATTAAATCAATTTTTGATATAGATTAAAATGTGTTATTGGAAAGAATTTGGGCCATTTAAGAAACGAAAATGTTTTTTTATTAGGTCCGACATTCTTTACCCATTTTTTTTTTAACTAAACACTACAGACACGTGGTCCGTACTTTCTTAACTTTTTCATTATTATCAGCTAATCAACAGTTTTATATTTATCTGCTACTTAAATAAGGCTTATAATATTAAATATATAATTTCTTTCAGTGGTAATGGAACCCACAACCTGTCACGCTTACAGTAACACGCTTGTGGCCGAGAGCGCCACGATTGGCGATGGAATGTTCATGTATTAGAATAATATTATTTTAATTTAAAATATAGTCACTACGGAGATCCTTATTTTTCATCTTCATCCTTTGTTTCTTCGATATATTTTTAACTGTAGCTTTTTTAATCGATTTAAATCTTTTCAGCTCATGTATTGTAATAAAATATTAATCGTTTCTAAACCCTAGATAAAAGTCCCGGAAAAAAAAAGATAATTTTTTTATCTATTTTTTTTATTATATTAAGCATTTTTCCTCAACATTACATAACTAAGGTTTGGTTTTTATAATTTAAAAATATTAATCACATTATAAGATTTCCGATTACATTTAAATCTATCGGTTTTTCATTAAAAATTATTTTATTTCATATTTACGAAATACGAATTTTCCACTTACATGTCAGGTTAGTAGGTAAGATACCTTGACTATAAAATATATATAATATTTTGTCCTAAATATTTTACCATTGAAATCGATAGATTACAATATATTATAGATTAACTGTGTACGCCCATCTAGAAAGTTTATTTTTTTGCAAAAAAAACCAAGATATATTATAAATTTAGTTTATTAATAATAATAATAAGAGATAGGTACTTGCGTATACGCACTATGTATTTTAATTCACGTAAACCGATAACAATAATATAATATAAATTTGAATTTATCACGAAGGTCTCACCCCGCTCTGGTTAGATAAAATACGGCATTCGTTTTCACTTCTAAAAACGCAATACATGCAATAATAGCGGAAAGTAGAGTACAATGACTCACTCATTACTGAAGAAACATAATACCTTAATATGCTTGCGAAATCATGAAATTGAATAGATTCCATATTTTCTATATTAGTGAAATCCTTGTTACTTAGAGGCTGACGCTGACTTTCGGGAATGTAGAGCAGCCTGAAGAGGGGATTTCTCGAAATTATATTTTTTTTGTAGCTATAGGCAGAAGGGACCTAGTGCTTAGACATTCCGCCCCCATTTAAACACTTCCGTTCCAATTTCCGCCGTATTCTAGAGGCATCGAGTGTTGAGTGTTAACAACGCAACTTAACTTTCCGTTGTTAACAGTTACAATTGAGTTGAGAGCAATATATTATTTTATTATGCTGCATTTGCCGTAAGATTTATTATATAATTTCAACATTCAATAATTTTTCATAATTATTTATTATTTTTTTCGTTACGTGGCTGTTTGCGAGGATGATATCGGCGGCAAGGGCGCTCCCCGCTGCAGTCAAGCCTTTGCGTGCGGCCGTAAACAGAATGTTGAATTATGTTAACTTTATATTTTCTCGAAAAGTATACGTCCAATTTACATGCTATAAAAACCAAAGCTTATCTTCATAAAATTTCCTTGATGATGGAATAACTTCGCTTATAAGTTTCAATATCTTTATCAAATAAAAAACGTTAAGTATGTATCACCTTGCAATTTACAATTGTTTTTTGTCACAAAATGTGTTATCGTGACTTATTTATAAGAGATAAATATAGGATGACGCGGACTTTATTTTAGAGCTAACAAAACAGATTTTTTTTGTAGTGCAATATACTTGCATATATTTAACTATTTCTGCAGCACACTAAACTAATACGATGGTTGATTCCTGATTATTGTTATTTCATTATTTAAAGCTAACTAAGAATTAAACTGTAATATTATATATAGCCTATAGCACTATTGAAGAATGTAGCTTTTATACAAAACAAACAAAAAATAAATCTTACCAGTAGTTCCAAAGATCTTAACGTTTAAACAAACAAACAAACTCTTCCGCTTTACTATATTAGTATAGATTTGTAACTCTATTTACATATTTCGAATTAATAAAAAATAACAATTATGCAAGTAATTTATATATATTATAGTTTGTTGAAATATAAAGTAATAATAAAAAAAATATTCCATTGTTAATATAAAACGTTTTTATAAGTATCATTTAAATTTCTAATTATTATTTCAGAAAGCATTATTAGGCTTTATGGAATGTTTGAAAGAGCTGGTGGATCCTTCAAAGTTACAAGAAGAAATAGAAGATGCTAAGCCCAACGGCCGTGTGGATGAAGTCTTTAAGAAGTGAGATAACTATATTTTGTTAATTCTTATAAAGTTTACGTTATTTTGTAGCCCATTCTGCGCAATGGTGCAGCGTCTGAATGTAAGAGCAATGATTATGGGTTCGATCTCCGTTTGGGCAATGTATTACTTTCTTTTCCTCGCCCTAACTAGTAACAAGGCAAAAGCGCAATGTTGTGTTACGCCACTCAATATCTAGAATTCGGGCGAAAAGTGTGTGTTAGGAGAAGTGAATGTTTTCTACATATTATGTCTAATATAAATGATTAATTTAATATCACATGGATTAAAGTACTCTACTAAAGATAATCTTCAGATGTAATAAAAAAAAACCTAAAAATAAATTATAAACGTAAAACTTTTTATATTTATATTTGAAATATTATAATATTTCCGGTCGCGGTGTTGATTGGCCCATCACGCACAATGTGTAAAATCGGTGGAAAGAAGAAACAGAATAAGTATTAAGGTTCTATAATCACAATCGAGATTATCGGGAAAATATGTGATCGGAAAATTTAATAATAAAAATATAATAATAATAATTTGTTAATTAAAGCCCCAAAAAGTAATATGTCATAAGCTGATATAATTATAAAATATTTAATAAGGAAACGTATAAAATGTATTTAAACGTAGCGTGGACGGTTTGCAAGAGGCACGGGTTCAAATTCCGCTACGTTAAGTAATTACTACTAATCTATAGTAAGTAATTTTTTCCTAAGTGTGGAATACAGCTTGAAAATGTTAAAAATAATTTCTCTTTCAGATACTGTGACAAAACGCCATCATTCAAATCGTGTTTCCGTAACTTAACAGAAACTGTTAAGACTTGCTTCTCCATAGAAGAACAAAAGAATCTTAAAACTGTTTACAACATAACCGAACAAATGGCTGACTTCATATGTTTTAAGGAGGGTGATAGAATTGCCCGTGAGTTTTTATAATTTATAATCTTTTGAATAATTTAAGCTAATAGTATTTTTTTTTGCAGAATATTTATTTGTAATATTTTTATTAGGACCTTCTCGTTGTTTTTTGAAAGATGGCGTTGCGGCACTCTGTGCATGGAATTTCTTACGGTAACGAATCACCAAAGTAGTACTATATGTAACCTCAAATTATAGTAGAATAGTGTTTACTACAGTGCCAACTACATATTTATTTTCCCTTTGTGAAAATGTGTACTTTTGTGCCTAATAAAGTGTTTTTGCGGGGAATTTTATTGCACTGATTTATTCAGAAAAAATCTGCAGCAGAAGCACACAGAATTCTCGTTGAGACATATGGTGTAATACTTTGTCGAATACAACGCGCAGAGACTGGTTTAGGCGCTTCAAAAGTAATGACTTTGACCTTGAAGACAAAGAGCGTTCTGGAGCACCGACAAAATTTGAAGATAAAGAATTGGAGGCATTGCTTGAAGAAGATCCATGTCAGACGTTAGTAGAGCTCGGGAAAACGTTACAAGTAGATGCGTCAACAGTTTCAAAACGTTTAAAAGCGTTAGGAATGATCCAAAAGCAAGGGCATTGGGTGCCGTATGAGTTGAAGCCGAGAGACGTAGAACGACGTTTTCTCATGTGTGAATTGTTGCTTCAACGGCAAAAGAGAAAAGGTTTTCTGCACCGTATCGTCACTGGGGATGAAAAGTGGATTCACTACGACAATCCAAAGCGAAAAAAATCGTGGGGCATGCCGGGTCACGCATCAACATCGTCGCCAAAACCAAATATCCATGGTTCTAAGCTTCTTCTCTGCATTTGGTGGGATCAGCAGGGCGTAATTTATTATGAGCTGCTTAAACCTAATGAAACTATCACGGGAGCTCGCTATCGACTTCAGTTGATGCGTTTGAGTCGCGCTCTGAAAGAAAAGCGGCCACTATACGAGCAGAGACACGACAAAGTGACTTTATTACATGATAATGCTCGACCACATGTGGCAAAACCAGTCAAAACTTACCTGGAAACATTTCAATGGGAAGTTTTACCCCACCCGCCGTATTCACCGGACATAGCCCCCTCCGATTACCACTTGTTTCGGTCGATGGCGCACGGTTTAAGCGAGCAGCGCTTCCATTCTTTTGAAGAAGCCGAAAAATGGCTTGATTCCTGGATTGCCTCGAAAGATGAGTTGTTTTCCGACGGGGGATTCAATTGCTACCAGAGAGAGGGGAGAAAGTGGTCTCTAATGATGGACAATACTTTGAGTAATGCCATTGTTAGCATTATTGAACAGAATTTTGATCGCTACTTTCCACCATAACAAAGATAATTTGTCTTGTGGCGAAAGAAATCAATGTATTATGAGTAGAGTAATTATTAGTAGAGTAATTCGAATTATCTATTTTACTTAATAACTTATCACAAGACCTAGGACCCTAGGACGTACCTATCGATTTTTACCTATTGATTTTAATTTAAAAATTTACAATTTGTTAAGAACCTATAGAAGGAGGAGATTGTAGAATGTTAAAATAGTTTGTTTTGCTTTTTTTAATAAAATCGGGACTAACAAAAGCTAGGTTTCTTTCATTCTAATAGCATCATAAAAAATCTAAATCAAATTAAATCATATATAGCAGCATATTCCGACATATTCATGATAAAAGAAACAGTTGAAGTTAACAGAATTATAGTTAGAGAATACCTAGAGAAAATGTATGAATATAAACGTGAGTACCGCATTTTGTGGAAATAGTTGGAAATTACTCGAGAAATAGAGCACAATGGGCTTACCTTGTACCACGTTATATAAATTCTGCCTTTATTTTGTCTTTATGTGTCCCATTCATGCGAGGGTCGGACGAGGTCGACTAAATATATCTTTATTGTGAATCGATATCTTATATGTAGATACGTGGATAGGAAGTATCTTCAAAAATGTTTTTGGTGCACACAAAATAATAAACTAATTGTATTCTTAGAATAGATGATGGATAGTGATTTAGATCATTTATTAGAAAAGTTAATTTGCGATCAACTACGACTACAGTCTTGAAAAAGAGCATAAAAATTGTTTTTATTAAAATTTAAAGATATTATATTCCAACGGGCATTAAGCAATCAAAAGTATTAATTTGAAATACATTTTCAATTATAATAAATATTCAATACTAAGCTGAAATTTGAATGTAGTCAATTAACTAATGTATGTACATACATATTACACGATTCGAAGCTACCTTATTGTTCCGATCATTGCGCAGTGACACTAATTAACTCGAACACTCTTAGTCATCGAGGCCGTCGTGTGACTGTAACGCGACAGTTGTGAGTTCAATCCCCACTTTGGGTAATAAATTATTATTTATTAATATTATCATTTCTGCACTCTGGTAACCAAGGTCAGACGGCGCTGTTGAATTTCGTCACTCAATATCCAATGTCTCGAAATTTCGGGATAAGATAGGGAACGGAGTGTCTTAATACAAGGGTCACTCTGCCTACCCTACTATATGCGGCATACAACGTGAAGCTGAAAAAAAAACTTTTCCTTTTACAAAAAAGGAACCTTGATATCGTTATCACAAAGCAATCGTAGCGCAGTCGATATTTTTTGCTTACGACGTATGTGATGATTGTGTTTTCGATCTCACGTGACTTGAGAAAATTTGTATTAAATTTTTTATGTCTTCAGTCTGTTAAGACAAAGCACGGCGCTAAGTTCCGTCACTCAATTACAAAACGATTGGAGTTTTTTAGCATTGGACTTTGCTATTATTTTACATTCTAATATTTATTACGTTTTAATTAGTTACGTTTTAATTTATGTACGTTTTAATTAGTTTTAAACAGAATCTTTATATTTTTTCATATTGAAAATATCATTTAATTTTACATATATTTATCTTCCCATTATGTTGTATTCCAAAATTTTACGCTTTTTTTAACTTTAAAAAACATATGCTATTTAAATATTATTTATCTTTTCCCATTAGTATTCATATCGGAGAGCGGACCGGAATGTTTCAAGGAGAAGAAGGTGGAAATTGAAAATTGTTTAAACAGCACCTTTGGCTCGGAGATGAATGTGGATACACAAAAGCTCTCATTAGATAGCATCCCTGAAATTAAGTTCGGAGTGAGTGTGCATTTGTATATATTTTTAATATATTAATATTCATTTTAAAGGCCATCGTCGAGATACAGCGTGTGGATTGTACACGCGAAGGTTGTGGACTCGATTCCCACTCGGGGGAATCAATCATTTAATATTTTTATTCGGTGAGAATTCGGCGAAAGGTGAGAAACGAAGTGTTTTAACACTAGGCCTGGTTAAAGTAAATCTTCTGTTTTTAATTAATATATATTTCTGTTTGAAAAAAATATATTTAAATAACTTATACCGAATATACTCGATACTTCAAATAGAAGCAGGTATTGTGATAATTTTTAATAAAAAAAAAATAATGTCACAAACGTCTTGGTCAGGTACATCCAATTCTTCAAGGCTTTTTTTTCTTCTACAACCTTCAAGATCCAATGTCTAACTATTAATTTCCATTTTGCGTTAATTGACTTAAGAGTTACGTATAAACTTCGCAAGGAACAAAACCGGTTATTATTGAAGCAGAATTTAATACAATTAGTAAGTTATGGACATATAACTTGTTTAAGGTTTATAAAATAAATATTATATGCACTAATGTTATTATGTAATAAATTTTTTTTATTATATAACGTCAGTTGGATAGGAGTAGGCGTATATGTATATTAAAATACAAAAAAAAACGTTACGTAGCATGGACTATTTTTCTCATTTTTTTTATTCATGTTTTTTACTTCACTTTTTGGGTTAGAAAACCCGCAGACATTGGCCAAGGATATCTCTTGTTACGTAATTGACAAATTTATTGCACATCATGAAAGTGTCAAAAATTAAATATATATTCTACTGTATTAAAAACATCTTGGCAATTAAAAATGCCGCTTATCACGATTGAAACAAAAAAGGAAATAAGAAACACGATTATACGAATTTCAACGTAGCTTGATGAGAACGTACGGCTTAGTGATCAGGGCGCTTGAACGGGTTTTAAGAGGGTTTAAATCCTGCTACATTACATCACATTTTTTTATACGTTTTCTAAAACAAGTAAGAAGTAACATTTTTTTTTCATAAAATTTACAGGATAAAGAGTGCAAACAATTCGCCGACCTACAAACTTGCATAGTTGGAGCTTTAGAAACATGCTCAGCGCCCACTTCTGCCAACATCGTAGAGTCTCTATTCAAATACGCCAGGAAATCTACACCGTGCAAGGAAGTGCCTGTAAGTTGATCAAATTGTTGTAATAATAATATGTTACAATATTAGGGAATAGTGTTCGATTGCAAACTCGATGGTTGTGGGTTCGATTCGCATTGAATTATTTTTATTCCAATGTTTTGAGACAGAAAGTGCAGCGTTGAGAGTGTTTCGAATCGGAAAACGCAATGTCTTAATCTTAACACAAGGTTCTCTCTGCCTCCCCTGCTGTATGCGTAACAAAGATAAAAAAATCCATTAATTACGTCTTATGAATTTCATTGTTTTTGATCATCGGTTTTTTTATTAAAACAGTAGTCCCGAAACTATGTTTCTACATTAGTCCCTTTGACTACCGTGCTATATGATATAATAAATATAAATTATTTTTATAACAAATTGTTACAATAATGTTTTGCTTAAAATGTATAGGTATGTAGAATAAAAAAGTTCTTTTTCGTTGATCAAAAACAATATTAACGGAATTTATATAAAACAATGAACGGAAAAGTGATTGTAATAATAATAATATAAATACTTTTATTAGGAAGTAGAAGAAGACAATATGAGGAGTCACACAGTAAGTTTAGGCGCTTGCTTTAGTAGTTTCAGTTTTTTTTGCATAGTATATAGAAAGAAACAAAGTAAATTTATAAAACAATCTACAATTTATAAATTAACGATATTGAAGGTAATTACATTTTTAATATAAATGCCTTTTCGTTGTTTTTTCTTAGTGCCTATTCAAGAATAACATATAAAATATAAATTAAAAGAAATATTATAAATATTATTAACGTAATCAAAGCATTGTTGATATTTTTTTTGTTCTTACTATTTTGCTATAGTATCGCATGTCGTTATTTTTTATACATAGTCAATCCTATGTATATTTCATTTCAAATAATTATATTTTTTCATTTAATTCAAGGAAATGAACCGATTAGACCTCCACTAACACAAGAAGTTTATTATTTAGGACGTAAAAAAATTATATTCGTCCATATTTTTACCACGTCTCCATTTAATGCTGTATGACTTATCCAAAGACATTACTATTCTTAAAGACTACATTATGACGTAAATTTATATTAATTAGTTTAAATTTATTTCTTTAACGCTTGTAGGACACTTTATATGCATGTTCTAACTGTAGAATTATCAAATACTCTATTTATATCTATATATAATTACTCAAAATAATGCTGATTTTTCATAAGAATTGGTGCACCAAAGTGGCACTTAAATAAAATAAATTATATCTTAATTTTCATTTCAATATTATTAAAATAGAATTAAGGGACTTTTGCGGCTGCTGTGAGTCTGTCTGTAAACACGACGACCACCAATGAATATTTTCATTTCTCCGGTCCGGTCGGGTGATCCGTGTGCTACGGAGTGTCTTGCCACTAGGTTCTCTCTGCCTACTCTGCTCATTGCAGAGTACGAGGATCGTGAAGCTAAAAAAATAAAAATAAAATAAAAATATTTTTTGATTCCAGGACCCAATATCAAAGAAGGAACTACCAAATTCGGCCAACACTTTAACTCAATCCCTATTAATGGGTTTATTTGCGCTCGCTCTCTTCGTCTAACTCTACGTACTTTGTGACGCTCTGGTACTTCTGTTTCATTACTCTTTGCCAAAGGTTATTGAACAATTTTGCCAGAACTTCCATTACATATACATACATATGTATGTTGATAATAAATTAGTTCAAAAGTAACTAATTGTATGATACTGTCTTGTTAGTTAAAATATATGTTAATGTAATTACTTTTTATATAATAATTTATTATCTAGAACTTTTGTCTATTTTATTTAAATTATGTTCTTAAACCTTAAATCAAGATTTAAATTTCAAATTAAATTAAAAAAAAAGAAATAATCAAATTTTGATATACATTAGTACTATATTTAGATTATGTATTCGTATCTTTGCTTATTATATTTTATATTTTTCTATTTTTTATTACCAATCGTTTATTTTGAATCATTTAATAAACGTGGAGTTCAGCAAAATTCTTCAATATCTATAAAACATTGCTATTGTAAAGATAAATGTAGATAAGTATATTTCTATTTTTGTAGCTATTTTTGTTTCAGTCGAAACTAAATGAAAATGAAATACATATTTAGATTATTTAGCGAGATACAAGATGTTATTGTATTAGAAAGCTTAAGCATAACCAGCTTTACATATATTTGGCTCGGCGTTTTAACAGTTTAGAAAAAAAATATTAATATTGTTACTTTTAAAGTTGTACAACTTTTAAAGTTAACTGTTGAAGTTTTTCATTATATTATATTTTCATCAAACACTCTGTGAAGTTTTAATTTTAAAGATCAGTTTTTTTTTAAATATATATTTACGATATAATTGATAATATTTTAATGTCATCATACTGGTTTTATTTAATGTCATAACACAGTTATGCTTTCATATATAAAAACTTTAATTTAAACTCTTCACAGAATGTAAGCAAAATGGCTATAATTAAAAAAAATTGTTCATTCGATTGTCAAATTTCCATGAACGACCGAGTCAAATTCATAGTAGTACATATCTATAACAATATCAATATATAATTTTTCCTTATACATACATACAAATACATGAATCGTATAGAAGCAATTAGGCAATCTCCAATCAGCACCATGCACCATAATCGAGAAATTATAAGTTGTTTATAATATAATAGAAAATAAAATAGCCACTTATTGATGCATAAAATAAGTCCAGTTTGGAAAAAAAATTGCTGTATTTGCTTCAATATGATTCAAATACTCTTATGCCAAATTCGCCAAATTTTCGCTTCCATCCGAATTAGATAAGTATTGCATTGATATTTTTAATAAAAGCTATTCGATATACGTGTGTGTGATGCTAAATCGATTTTTTTTTTATTGTATTTTGTATAGATTTACCATTTATTTCTTTTTTTTTAATTGTATACTTCACAAATTTTAATGTTTGTTCTGTATTAATTTTTTTTATTATTTTTAATTATACCTTTCTTTATCATACTAAATTTTTGTACTTTTTAATTAAATCTTATATAAACTTTTATTGTTTCTAAAACAAGTAAATGTTTTCTTGTACTTTGTGAAGTAATTTATTAAAAAACCTTATTTTAGGCCGGTCCCTATTAATTATGATTAAATCATACCTGAGTGGGTTGTGAAATATAACAGATAGACATTACAATTATATTATTAGTATCTCAGTTAGACTTTAAAAATTTATGAAAGACATTAATTTTTATGTAAGTAGCGATTTTAGATTACTTCAGATTGATATTAATTAGGCTTAGTTGAGTTTTGACTATTACTTTAACTGAACTACTAATGCTAGTTAAGTATTGAACATTATATAAAATAAAAAAAAAAACCATTTACAGATAGTACAGATTACAAATCTAAATATGCATATAATAATGGTATATGTAATTCTGTGATTTGACTAAATAGCATCCGTAGAAGAGATAAAATAGTTTGGCAATTAAATAAATAAAAATTCATGTATTATTTTCTAAACAGATATTTTAAAATTTTATTAACTTTGGCCATATATAGTTTTATGCTTTGAATATTTTTTTAATATTTTTGAAATTGACAAAGTCAGTTCTATTCACTCATAAAAAAACTCATTCACTCATCAGAACATAAAAAACAATTTAACTGTTTGTTTAATTAAACTTAAACTTTTTTGAATAAATTGAAACTTGCCAAACTATTTTATTATATTCATTTAATACATATAATAATACCGGCCTAGTAAATATCGCTAAGTTTACGTTATTATGTATTAAATACGAATTATTACCTAATTTAACATTCCTTGACATTTCTTTTTAATATGTTAATATAATTATTTTAATGTATGAAGTGATATTTTGCTATTTTTCTATGATATTATACTTAGCGATTACCGTAGCGTGGGTGTAGTTGTTTAGTAGTATGTCGGTCGTTGTATTGAATGTTGCTTTATAAAATGGGAGTTAAAAGTTATAATGTGTTTTATTTCTAAATCCCTGTCTCCTTTTTTATGTTTTTTTTTTATTTCTAGAAAATGCATCTAAATCGTCCATGCAGTAAGTTTCTTACGGATGAGTGATATTAGTGCTCTATAACATTTATTTATTTAGGATCATCAATAAAAAATTAAAATTAAATCAGCTTCACGCTATATCCCGCACACAGCAGGGTAGGCAGAGGGAACCTAGTGTTAAGACACTTCCTTCCCCACTTTCTGCCAAATTCTGGAGGCATTGCGTGTTGAGTGACAGAACTCAAAGCCGCGCTTAACTTCGACACCAGAGTGAAGAAATGGAAATATAAATTTAAGTAAATATTTCATCTCCTCGAGTGGAGATCGAGCCCACAACCAGTCGGTTTTACAGTCACACCTCGTGCCGCTGCGCCACAACTGACCTCAGTCATCGCTTCTCGGCCTTTTGGCTAAGAGAAACCTAGCAATGAATAAAAAAAATGTAAAAATTACAATTAGATCAAATTAAATCGAGTTCACTGAAAATTTTTCAAATTATAAGCAATCACAGCATGGAAGAGTAAAACAAGAAGTGAGTAAAATAAAATAAAATGTTGAATATGCAGTGTTTTTGTCAGCACCACTTTAGATAAAACTACAGTTTTAACTACTCTTTAAAAGCGTAACACAATTAAATTATTTTTTCCCAAAAATGGAAGTGATTTTTGTAAGCAAAATAAATAATACACTAGGTTCCCTCTGCCTACCCTGCTGTGTGCGGGATACAGCGTGAAGCTGATTTAATAAATAATAAAATTATCGTTGTAAAATAAAACGTCATTTGTCAAGAACGACTCACGCAGATATAAACCTCTCAAAGGGAGATCGAGTCGTAGGTATTGATGGTAAAGTTCAAAGTTGTTTAACTTTTAGTAGTATTTTTGTAGTAGTATGTGTTTACGTTATTGATATCTATGCGTAACTGCGTCACATGAAATACAGGTATGGATAAACATTGTGAAATGAAAATAAAATCTAAACTGTTAAGGTATCTCAATTTTTTTACATATGGGCTTTAATTATCTTATATTTTACCCTATATGCTGTTCCCGTAAAAGGAGCGCTGAGCGCTTCCATCCTGTATAATTATTTAAAATCTTAAAAGTATTGTATTAAACAATAAAATTAAAATAGATAAACTAAGTAAAAAATGTGACTATTATGAATAATTTTGCGGTTGTGGCACAATTCTTGATACGTAGTTCTCTATACAAGTGATAGCGACCCGTTCGCAACTTTTTCTACTTGAGCTTGAGCTATAAAATTATTTATTTAGTAATATGATCTACTTTCGTGTTCTAAGAACATTGTCATATTACAGACAATATTTATATCCTAACTACATTAAAACCAATTCAATAAAACAGTTATTTTATTGAAATTTTGTTCAATTTTTTTTATATTAATATAATTTGTCTATTTAAACCGATTGAAATCTCTATATATAATAAGACTGTAAAAATATTTTGTCTGTACATTTAGTAATTTTGACTGAAATGGATACAGGGGCAATTAAAAAGAATAATAGAAAGCAAAAATATTTTTTTTTAATTTCTTGTCTGTCTGTCTGTCTGTTTATACGTAAGGTCACATTGTTCTATTACATTTATAAATGCCCCCAATAATATACAGAAGTTTTTTTCAGTAATTTCCTAAAGTTATGAAGAGTATGTTAATAAAACTTCTAATTATATTTTTTGAATGTTTTAATAATGATATATGATTTTTAAATCGCACTAAATGACAATTTTTCACAGTCTTCGCTTGTACGCTACATTTGCGCTGTTTAGTTCTGCAATGAAAAAGAAATAAATATAGATTAAATGAAAGAAAATTGTAAGCATTTTTTACTAATTAGAACACTGAGTGAACTCAAAGTTTAGGTCAATGTGTATATTGTGTGCGACACACCTAGCAACTTACAAACCTAATTTTTTAAGATTTTTTTCCTTACATTGGTTCTTACATATATAACAAGGTAAACAAAATTGTAAATATTTATCCTTTAACAAAAGGGTATCATAGCGGTCCGTTCTCTCTGACTACCTTCCTAGGGACACGGGGTAAAGCTAGATTAGATTAGATATAACAAACTCTTACGAAGCTCTCTTATAAAGAAATCGAAAACCCGCTTTGTAAAGACGAGTAAATGTAATGCTATTATTTTTTTATATTTTTGTTTCCTTACTTTTTTACGATAAATTGAATTAATTAACTAATTAAAAAAATTAGAGGCCGGTCGTGGCGCAGCGGCACGAGGTGTGACTGCAAAATCGACTGGTTGTGGGTTCGATCCCCACTCGAGGAGATGAAATATTTACTTAAATTTATATTTCCATTTCTTCGCTCTGGTGTCGAGGTTAAGCGCGGCGTTGAGTTCTGCCACTCAACACGCAATGCCTCCAGAATTCGGCAGAAAGTGGGGAACGGAGTGTCTTAACACTAGGTTCCCTCTGCCTACCCTGCTGTGTGCGGGATACAGCGTGAAGCTGATTTATTTTTATTTTTTTTAATTAACTAATTAAATCTTGTACGCAATATTATAAACACACAATATACACATGCACAAAGTAAATAAATAAAAATCAAATTACACATCCTCTCACACTCACTTAGGCAGTCTCAAAATACACAAAGAGAGGTCACGTCACACTAGAGCCTAATTGTTGTATAATTATTACATTCAACAGCAGGGGCGGCTTAACCTTTAGTGCAGGGTGTGCAAAGCACACGGGCGCCGCCGTCTCACGGGGCGGCGCACACAGGTGAAATTCACTTAAAAGTTGGTCAATATTATAATTATGTTTAAATATTGCTTTAATTGATCGGAAATAATATTTTTCATGAGTGTATTCTATTTTAATGGGTAAAGAATAAAGATTTATTTAATTACCATATCCATACAAAAAAAATAATATAATTTTAAATCTGCTTCAATATTTATGTATTCAATATATAATCTTGAGGATAANTATATATATATATATATATATATATATATATATATATATATATATATATATATATATATATATATATATATATATATATATATATATATATATATATATATATATATATATATATATATATATATATATATATATATATATATATATATATATATATATATATATATATATATATATATATATATATATATATATATATATATATATATATATATATATATATATATATATATATATATATATATATATATATATATATATATATATATATATATATATATATATATATATATATATATATATATATATATATATATATATATATATATATATATATATATATATATATATATATATATATATATATATATATATATATATATATATATATATATATATATATATATATATATATATATATATATATATATATATATATATATATATATATATATATATATATATATATATATATATATATATATATATATATATATATATATATATATATATATATATATATATATATATATATATATATATATATATATATATATATATATATATATATATATATATATATATATATATATATATATATATATATATATATATATATATATATATATATATATATATATATATATATATATATATATATATATATATATATATATATATATATATATATATATATATATATATATATATATATATATATATATATATATATATATATATATATATATATATATATATATATATATATATATATATATATATATATATATATATATATATATATATATATATATATATATATATATATATATATATATATATATATATATATATATATATATATATATATATATATATATATATATATATATATATATATATATATATATATATATATATATATATATATATATATATATATATATATATATATATATATATATATATATATATATATATATATATATATATATATATATATATATATATATATATATATATATATATATATATATATATATATATATATATATATATATATATATATATATATATATATATATATATATATATATATATATATATATATATATATATATATATATATATATATATATATATATATATATATATATATATATATATATATATATATATATATATATATATATATATATATATATATATATATATATATATATATATATATATATATATATATATATATATATATATATATATATATATATATATATATATATATATATATATATATATATATATATATATATATATATATATATATATATATATATATATATATATATATATATATATATATATATATATATATATATATATATATATATATATATATATATATATATATATATATATATATATATATATATATATATATATATATATATATATATATATATATATATATATATATATATATATATATATATATATATATATATATATATATATATATATATATATATATATATATATATATATATATATATATATATATATATATATATATATATATATATATATATATATATATATATATATATATATATATATATATATATATATATATATATATATATATATATATATATATATATATATATATATATATATATATATATATATATATATATATATATATATATATATATATATATATATATATATATATATATATATATATATATATATATATATATATATATATATATATATATATATATATATATATATATATATATATATATATATATATATATATATATATATATATATATATATATATATATATATATATATATATATATATATATATATATATATATATATATATATATATATATATATATATATATATATATATATATATATATATATATATATATATATATATATATATATATATATATATATATATATATATATATATATATATATATATATATATATATATATATATATATATATATATATATATATATATATATATATATATATATATATATATATATATATATATATATATATATATATATATATATATATATATATATATATATATATATATATATATATATATATATATATATATATATATATATATATATATATATATATATATATATATATATATATATATATATATATATATATATATATATATATATATATATATATATATATATATATATATATATATATATATATATATATATATATATATATATATATATATATATATATATATATATATATATATATATATATATATATATATATATATATATATATATATATATATATATATATATATATATATATATATATATATATATATATATATATATATATATATATATATATATATATATATATATATATATATATATATATATATATATATATATATATATATATATATATATATATATATATATATTACATAAATATATACGTAGACATCATCTGTTTAGACCAGGGGTCCCCTACCTTTTCTTGATCAAGGACCACTTTCATATCATATATCATTCTTGGTAGCAGGGACCACTATGCATGTAGGTATAATAAAAAATTACTGTGATAATTAAACAGAAACTTCGCCTCACCATCCCCAGTCATAAAATTAAAATCGTTCGCGGACCATATTTAGGCTTCTGGGGACCACTGGTGGTCCGCGGACCACTAACCACTTTGTTGGGAACCACTGGTTTAAACATACGCGTGTTGTCTTACATATATGTCTTACATATACATACTAGAAAAAATAATTAAATTATTAGGAAAAAATGAATTATTATGCTAAAACTTACTTCCACAGCATCTACTTTGTCTTCTGCGCCATTTTTCTTACACAATTGTTTAAGCATGTCCTTGAATTGTTGGCGTTGGTCTTCACTGATCTTGTACTCGGCGAGGACACCTAATTGTACAAACAGAATATTCAAATACTCAAATATATTTACTCAAATGTACCGGGATTCATTGGTGAATCGCTCGTTTATTTTACAATCGCTTATCGTCCAGGCAGGAGCATATCCAGAGATATTTTCTAAGGGGCTCTAACTTTAGCTTTGAAGCTATTTATGTAACATTTTTCTAAGTTAGTTAGATATTTATGTAATATTTTTGTAAGTTTTTCAGAGTTAATTTTTTTTATTAGTAAAAATTTTAGGGGTGGGCACTAGATTAATATGGAGCGGGCACATACACCCAGCCCCCTGTGCCTACGCTCATACCATTGACTACAATAGATTTCCAAGTTATTGTACGCATAACATAGCAATAAAAGTTATTTGTAGTTTCGCAAAATATTGCTCTAAAACATTATCTTATCTCAAAATAAATATAACTAATATACTATGTTAATATATTTTTTATTTGTTAAGAATATTAAATATTGATTTTAAATATAGGTATTATACATGATATAACTATATAACGAATAACAGTTCAAAGGCTAAATTGGATATATCGGAACGGATTTATCAGCTAGTTTTAATAACAACAATATTTATCTTCGTAAACAAAAGACACTAACAACCTTTTAACCTTTATAGTGATTATCTAAAACAAACAATCGTTTGTGTGATCAATAAATATTATTTGTTAGTTAATATATATCTATAATGGCATTTGCTAATACAGATATGCATTTGCTGGCTTAATTAAGGCGCTCGTGTTAAACTTAGAAATCATAGGAAAAGATAGAATCGGTTAATTATGTTCTTATCAATCGGTTAATTATGTTCTTATCATTTTATATTTACTTTATATTTACTTATTTCCTTTTATCGGCGTAAATAATTTCGATAAACTGCATTTTTATAATTTTAGCGACATTGGGATATATTGGGATTCATATGGACATAAAACAATAAAATATATTTATATCGCATCTTACCAATATTTCAAATGTAAAAGTTTATGAGGATGGAGGTTTGTTCCAGTGTCACGCAAAAACTACTGAGCGGATATGGATGAGACTATAAAGTATTAAAAATAAATATATATAAAGATTTCGTATAATTAAGCTGTAATACAAAGATAAATTTAAACGACCGAAACCGAAGTTAACAATAGAAAGGGTCCAGGAAATAATTGTAAAATAGCCTGTTTAACCCATTTGGATTGGTATTAAGTGTTTCGTCGAGGTAAATTGGTAAATCGTCTGGAGTGTTGCACAGGAAGAGGGGACTGGACCATGCACCGAACAAGCTAAGATGGAGCCGTTATACCAATATAGATTTATTAAGTGGATTCGGACGTAGTAAAGTGTTGTCGCTATCACAATATTAAATAATTCACCCTTCAGGGTGTTATATGTTGATTACTAGTGATAGATACTTGAGAGTTGAGAATTGACTACATCACTAGAAGACTAAATATAAATAAACAACGATAGACTAAATTAAATATTGTTTGATTTTTTTATAGCCTCTTCGAAGAGACACTGCGTGTAGCACATTCTGTTTAAGTGGTGATAAAAAAAATATAATATAAAAAAGATATCGATCAGAAATTGAATCCACTACCATCGCGCGTACAGAAAGTATCCGATTGCACCGGGATAGTCTTAGAACGGCGAGAGAAATACATAACGTAGGACATTCAATCAATTATCTTATTTTTTATGCGATTTACGCAGGTTTCTTGCAAGCCGGTGGTAGCTTTATGATAATCTATAATTCGAAGATTCAAAAGTGCTTGTAAATGTCTATTTTCATAAAGATTATATTGAATTTGAAAGACTTTAACCATATGTTTGGTCTACGTAGGTGAATTACTCATAGCCAGCCGCTAGTTGCTAAATTAGACAATAAGACGAAGAGAGATGAGGAGATTAGTGCATAGTTATCTTGTTGATGTTATCGTTTCGCAGTAGTATGTGTTTGACTGGACATTATGATCGTTAATTCAAATTCGAGGCAAAAATATCTTTATAACAGTTTAAAATTATATGCTCCAAACTATATAGAAAGAATACTTTAACTTTAATCATTTTGATTTTTTTTAAGTGTAATAGGGTGACCTATTTACGTTACATTTATATTATATTTATACTTGTGCCCCTTCACCAAGACTGGCCTCTAACTCTAAAGGTTCCAGAATATTTTTAAAATATCAAATTAATTCTTATTCTTTACAATGAAACTGTGATGTTGTTGAGGCTCCAACAAGAAACGCGCAATGTTTCTAAATTTACAGAAAACAGTGAATGAAAGTGACCTATAAATAGACTGCAGTACATCAACTTACATAAAGAATTATTTGATATTTTAGTACGTAATAAGTAGATACATTTGTACTTAACTAAACTACAGTAATAGCATGATAGAACCATTTTATAAATTAAGTAATGTCCTACCTTTTACGTTATATTATAAAGCTGATCTTTTGAAGGGCATTAAAGCCTAAATGTGAACAAATTCGCTCGAGAAATGTAGGGGTTAACTTCAAAAAATATTTTTAAAAACTGTTACTTTAATTTGTTATAATAATTTCAATATAGATTGTGTATAAATATACAACAATGAATACATTAACTTTATTATAAAGTATAATTATAAAAATAAATATGTAATTATTTTTAATTTACACAAAATAAAATAAATGCAGGCATCTATATATTATATATTCTTTTGTTAATTTAAAATTTAACTTAAACCTAAATGGTAAAAAATACATATTTTACACTTACCAACCGCAAGGAACGCGATTATAATTGATTTCCAAATCATTTTGTTGTATTTTATACAATTTCTTAGAAACCACGTCTTTTGTGCCTTGAAGTCGTATGTCAACTGAAGCTCTACATGGTCTAAAGTCGTTATATATAATATTAACACGCTGTTGACTCACAATGTGATTATTCTTAAAACGATTGACATTTCTCTATGAAAAATGTCACTACAGTCAATTCAAGTAAATGTTAACTATAACAGCTAGCTAACTAGCTAAGAATATAACAAGTATGGTGTACTTATTATAATATATATAGTGTACTTATTATAAAGATGTTTAATAATCTGTATTTGTTCAATTAAAAAATAATTAATTAGGGTCACGCTGTATCAAAGTCAGTCACATAGCAGAGTAGACAGAGGGAACCTAGTGTTAAGACACTCCGTTCCCCATTTTCTACCGAATTCTGGAGGCATTACGTGTTGAGTGGCGTTAAAACTCTTATTAACTAAAATCTTAAATGCCGAATAGCAACATGATACAATGTAGGATAATCTTCGCGCAGGGGCACAAGAGTGTTAATGTAAATGCCACAAGATGTGGATTCAAAGAAATGAAATAGTAAATATTTTCATTTATTCGCTGTAGTTTTGGCACTAAGCGCGGCGTTGAGTTCCGCCCCTTAATACACTCTGCCTACTCTGATAGATGCGAGATACGGAGTGAAGCAAAAAAATCATACTTAAAAAAATTACACTTTTATATGGATGTGTAACGTATACTTACATAATAGAGTACTTCAAGTGGCTATATTGTAGAGCGACCTGACCCCCAGAGTAATGTCTCCGATCATCGGGGTTATCAGTCTAAGCACTTAAGTAGAAATTCTCGTGAAAACAGACAGTAAATAATACCTAAATAACATAAAAATATATTTAAATAATCAATAAGCATCGTCACGGCTTAGTTACAGTGTACATGTGATGATATCTATTTAAGATAGATTCGATTTTCTCTTTGGAAAAGTTCTTAATGTGGAACAGAATTTCTTAACACTTGATTCCCAGGTTCCCTCTGCCTACCCTGTTATATACTGGATAAAGCGTGAAGTTAAAAAATATATATTAATTTCCCCGTCGCGGCTAAGCGAAAGACGAAGGCGAACTCTTGCAGCCACCAAGTACTAACCAGTTAAGTTTTTAAATTAATTTTTTTTAAGGAAAATTATAAAAACCAAAATACATAATAAAAATAATAATTATACAACAAAATAAACTTTTTTGTAGCCGGGATTGATTTTAGTTTTATAGGGGTGCTTGTTATGATTTACTTATTTAAAGAATAAGATATTATATTTAAGATAAATTGATAATCTTAACTTGGTTTTCTCTCTCGTGTCGAGGGAAAGCGCAGCGTTGAATTAAGCCACTCAACAAGTCAACACGCAATGCCTCCAGAATTCGGTGGAAAGTGGTGAATAGAGTGTCTTAACACTAGGTACTGCGGGCTGCTGTGTGCGGAATACAGCGTGATGCTGATTTTATTTAATTTTTTTTAACTATTGAAGCTATCTTTTTCTTTTTATCTTTACGTATTTTCAGTAAGTAAGTACGTGAGTGAATCAGTGTCGAAATAGTGAAATATAAATATAACTTTGGAAATATATGACGATAGTTTGAAATTTGGAAGTTATGGTGTATGGTTATAGCTTACTAGCAAACGATAACTTAAAACCTCTAAACCTATACAGAGGTTCTTGAATACAAGCACGAAAATACGCCAAAATAGTTGCTTAGCTTCGCGCTCTACTGACTATATTCTTATGAATTAGGTTTTGATATAATAATTTTTACTAATATTTTATTTTTCAGTTTGAGACCTAGGTTCAATAAGTGGGGAACTAAAAGAATTAAAATAAAAGTGCAGGATAAAGCTAACTAGACCATTTAGCGTTTGTCTTTTGTGTCTGGGCTCATCTCCCCTAATAAGGATAATTTTGATAATATAATTTCGTAGTACCAATTACAAGCTGATAACACATTGTGTATTAATTTCTACCAATCGCGATCATAAAGCATATTTCATTTATAAATATCAACGTTGTATTGGCTGGAAATTCCCAGACATCTCAACAGATCGCGTCGAAACTGATAAGCTTAGAAGAGAGCGCAATCACACAGACAACGGTACTTAAATATTAATTAAATAGTAACAATTTAATGTAAAGTGAATAAAATAATGTGGCGTTTGACAGTGGTTTTGTTGCTGTTGACGTCGGTGGATTGTCGTCCTAAGAGTATGGTGAACATCGCACTAGAAGAATATGGTGAAGAAGTAGTGGATCTCGTTCTGCCTGTGTCTCCAAAAACAGTAACAAAGAAGCATGTGCGGGCGCATGCTCATAGAGAGGAATTATTTTTCATGGATGGCTACGGCCGTATAACATTTATGCTGCCCCCGGACTATCTTAAAGCGACCTTAAACATATCAACACCGTCATCGCCACCGGAGCGCTGAGTATTTTTTTGTTTTATTTGAGGCTATGTTATGTTTAAAACATTTATAAGTTAATTTTAATAGTCTTTATTTTTAAACTATTTACCAATTTTTGTAAAAAAAAAAAATTATTAATATCGCAAAAGTAGGTATTTTCTCAATATTTTTCAGTGTTATATAAAAATAACACGATGAACTTGACATACTTTTTTAATATTTAGAATAATTGGTAGTGTTAAACACACTTCATATATTTTTTTAATATTTAGAATAATTGATAGTGTTAAAGTGCTAATTGGACGTTTATAAATTATTATTATTCATTATATTATTACATTCGCCATTTTTAACTAAGAGGATTTCTAATATAACGCACATAATGTTTTGTACTCATGTCCTAGAAACATATTTTTTTAAAACTATCGTAATTATGAAAACTGAAGTGTATTTACATACCTATATATATTGCCTAATTTGAATCAAATTTGAACAATACCTTGTTTGTGCTTTTAATTTTTAAGCAATAATTTATATTATTTGTCTCTACAGAAGAAGAAGGAAATTAAAAGACAACAAATTTATTGTATAGTTTTATTTTGAACATCCATTAATAAAATTGATGGAGCGCTACATACTGTTTTTTAACTAAGTATAGGTACTGCAGTATATAATAAGGTACATTTTAAATATATTACAATTGATGTAATGCAACAATCATTCTTCAAAAAATTGTCTCTTATAGTATAATTAATACATGGACTGAGTCCAAGTCCGCCACCCGCTTTGTTCTAACTTGCTAAGTTACAAATATTATCTTCAAGGGTGAAAAAATAAATGTAAGATTATTCTTCTATAACGTATGTATGTAATATTGAAAGGACATTTCTAAGCAACTAAGCCTAAACTGTATAGTATATAATAACATAGTATCGTAAGTGACTAGCGGGCGGTGCGAAAAATCGATATTTTGATGATGAGATTAGTCCAAGCCTAAATTGCATTTTCATCACATTTTCAGGTTATATTAATTCTATTTGTATTGCTTCCTACAAAATAGATCAAGTGATATTCTATTTAAAAGTTCTCATATATATAACATAAGTATTTTAACTTTATAGTCAGGCAACAACTCGACACATAAAATGGAGAGTAACTGATATATTATTATTATATTATAATATCCCTTATATAATTCATTCACATTTCATCAGTGACAAATTCAACAGATCTAAAACTTGTTCATAATGCGAACGCAAGAAAAGAACATTTTTATTTACAGCCGGCGAAATCAAATACATTAGAATGCTATTACATGAAAATTTCGTTTACCATAAAACTAATTAATATAATAAACTAAAAATATATTACAAAAAAAAAACACTACAACTTCGATTAAAAACAAAGTCTTGTCGTACAAGATCCAATACGATAATTTATAAAATCACAGGTAATTCTTATGACTAGGCATATTTAAAATTTAATTTCTCTTATAGAGAAAAAATATGGGTATCGATATTATTTATTATATAACCCAACGAAAAAACATTTAACGTGAAATAAAATAGTAAATGATATATAACATAGTCTTATTAGCTTAAAAGGTACGCGATGTATGGACTGGATCTTATTGTTAGACGTAGGCGATGTTACTCCTGAAGACCGGCCGTACTACCCGTGATAATTAATGTTGTATACCATATATGATATATTGTATATGAAATATAAACATTAAGGGTTAGTGTACACTTCTTACAATCATATTTTGGTTATAATTCATTATAATTTAAAGTACCTTAATTATTCAGCTTCACACAGTACCCCGTATATAGCAGTTAAGACAGTCCATTCTCCACTTTCCGCCGAATTTATCGAGATATCTCATCAGAGCGAAGAAATAAAAATATTAATAAATAATAATACATTCCTCAGAGCGGGAATCGAACCAACAACCGTCGCGTTACAGATATACGCTTGTGCACCTACGCCACGACAGCCTCTAATGTTATTCAAAGATTTTATTATTCAGAGTACACTGACCCTTAAGAGTATCAGTACATTCAATAACGTATTACAACCACTCATAGTCTCCAAAAGTGTAAATATATTTACTTTACATTTAAAAAGTATTTAATGAATGTTACATCTTTATATTATCCTTATACTTAAGTTAAACTTTAATTATATGATGTTATTAATCTATACATTAGATACGTAATAAAATATCATGATCATCTTAATATATTTATAATATTTATAAGATCTTTAAGAAAACTACTTAATATTTTTTTTTTTAAATAACAAGAAAAAACAATTAAAGAGCTAAATTTAAAACATGAAAAAAAAAACGCTTAAGCAATCCGATTCATTGTGAAGATCTAAGTAGAGTACACTTGTCATACAAACATCCAAGAATGTATATACTTTGGTCAGTTAAAATCATTTAAGCCCTACGTGGGCTTTGCCTTACGTCAAATTCCGTATAATAAAGGTTTTTTTTTTGGTTTTCTATATTACATAGATAATTCTTAATATTATTAAATGATGAAAGTAAACATGCAGAAATATAATATTATGTCTACACATTTAACAAAGTTTCGTGACCAGATGCCACCATTTCTATGCAACAAATAGTTTACAGTACCGTTGTTTAGCCAGCAATATTTTTAAATTGTCTTTTGTTGTAAAAGGGAAAACTAATCTTCTATTGTTATTTTTCCTCTTTTTTTCTCAAATCTTGAACCTACAACCCTAGAAAAGAAGTCCTTATCAATTAAAAGATTAAATCAATGAGTTTTCCGTGATCGCGCTCGTATTATATAAAATCTACTGTTTTTTTTTATAATATATTACATTACAACATGCAGTGTGCATTGGCATAGAAGTGGGGGAATGGTAGGGATGTGGGGGGACAGGTAGTTTGTGCCCACCCCAGAAAAATAATTAAGAAAGAAAATATCTTTAGATTACAGACGACAGACGTAATAATTTATATTAATAATTATTAATATTTACAGTACAATTAAGAATGTTTGTTTTTTCTATTTTTAATTTTAGGCTAAAAAATATTTTTAAGTTCTTTTTTTATATATTTTTTATACATTTAAATTTGTCTGTTACGTGTCTTGGTTAGCGTACTTAAAATACAAAACATTAAGAAGACAAAAGAAGTAATGTTTTGAATTATAATTTCGTTGTATTTTTTGTAATCATATTTTGCCATAGTAAAAACAATATTAATATTATGTAATCTGGATTATGGGTGCGTCGATATTGCAAGAGAACTTTCGACTGTTACAATAAAAAACATTATAATCTACAATTTTACAAACTAAACTATTTGATATTACTGTATTAAAACATTCTTGCAGGTTTTTGATTTATATAAATTTTGTACCTCTTAATTTATCTAAATTTTCGAAAGATAACAAACAACAGGGCTATCTATATATTTATATGTAATATCAAATAATGTTACATCATATGCATGAAGAATATCAATTAGTAAATTAAGTATATATCGTATAATTATAGGTCGTCGTGGCACAGCGGCACAGTGAATGTCTGTAAATACGACGGTTGTGAGTTTGATTTCCATTTGGGGAAATGCATTTCTTCGCTGTGTTTATAAGCCAAAGAGGGGGTTGACTTCTGTCACTCAGCACACACAGTTTCGAAAATTAAAGTTCCTTTAGTATAGGTTTCCTCTGCCTATCTTGTTATATGTGGGCCACACCTTGAAGCTGCTTTTCTTAGAAGATATACTGTAAATAGTTAATTTAAACATGTTTTTGTTTATTTATTAATGCGTTGAGCAGTTTTATCCTGGCTTTAATGGTCTTGTACCGTTGATACTCTTCTTCGTGTCCTATCTTGTCGTCTCTTTGGACTTTTCTACTGTTCTGCATTTCAAAGTTAACTTCATACTCTTTGATGCTTCGGCGTAAAACCTGATAAGATTTTTTTTTATTTCAAAAATGTTTTAGGAAATGTATAACACTTTTAACTAAATAAAACTTTTAACTTCGAATCTTGAACCTGCGCCTCTACAAACCAAGGCCTCTAACCACTAAGACAAACTGACTGACTGTATCTCGCATGTAGCAGGGTAGGCAGAGAGAGCCTAGTGTTAAGACACTCCGCCCCCCACTTTTTTCTATTGACTGGCGAAACTCATCGCCGCCTTTGGCCTCGACACCAGAGCGAAGAAATGACAATATTAAAAATTTCATTTCCACGAGTGGGAATCGAATCCACAATCTGGCTGGCGTCTGGCCTCAACGTCATTGTCCCGAATATTGGGAGAAAAAGTGTATATGTACACTAACTTCTCTCGGTCTACTCTGTGAGATTCAGCATCTATCCAGAAAAAGTGAACACAACATACACTTACATATTTAAGCATTTTAGCTTCTGTGAGGGCTCTAGTGAGATCTTCAAGTCCCATACAATGCAAGCCCTCGTTGGGAGCTTCTTCGCTAGTTGTGGCAGATTTGGCAGACGAGGTGGAAGACGGCATCTCCTCCGCGCCTTCGCGAGTTGGCGGTGATTGGAGAGGAGTATCTATGGTTTCCTGCAAATGATGTATCATGAATAAGAAAAAAAATATATATTTAAATGTTAAAGTATAAGCTTTCTCTAAATAAATATTATATAAAAAGAATTACAAAGCATATATTTATATTTATCGCAAATAATTTTAATATAATCAAACAGAAATCAAAAAGAATCAAAAAGAGGCTATCGTGGCACAGGAGCACTTACGTAACTTGAAACGCGACGGTCGTGGGTTCGATTCCTATTTTGGGGAGTGAAATATTTAATATTTTTTATTTCCTCGCTCTGGTAACGAGGGAAAGCACAGCGTTCAGTTCTTAACAATAGGTTCCCAGGTGCCCTCTACGTCTACCATGATATATGTGGGATATATCGTAAAACGCAAATCAATCGTCAATACCTCAAAGGGGCACATAGTATCAAAACTATATATGTTAGATATAGTTTCATATAAAAAACTCCAAAAAATAAACTTATAGTATATCCAACCTGAGAAGAATCTGAAGGTTTCTCTTGCGAGTCGCTGGAACTGTCCACGCTCGTGTTGAACAGCATCGTCTCGTGTTCATGAATAGTAGCTAGCTCGCCGTTGGTGCCGCCAATAATCTTAAATATATGCAAGAAATATTTTTGTATAATTTCAATATGTGATATTACTGTTTAGATGAAAAGTGGAGAACGAAGTCTTGTTTGTTTGTGTATAAAATAGTCATAAACGTATTAAACACAGCAGGGTAGGCAGAGGGAACCTAGTGTGAAGACACTTCTTTCCCCACTTTCATGTGTTGAGTGGCGGAACTTAACGCCGCGCTTTGCCTTGATACCAAAGCGAAGAAATGAAAATATAAATGTAAATAAATATTTAATTTCCTCGAGTGGGGATCGAACTCACAACCAGTCGATCTTACAGTCACACTTTATGCCACTGTGCCGCGACTGGCCTCTGATAAGAACTCTACCCTCCTTCACCTTTATTATAAACTAGCGACCCGCTCGCGGCTTCGCCCGCTTAAACCACAAAATTATTTAATTAACACACTGAATTATTTTCGTGTTTTGATATACCTATAATGTATGTTTGCAACGCAATGAAGATTTTTAATGAGAAATTTATTAAAACTTTAAGTCGCATTTTCGTACCTCCCATAAGAATCTTCAATTTGAATTCAATTTGAATATTTGAAATAAAAACACAACTTATCGATACTTACAATAAAATCCTAACTCATCGCTGTCTGTACATGGAAGATATTACAATTAACATTGTAGTAGAACTTTGTCAGTTTGTCTGTTTGTCTGTGAATTTGTTCACGATAATCTCAGAAACGGCTTAACCGATTTAAATCCTTTTTTTGTTTGCATTTTGGCAATCTGCCCTTAAATATTTAATATTAGTTTTATTTTAATCAGCTTCACGCTGTATCCCTCACACAGCAGGTTTGGCAGAGGAACCCTAGTATTAAGACACTCCGTTCCCCACTTTTTGCCGAATTCTGGAGGCATTGCGTGTTCTCGTCCTTTCGTGTTCTCGTTCGCTCGACACCAGAGCGAAGAAATGGAAATATAAATTTAAGTAAATATTTCATCTCCTCGAGTGGGGATCGAACCCACAACCAGTCGGTTTTACAGTCACACTTCGTGCCGCTGCGCCACGACTGGCCTCAACTGGACTGGACTTTATTTTAATCGGTTCACACAAAGTTAAAACCAGATCCACGCTTTATCCCGCCTTTAGCAGGGCAACTTAGTGTTAAGATATTGCGTATAATGTGTGACTGATGTGCGAAATGAAAATATTATTAAACGAAATGAAAATATTATTAAATTATAATTCAATCCTCCAAGTGGGGATCGGACTCACACCAGTCGCGTTACAGCCACAACTTTGGCCTTTAACAAAGAAGAGAAGAGAAGCGTCAGCGCTCCTTTTACGGAAATAGCATATAGGTAAAATATTTTAAATCCATACCTAAAGAATTTAAGCAACAGTGTAGACGTAGGTTTTTTTTTTATTTCACGATGTTTAATCATATCTATATTTCGTGTGACGCAGTTACGCTTAGATACCAATAACGTAAACACATACTACTACAAAAATACTACTAAAACCTTTAGATTTTAGAACTTTGAACTTTGCCGCCAAAACCTACGGCTCGATTTCGGAATGAGGCGTATGCGGCGGTTTCCCTTTGATAGGTGTATGTGTGCGTGCGTCGTTCTTGACAAATTGTATTTTATTTTACAACGATAATTTTATTATTTATTCGCGGCTTTGTCCGCTTGAATTACATGATTACTCTTTTAAGAAATATAGATATTACAAACAGCCTTAACTAATAATTAATTGATTTGGATTAGTACTCACGATATTATTTGCAAAATAACTTATCTGGCTCCTGTACAGTTTTTAAATTAGTAACATATATTATTAGTTAAATATATAATTGATATACAGAATATACGTAGAAAGCACGTTTTTGCTCCCAAAAGTTATTTTTTTATACGTTTCTTAAAAAAATATTAATAACATAAACGAACGAACGGACTGAAGAACCTATTCAAAATATTTCTTTGAATATTAAGTCATTCTTTATCACTGTGTTAAATAATTACGAATTAAGCTAGACTGTTACGAAGGTAATCTTCACCAACAATTCAATGTAGTTTACTTTGTAGTTAGTACTATGAACAATTGTACTTTAAAAATACGTAAATTTATCAACAGTCAAATAAATAAGACGTTTCTAAAGTCATTCTTTTGGACTTACAATTGAACTGTAACCATTCGAACATTGTTAGAAAAATACTACTATGTTTATGTTAAATTTATTATAAGTATAGATTACACTTACATGACGTAATTAACTAACTACTACTACTGCTATTACTACTACTAAATAACTCAACAATATGTTTCATGCGTCATTATGATATGTAGTCAATAGATATCATTGCGTATGTTTCTTTTTTTTTTCAAATATAAATATCTTTAAAACTTTAAGTACATTATTTTTTGATAGAGTGTAGCGGTAACCTTTCCAAACTATATTTTCTTTTATGCACAGCGCCATCTATTTAAGATCCCATCGCAATTAGTGATAGCGTTACGTGTATGAAAGAGAGTATCAAGATTCGTTAGTACCTACTATTTTTGTCAATAGATAGCGTTACTTGCTACTTATCTACTATCTAGCTACTTATCTCAAATATTAACTTCTTGAAAACTTAAATACTTATATCTTTTGATAGAGTGAAGCGATTACAATAAATAAACACTAAAAGCTACTTTGATTTATTTGTAATTTTTATGTATAAAAGTTGCTTAAATTTATTGTATACTTTTTACGTGATACGTGTTCACATAAACAGACAAACAGACAAACAGATAAACAGACAAACAGATAAACAGACAAAAACTCCAAAAAAGTTGGAAATGGATTCTGTTAATTATCCTTTAACACCCTGGCTTATTTTTTTTTAATTATTTTCAATGTACAGAAACGACTTTTCTACAGATTTATTATAAGTATAGATTATAACCTTCATAAAAGTTAAATATCTATAGGTACTAATATTTAGTTTCTATGGATGAATGCGCTAATTTCAGGTTAATTGTATATTACGCTATACGCCATATGCTATATTACATGACGTTTATAATTTCGATATAACCCATTTTACCTACAGTGAGAGTTACTTCGGAAAGTTAAATGTGTCATAAATGATTGACGATTCTTAGTTATTTCTATTTGTTATTTTTTTGGACACGCAAGCTTTAGCTTTACCTTCGTGTCCAAAAATCCCTTCGTATTCGTAAAAATTTGTAAATTGTTTGTAAAAGCTTGTAAATTACATTTAACGTCTTTTATTATAATATACCAAACTTAATCATCATACTATTACAAAAGTATCAAAGTAAAAAAAGATATTCTGAAAATAATATAAAAACAGAACTGTACACTTACAGCATCCGGTCTAAAGCTGGCCAAAGCTCGTTTGACAGCTCTATATCTTTCATACAAATGTCTTGCAGCACCTCGCTCCTCCGAATGTGCTGGAGGTCTTCCACGTGCTGCTTCTAAGCGTAGGAGAGCTCTTTGTACACATGACTTCTCTGCCGCTAACTGGGATGCTGTCCAGTTCGATTCCTGCACGCTAGCTCTGCCGGCTGCTTGTCGACAGCCTTCTACCCACTTGGAATTTTATAAATTGTTAAATTAATTTTATAGATTTTTTTGAGGATTGTGTTTTCTAGAATATAACCTTAATTACAATAACCAGTTAAGTATCTAAAAACTTCATAATTACTTTTACTTGTATATATTCAAAAATTATCTCTTGTATATACGAAAGATTTTAATTAATATTAAAATATTTACATTAAATTAAATCAGCTTCACGCTGTATATCGCACATAGCGGGTAGGCAGAGGGAACCTAGTGTTGAGACACTCCGTTCCTCACTTTCCATCGAATTCTGGAGGCAATGTGCGTTGAGTGGCAGAACTCAACATCGCGCTTTGCCTCGACATCATAAGTTAGCTATAATATATATATAAATGGTTGCGCAGATTTGATTTTAGCATGTTTTCTACATTAGATTACTTTCTTCCACAGTAAACAACGCGCAAAAGTTCAGAAAGCTTAAGTTCGGCAGCTAGTAATGACATATTTACACTTAAAAACGAATATAACATAAATATCGTGGGGAACGGAAAGTCATAACACCAGGTTCCCTCTGCCTCCCCTGATTTGTGCGGGACACAGCATGGAGCTAACAAAAAAGAAAGTTTAGTTATTACTGCTCACCTCCTCTATATCCCGTACCAATTCAGTCATAGGCTTGTCGCTCTTCAAGGCCGCATCTAGTTTATCATCTCGTTCTTTCTGCAATTTTTCCGCTTGGACTTTCAAAGCATATTCGACGGGGTCCGCTTTGATACAACGCTTCTCGGCTTGCAGCTGTCGTACAGTTTCATACATGCGGACCAGCTGGACATCCGTCATACGATCACCTTGAGTAATGGCATGCCCGTTTTGAGCTTCGAAATCGGTTTCGTATTTAGCAATGTTCTTCTTGAGTACGTTTATCTGGAAATAGAGAAAATTAATTATTAAAAAGATATAGTTGGCTTTGTTTTATTTTTGCAGAATTATTTTTATATTTTGCTACATCTAATTTACTTTAAACAGCATGGGTTCTGTAATATCTGAATGTATTAATCACACTTAGGAACAAATATAACGATTGGGAACATGCAATTTCTATTTTGTCGAATAAAAAAATATCGGGATTTCTTGAATACCACAATTAGCATCTGATGAAATCGCCTGTCTCTATTAACACTGTCGGATGTGAAAATTGGTCACCTTAAAAGAGACCCCTCAACGTTCAAAATGATAAAAAAAAATTATCTACGGTCGTGGGTAATGAAAATCACCCTTATTGGTAAAACTCTGTAGATTTTAATTGTGGTAACCATACAACCTTATATTAATATTAACCGTATATATAAAAAATATTTATATTTTAAACTTTGATTTTCTCCTGTAAAGTTGCCGATTTTCACATCCGACAATGTTAATAGGGACCGGCGAAATATTTAATATTTTCATTAACGTTAACATAACAAGGCAAAGCACAACGTTGAGTTCCGCCACTCAAAACGCATGTCTCTAGAATTCCGCGGAAATTGGGCAACGGAAGTGTCTTAATGGGAACGGAGTATCTAAGCACTATGTCCTCATGACCTGCCCAGCTATGTGCGGGATACAACGTGAAGCTAAAAAAGAATTCACCCACCTATGTACTCTAGATATACTCATGTAAACAAAACTCCAATACTACTTATGTAAGCAAAAGTATCGAATTACCCTCGTGTTACGTAAGTTGCATAATCAGCTTGCAACCACAACTAACCGATCAATTGTACTCTCTACAAGTATTAGATTACCGATTAAATTAAATTACTATGTGATTGTTTATGTTATACAATTGAATACATGGCTTTGATGGCTTACTGTAAATAAATATATAAATAAGTCATTATTAAATACTACTACATCAATCTACAGGAATATTAATTATGTTAGTAGCTAGTACTAGTATTTTGCGACTCCATAAAAAAGAAAATTACATGTGACAGAGCAGAAAAAAAATATTAAAGAAGAGTATATTCATAGGGTTTATGATAAAACGTCACTTTTAACTCTAAAATTTCAATTCTTTTAGTTCTCTCGATTACTGAAAGAAAATACAACTATTAATTTTCTGGATGTAACAGTCAATAGCTTAAAGTTTTTCTAACTTGATTTTCTATTATTCTTAATGACGAAAATTATGTATAAGTATATAAGTATTAACTACTAGCACTTATAGCCATTTTTACATGGTTTGATATGAGCTCGTGACAAGCCCATAATTTCAACATTCAAATGACCCCACAATATCCTTTCACCGATCGATCATATACGAATATTGTCATTGTTGTAATTGCGACATACTCATAACTTAGTAACTTAAAACCCACAGACGTTTATCGCATCGTTTTAATAAAATGTATATCGAAACATTTTAATAGTTTCGACCAAAAATACAGCAGAATGAATTCGATCCACTCGAGAGTATGATTATTTATTTGATTCCTCCATTGGGGAATAATAGGGAAAAGACTCCGTTTTATTCGACTAGGAGGTTGCGAAAACAAAAAAATATATATTTTATTTTCGTCTCAGGTCTCGAATGTCTCGAAGGCGGGCGGAAAGTGGAAAATGGAGTGTGTTGACACTCGGTCCTCTCAGCCTACATTGCTACTTTTTTACACGTTTTTAATATCTTATCTATCTAAAATATAAATAGAAAATCAAGATTCCGATCTCAAAAGAAACAAACGGAACTCTCATAGTATCATTCTGTAAAAAATCTTTTTTTTTTATAAGCCTTTTTCTCAGGAGCTTGTTTATGGAGGTTGATATATAAACAAACGGAAGTTAATATCTAATATCAAAGGATAAAGTTCCTTAGAGCACATAAAAAAATTAACTTCTGAGTCAACTATACCAAGATATATATAAATTGTTTTAAATGTAATGTGATTTTTTTACCTTTTTGCTAAGTTTCTCAATACGTCGGTCGGGGCTGGTTTGAGTGCGGCGTGGTGGTTCACTTCTTTCGTCGCGACGCGCATGCTCTGCCTCCTCATGACGGATGCTGGTGCTAACAACGTTGAATGATCTCTCAGTATCTTCACATACTGGATATAAAAATAGTTATTTTAAATTAACTTTTAATTCTCATTTTCGACGGACTCATTTTAATGAGGCATTAGTAAAGAAAAAGTTTAAAAAATTAACACCTTTTACGGCTACACGTTTTTTCCCACAAATCAGAGGGAACCTAGTGTCCCATTTTTCGCCTAATTTTCGAAACAATTTGTGTTAAGGCGAAACTCAACAGAGCGGGAAAAAAAAACTAAAATATCTATTATATAAAAAAAACAAAAAATAATAAAACAAGTGCTTACTTTCAGGCTTCTGTTGCACGACATACTCAAAATGTGGTGGGGTGCCGCTTCTAGTCTCATCAGAATGCCTGTCGTTCTCCTTAGGCTGGCGAGGAAGGCGCGCGGTAGCTCTGCGTCTCTTGCCGCCGTACTGTGGACGTCTTGCTCGAGATAATCTTTCTGCTCGACGTTCAGACTGAAACAAAAAATTAAAATAATGTAAATAATAGCTTTATGATAATATATATTTAGCTACAATTTTGAGAATAATGTTTGTTTATAAGTAATACTAGCCTCGGAACCTGCGTCTTTTTTTTTTGGTTGGTGCGTGGACTTCAAAATTCAGTACCTACACTAAAAATTTATTATGTTGATTGAGTAACAAATACTAAAATATCTACTAATGTAAAAAAAGTGTTTATAAGAGTGTCTCACCTCGAGCCTGTTGTAGTCGTGCAGAGGCGGAGGCGGCGGAGGCGGCGGCGTCCTCTCCTCGCTGTGCGGCCTCCGCTCCTTGCGCTCGTGCGCGCAGCCCGAGTCGCGGCGCTCGCGGCGCTTGCGGGCCTCTCGCTCGCACTCCGGCGCCGCCATGTCTGCCCTCTCGCTCTCACAGCACTGCGCACGCCACGCGAGCCCAGATATTACAACCCGGCCCTCACTCGAGCACTCAGAGTCGTGCCCGTAGCCCTAGCACGTGTATGTATTAGTATGCTGTGGGTAAGTAGAGTGTGCTCGTTCTAAGCCTCTTGCGGATGATACAATGTCGTGTGATCGTCTGATGTGGTATGGTCGTGTAGCGCTAGTAAATTGTACAAGTGTAATTTATAGATTTTCAAAGCCAATAGTTCTAAGTGTGACCAATCTATATGTTTTTTCCAAGCGTTCTCACATATTGTACAAAAGGACCTACACAGTAAGCAAGGCTACTGAAATATCTAGAACACCGTATTTTTTACAGAAAATGACTACTTTTTCAGTAACCTCTCCTCTTAGCGAAGCGTATATAAAGCTATTTATATATATTAATTATATAATAAAAAAAACTTTAGTTAGTATATAATATATTGTTTAAGGTAACTAAGTAATGTTAAATTCTAATAATGAAAACCCCACAGCCTTTGTCTTTACAAGTACCTGATTAATTTCCAACAGAACCATGTTCGCTTCAGATTTTAAACTCTAACTCGAAATTAAATTTCCCAAATTCCAAAAGCGATCGGCCGTTACGTGGTTCTGAAATTAAATTATTTCCGACACTGAAGCACTCCAATAAAACATCATATATTCTTAGTGAAGTCACCTTTGCTTATTAGTTAGCTGGCAGTGTTCCAAATGAGTTATAAGAAACGATGTCGAGCATTACATCAAACAATTATATGTAGATCGGTTACAGGCTCCGTGGAGTCTCACGTCATGTTAGTAAATATTATATAAACGGAGAAAGAAGAATACTTACAATGCAATATCTCGCAGCGCCTACGATTGACTCCAAGATCCTAGAAATGTTGTGCCGGCTCTGACTGGCCAGTGTAACGCCGGGTCCCGAAGCCGGCCGAGACCCTTGGTGATCGACAACCAATGAAACTGGGCTATTGCTTATCCTTTGATGTAAAACAAAATATAAGAAACAAAACGAAACGGTGGGGCGAATTCGCGCGCCGTCTTGCCGGAAAACTACACTAGATGTCTCGACGCGTTTTCTCTTAGTGTTTATTTGATGATGTCACTACTTTGCACCGACATATCTCGATCACGGCACATATTGGTACGGCACTACTGTCTCTAAGTACGTACGTAACGTCTTGAAAAAAGTTACGGTTGCTTCAAAAAATGCGTAGAGACGAGTCTGTAATTTAACATTGATGGTTTGGAGGAGGTATTGGAGCGGTAGCGCTCACTAGTGCTTGTTTGATATCATTATTTTCTCTTCTGTAAACATTTTGGCGATGAAAATTTAAATGTAACGTTTAAGCTCAACTATCGTCTATCATTTTGATATTTTATTTAACACAGAACACTAAACACTTTCCACGATGGGGATGGTGCTGCCGGATCTGTAACAAAAATATACAAGTATGTATAATTCAGAGAATACTGAAAGTAATAAACTATAATTAAATACAATTTGCATATCAATAAGGCACAAGGTTGTATTTTATTGAAGAAATCGAGGCGTAGTAATCATATATAATATTTGAATTTACCTAATTTATTATGTCTGTATTCCGTGTCGGATAAAATGTTAAATGAACATTTACTTGTACGATCTAACATGCATTGTTTTTTTAATAACCGGAAAGTATCGAATGGAGTGTAACAAAATATAATAAAAAAGAAAACAATATAAATAATCTTTCAAAATTTCCTTAATATTCTATAAACTTGAGGTAAACTTACATTGGAGAATCCTAAATCTTGTGTTTTATCGACATACAATCTCATTTTTTTATCATTATACAAATAATAATTTTACAAACAATATCAAACAACAAAGTATCGAAAACTAAGGATTTAGGTAACTCTATAAAACAGTTATGTATAAATAACTCCTTAAGCAAGTAGCAGTTTACTCGACCAACATACTTTGAATTGATATATTTTAACTTTTTTTTATAAACTGATTGTAATAAAACAGATTCTATATGTTAAGCGAAGCTTGCTAGAATCCAATAGTGAATTGGGAAAACAGATGCTGATATTAGTGTGAACAAACGAACAGACAAACAGAGAAATTTAAAAAAATCATTGTTTTGGGTTCTATTTCTATATATTAATAAAGGTCCCCAATAACATTTTTTCTCATATATCTTCGATGTACAGATACCGATCCGTTACGCTTTTGTTATAAATATAAATTTATTGTATAATTATAATATATTATAAAAGGCTTATGATTTAGAAAAGGGTAGATTTTCGATTTAATAATTATTTATTATTTTAATAAGTGCAAAAGAAATAAATCTCGTTTGCTATGAAGTCTCAACATGAGGCAACTATTTACTTAAAGTCTAACTTGTTAGGCTTAATCTATTAATGGCATTAAAGAATACTGTAGACAAATCTAGGTTACAGAAGCTATATAATTATATATAGCTATTTTTTCAAGAAAAAATAAGAAAAAAAAATGTAACTAAAAGATTCTTTGGAAGATTTTTTGAGGACATGCAATGGAAACATTTAACAAAGAAAATAATATTTCTCTATGCACTACTTATCGCACGAATTTAATAATCTGTTCTTACATATATTTTATCATTGTCATTAAAAATACTTTACTTAAAAATACATATCTTTCAGTGTCTCCAAGAAAAAGAAAAGAATTTTATAGAGATCTGACGTAGCACTACCGTAGCTCGTAGCATTAATTTATTATATGAAATATAAATACTAGGATTTTTTTCAAATTTTACGATAACATGGTCTACGTTTAAATATTTCCAATTACTAAAACATAATGTATAGCATGTACATAGTTGGCTACATACATCTAGGGCATACCACACAAAAAGCAAGTTCATATAATGCCACATCCAAAGTTATATCTAAAACATTTTTTATCTATAATAATAATTATTATGGTATCGCACCAATATAAAATAAAATGTATTACAAGGGATCGAGTTTTTCCTTACAGCTTTATAATATATGCTATAAATATATAGATCTTTTTAAAGGTTACAACCTTTAAAAAGATCTATAAAAAATAGAACCTCAAACATCTATCCTAAATTTACTTGAAATTTGATAACGAAAAGCCATTTCGAACGATTGAGCTTGAAACGAATTTAGTTTAACATACATTTTGCTATTGAAGTAATGAATACGTGCTGCAGCATATTTTTCTTTGTTCGCTACAACACTAGTACTGGGCGATGTTTTTATACGTGGGTTGGTTGCATGCAACCGGCTACGTGAAACGTGAGAGCTCCCGTAATTAAATTATTCAAGCATAACATTCGTAACAATGGAGAAAATTATTTACATTATATTCCAAAGCCCAATCTCAGGGCATAAAAATTGTGATATATTTTTTTTAAATAATGTGAAAGGTTCTATAGTGTTTCTTAGGTAGATATTATTATTGATGTGAGGTAGTTTCATTTTTCTGGCTTAATTAGGTTGTTTGGAAATATTAAAGTTTGGTTTCAACATTTAAATGTTTTAGGTTTTTTTTTCTTGTGAAGGAGACCGACCCACTACAAGAATATTTATATAAATCAGCTTCACGAACCTAGTGTTAAGACATTCCCCATTTTCCACCAAATACCTGGAGGGATTGCGTATAGAGTGGCGGAAGTCAAAGCCGCGCTTTGCCTGAATCACATCAACCAGAGCGAAGAAATGAAAATTTAAATTCAAATAAATATTTAATTTCCTCGAGTGGAGATCGGATCCATAACCAGTCGCGTTTACAGTCACACACTTGTGCCCCTGCACCACATCTGGCCTCAATAATATTTACATATTGGATCATATGTGCAATTAATATATTAAAATAAAAATGAGGTTAAGCGCGGCGTTGAGTTCTGCCACTCAACACGCAATGCCTCCAGAATTCGGCAGAAAGTGGGGAACTGAGTGTCTTAACACTACCTACCCTGCTGTGTGCGGGATACAGCGTGAAGCTAAAAAAAAAATAAAAATGCCGTGGAGATGCGATCTCTTCGTAGGATATGCGGAGTCAGCTTAGCTGATCGAATCCGCAATGAAGAGATACACAGAATGGCAGGTACTAGCGAGGATGTCACGGTGAGAATGAAGAAGAACGTGCTCAGCTGGTTTGGGCACGTCGAACGAATGAGTGATGAAAGAAAAGCAAAAAAGATTTATGATGGATAAGTGAGTGGTAAGAGAGATCGGGGGAGACCTCGGTTGACCTTCGAAAACACAGTATCAACTATACTGGAGGAAGGTCACGTTAAAAGCATGAGGACCCCCCGGAGGGTATGTATGAAGAGGTTGATGACAGTGGACGAGGCGAGAGAGGTATGTAGAGACCGTAGCGTTTGGCGCTCCGTTCTCTCTGACTACCCCGCTAGGGATAAAGCGTGAAGCTAAGTTAAGTTACAACAAAAAAATCTTTAAATACTAGAGATAACTCCGACGCTTCCATTTATCTTTACTATTATTATAAAGAGAAAACATTTTTATTTTTGTATGTATGTTTGTATTGTTTTCACAGAAAAACTACTGGACCGATATTAAAATTTCTTTCACCATTAGAAAGCTGCATACTTACTGACTAATATAGGCTATATAAAATAAAAAAAGGATCCCTAATAAAAATGCAATAATGTACCCAAGGTGTGAAAAAAATTATCATAAAATATCTGTCATCGCATGCGCTGCGGAAACTATTGAAGATAGGACAAAACAATGTTCTACAGTATTATTATAAAACGTGTCAATACCTATAAAAAAACGTCCGCGATACCATATGTCCATATACTATAATTATGCCAATATAACTTCATTTTTCATTTTAAATGCCAACTATAATCAAACCATATTATTGATACCTCTGCATTAATCCTTATCCCATTAAATCGTATTTTATTAAGGATTATTTTAATATCTGTAAAATACTTTTTAAATTTTTTTTTTAAACATTTTTAAAGTGTTGTTCCACACTTAGGAAAGAAAAAATAAGTACTTTTTAAATTATTGAAATCGGACATTCAATCTGAAGAAAATTATGTAATCTGAACTAATATAATAAAACGGAAGAGTTTGTTAAATTCTGTATGAAAGCTGCATTCTTTAGGAGTGCTATAGGCACTAGGCACACAATATAGCATTACATTATAAGTCTTAGTTAGCCTTAAACAATGAAATAACAATAATAAGGAACACCATCGAATTGCTTTAACCGCGTGCGCTGCAAAAATAGTTAATTATAAAGACAATAATTTTATGACAATAATTAATTGTAAATTAAAATATGATATTTCGTGAATTTTTATTTGACATTTATATTAAAATTTATAAGCCAAAATTATTTCATCATCAAGGAAATTTAATGAAGATAATCTTCGACTTTTAAAGTATGTAATTTAGACGTATACTTTTCGAGAAAATCATAAAATATAAAAAAGTTATCATAAAAAAAGAAAATTATAAAATAATTCAACGCTCTGTTTACGGCCGCCTAGGCTCGAGTACCGCGGGGGCGCCCTTGCCGCCGATAATGTCCAATCAGCCACGTAGTGTTCATGATTGAACGTATCAATCAATCTGTTGGCAAATGCAGAATAATAAAAATAATATAGGTGGTATGCGGGCGAAGCCGCAAGTGAGCCGCTAGTTGCTTATAATTTTAGCATTATTTTTAAAATACTAAATTTTAAAGATTTACTAGGAAAGAATAAGGAGTGCTAATGTTATATATAAAATTACAAGAGAGAGCAAGAAATGAAAGGTGAGATCTCAGATGACCTTCGAAACAACAGTCGATATAATACGAGAGGAAGGTCACGTACACAGCATAAAAATCTCCTAGAGGGGTTGTATGAAGAAACTGATAACAATTCTTGCACAGATAGCAGCTACTACATTTCTGATTGCTAAAACTTAAATAACAATAATTTATAGTGTATACTAGTGTTGTTAAGAAAGTCGACCTGACTGATGAAATATCACGGATTATGTTGATTTCATTCACTCGAACATATTTTTCGATTTATAAAAATTCTTGAGATATTGTGAGTGTATAAATATTCACAATCTAAAAAATTTTCATACATCGTAAACATAATAATAATTGATTTCACACTTACAATGCTTTACGCGTAGATATCAGGGTATAATTAATACCTTTCTACGAGAACTTACTTTATGTTTTAACATTTTATTTTACCCCGGATTCGCTTAAAATAGTTTTGGATATTGCTCCATTATTACAACAAAAGTAATATAAGATTTGATTATTTGAGCTTATATTATTTAACAAAAAAGAAGATGAATGTAAACAGAGAACATGACCTGGTTTCAACGGGGTTCGATGATCGCGGGTGGGCGTGTCGGTGGTACGACGTAATCCATCAATGGAAATTATTTCATCGGAGAGATGTCTAAGATAATATAATTTCTATTTAATTATAATATCGATGTAACTTTTTAGATTAACTCTTTTCTACTATTTTTTCTTAATATTGGAGGAAATAAAGTTATAGTGAAAAGCGTTATGTACAATTTTACATACACTTAAAGATTTTTAACCACTAAGATAACCACATATCAAAAGGATATTTACTTGTACATATCTATACTATCATTAGAGTCAACAGAAAATGAGAATTGTATGATATTATCGTATACTCACAGGGTGGAAGCATAATATGGTAATCGCAAAGCCCACAAAAATTGATACAATCTATTCTATTGTAGCCAATTCAGTTTCATGAAATATTATAACAAAGTATTGAAGCATGAGTTGAATTGTATAAACAACTTATAAAATGGACATAAAAGTTAAAATAGCATATATATAAACATACAAACATAAAATTTATATAAATATGTACGTATAATGTGTATATCTATGGCCTATAAGTCATATACTAGATAGAAAACACCGCACTAATTAAAATGGTATCCGAACGAAAATCAATTGTGATAAATACTCGACATACTCCCATTCATATTTGCTTAAACTAGGAAGCTGGTTTTAACGCATATACGTACAATGTACCACACATAGTACATAATGTAGAGCAGACAGTGAATAAAACGTCCTTGAAAATTGAAGAGCGCTTTTACCATAGCGCTCCTTTTGTTATAGAAAATAATTTCTTACCTTTTCTAGAAGGTTAACAGCAGTTTTGCCGATTACTAAGCAGTGCAGATAAACAAGGAAGTAGAAATTGCTTAATGGCGTTCTAGCGGCAACGAGTAAAATGTCCGCACGCCTCCGACCGGCGAGAGTGACTGAAGGGAGGAGCGGGCGATAGTGAGGGGCGAGTGATTACCCAGCTGTAGAGCTTTTGATTTATTCTGTCGACATATATACTTGTGTATTTAAATTAATGTAATTGAAGCAAAACCAATTACATAGAAATGCACATTGCTTTGTATATATATGTATATAAGGGGCACTGGGGCACAAGCGTGTGCTTGTAAAATGTGACACGTTTTGGGTTCGATTCTGACTCGAGAAAATTAAATATTTAATATTTTTATCCCTTCGCTCTGGTGTGTGGCGTTCAGTTTCGCCACTCAACACGTCTCGAGAATTCGGAGGATCGTGGGGAGTGGAGTTACACTGTGGGACACTAGATTCCATCTCTACCCTGCTGTATGCGGGATACAGCATGAAAGTGATTTTTTTTATATAAAAAGTAGTACATGATTCGCATCTATGATCACGTTTCCGTTCAAAAGGCTTATTTGTTATTTTATATATTGTTTGTCTCTATCCTGAGCCAACTATATTTTAACTGCATCACATAATGAAAGCTAAACTCATAAATTACATTAATAAATGGTAAGTAATAAAAAAGCAATAGATAATTAGAAAAGCATCATATCTGAAAGTGATTCAGACGAATTCGTATGTTAAAACTAATACAATAGTGACCATTATTTGTCATAAAATGCCCAATTTCGCTTTCAACTAATAACTAATTATATATGAATATAATAAAAATATATCGATATCGCTATAATAATAATTGATATATTATTAATAAAAAATTGTCGATATCGAAACGGCCTAGGCCCATGTCTAGGTAGTGTAGAATGAAGCACACCCACAAAGTGCCGGCCGGCGGCGCAGCGCCGAACTTGTGAGAGCATAACGCACCGTCTTCCATCTATTGTTCCACCTAATGTATAGAAGCTTTTATTTTGGAGAGTGAAACAAGGAAATTATACATGCTTATTATTTTTGTATTTGTTTTTTCTTTTTCTACAATGTAACTGAAATTCTTGGAACTAATGAAGAAAATATGGGCGGGAGTAAATATATTTTCGTATTGAATATTGTTTGTTGCCATTGATACCAGCCGTGGCGCAGGGATGCAAACGTGCGATTGTAAACGTAACAGGGTGTGGGTTCGATTACTACTAGAAGAAATGAAGTATTTAATATTTTAATTTCTTCGCGCTGGTAAGCTGGTAACTCAATGCCTCCAGAATTCGGCGAAAAGTAGGGAAAGCCACTGCCGTTCTCCACTTTCCGTTTCACATTTATTTCTTAATGAGAACGGAGTGTATTAAGACTAGGTTCCCAGATTCGCCTGCCCTGGTAAGTGCGAGATACGGCGTGTGGCTATAAAAAAATATATATTGCACATTAAAAATGTATTTGTAAATTTTTAAGCCGGTCGTGGCGCAGCGGCACGAGGTGTGACTGTAAAACCGACTGGTTATGGGTTCGATCCCCACTCGAGGAAATGAAATATTTACTTAAATTTATATTTCCATTTCTTCGCTCTGGTGTCGAAGTTAAGCGCGGCGTTGAGTTCTGCCACTCAACACGCAATGTCTCCATATTTCGGCAGAACACTTTCTGTCGTGAAGTGTATCAGTGTCTTTCTGAAGTGGGGAACGGGAGTGTCTTAACACTGGGTTCCCTCTGCCTACCCTGCTGTGTGCGGGATACAGCGTGAAACTGATTTTTATTTTAAAAATGTATTTTCTGAACGTATACGTAATATCATAACTAATATGTAATAGAACGATTTCTGCTAATTAAATGACAATGTCAATAAGATTTCATTTATAGAAAGTTTCCTTAGTTGTATCTATGTTTGACTTTGTAGTAACATATTTAAGAGTTTGCCAAATAGAAATTGTAGGCGTAATATGATTTTAGACCAACTTCACAAAGGACCGGTTTTGATTTTTTGATATTATACAATATTTGTGATGGGAGCGATATAGTTCTATAAATAGAAGCAAGTTTTTCCGAAATAATTCCGAGAAGGTTCAATGGTTTTGCTTGACATTTTATAACGGAGAAAGGTTTTCCAGAACTACGTGAATTGCCGGAGCTGACTTCGCCAGCTTGAACTACATAATTATTGATTTAATTAACTTTAACAGAATTGTCTGACAACTATAATGCTTTCTAATTTGATTTTTTATTACTTAAATCTGTAATCTAATATGATTTTTTTACTACATTTTAGTAATTTCTATAAGGATTTTTGATTGTTTTGAATGCCAATGTTGATACTTGATATTTATGTAATAATAATATACTTTGAGGATTAATTAACGTGAATATTTTTATAACATTACGTTCTTTTTACCTATGTTATGTACGTCTTATCATATTATAATTTTAAAACTCTGTTAAACTCAGTCTCAAATAATACCTCTGTATAACGTTCAAACCATTATAAACTTACCTTTTTTCAAATTATTTTTAATGTAAAGTTCACTATATTGTAAAATTTTTGGACTTCAGTCTTTCTAATTTTTTTGTATAGTATCCATTCTAAGGATCTTGTTGTACCAATTTTAGCCAATTTTACTTTACGAAGATTTGTGTTCCGAGAAACATGAATGGAAGAAGCACTTACTCAATTAACAGATATTTTATGCTAAGTCCAGAGAGTGAAACAAAGTGACATGAGAGTGAAAGTAGGTGACTCGAGTGTAAATTGTCTGCTGCAGATGATGCCCATTGCATCATCAGAAAGTGAGTTGCAGGCATTAGTCGTCACTCTGAAAAAAGAGTTGGAAAATAATGGTCTAAGTCTAACGAATCGGCAATAAAGAGATACACAGAATGGCATGTATTAGCGAGGATGTCACGGTGAGAATGAAGAAGAAGAACGTGTTCAGCTGGCTTGGGCACGTCGAACGTATGTGATGAAAGAATGGCAAAAAAAAGAAGGAACAGTGAACGCTAAGTGAGATAGGGGGAGACCTCGGTTGACCTTCGAAAACATAGTATCAAGGATATTGGAGGAGGAAGGTTCAAAAATGTCGTAAAAAGCATGAGGACTCCCCCGAGGGCATATATGAAGAGGTTAATGACAGTGGACGAATCGAAAGAGGTATGCACCGAACGTAGTATTTGGCACTCTGTTCTCTCTGACTACCTCGCTAGGAATACAGCGTGAAGTTAAGTTTTATATGTTTACACGTTTAGATTTTCTTAAATATTAAATAAATTAATCAAGAAATGATCTAGATAGTTATAAAATTAAGTAATACATTATTACTAAAGAAATTATCTTAAATATCTAAATTAGTTGTACTACCAAGAAAATTATGTTCTTAAAAGCTTATATCGCTGAATGGTCTCTATTGCTAGATGTAGAGTTTACTTCATAATGATATAGGTACGTGTTTGTTTTAATAAAATAAGGTTCTAAGTCGTCTTTATTTATAATCAGTTTGTTCTTTATATATTTCATTAATAATACCCATTGTAATATTTCACTTTACCCATTAACCTCAACCATTTAATATGAAAAACACAATTTCTATCTGTAAAAGTAGAGTATATAAATATTGTGCTTTCATGAGATAAATTCTCTGACATTTTTAACACTAGCGAATGTCTTTTGAATTACTAAATGAATTATAACATTACAATATTACACAGTAAAGCCGATGACTGTGGATTTGATTCCCTCTTGGAGATATTATTATAGGAACATAATTTCCCTATTTGTCCGTTATATATTATATTACGCACGATGTTTCGAGATCAGTCGATAAGTATAAGAGTCTCTTGAAACTAGATTCTTCCGCCCACTTGTAGGTAGATTTAAAACTTTGAAAGTACAACAACTGCTGGAAACTTGTTTTTAGTAACTAATACTATTATATCCTTAGAGCGACCCAAGCTGATATGCTTGAAAAAGAAAAATCTTGTATCAAGAATTGAGTAACATGGAAAAGAGTTAAAAAATCACAATTTAATCATTACAATTTTTTCATACTTTTGATATAACTTTTAAAATTACCATATTTTTATTATATATTTAAATATAATAAGAATATAGCTTGTTTTTAGGGTTCCGTACATTTTAAGGAAAAAAGGAAACCCTATAAGATCACTCTGTTGTCCCTCTATCTGTCTGTCTGTCAAGGCCCCTTATCTCAGGAACGCTTGGAGATATCGTGTTAAAATTCAAACCATATACTCAGATCTACGACCCTATGATTGTCTGATAAAAAACATATTTATATGTTTACTTGGATAAAAGATATGGCCGTTTATATCGCAAAAAACGCGTATTTCGACGCTATAAAGGCAATAAAAATTCATAGGATACTTCCGATTGACTAACGCCCAATATTAATAACCTATCTCCAACGTCAATCTTAGATTGTTTCATATATAGGTTATTAATATTGGGCTTTAGAATTATGAAGCTAGCATCTACAGATAGTATTAGTTCAGGAAAAAATATGAAAACCATCCATTTGTGGTTAAATTCTAAAAAATAATAGTCTTAAGAGGGGGCAAAATTTGGTATTAAAACCGCTAGTTCAAGTGAGGTATAAGATGAAAGAGCTCTGGCTAAGCTAAGCCTGAATTTCCGAAAAACCTCGAGATCTCCAATTTTTATACGAAACCAACGGTGGACAAGTTCGACTCGCGCTTGTCCGGTTTTTTTATATAGAATATAAAAAAAATTATAATATATAGTAAAAATTTCGATATTAATCTTTACTTTATATTGTTTCTCATTTTTCGATTGTCTACAAAGAATAGCCGACAGTTAAAAATAAAAGAAAAATTTAATTACTTACTAGCATAAAATCCATGCCACTACTCACTTATCTTTCATACATCGTATTATAATGAAAAAGTAAAGCAAATAGAATAACAAATACGACGTAAACAGTACAACAATAAGTATTCTACGGCACTGAAGCAGTCTACTAATTAAGGTCAAGTGAACCTTAAGTTATCATAAATAGAAGAAAATAAATGAAAACAAATCACAAAGTTTTATTCAGTTCAGAAACACGTGTTATGAACTCAGATTAATAATTTATTGCAATTCATAATGATGTATTTAAAAAACTTTTTCTAAATATACAGAACTATCATGACTAAGGGTGCAAATAAAAAAATAAAATAAATAAATCAGTTTCACGCTGTATCCCGCACACCGCAGGGTAGGCGGAGGGAACCTAGTGTTAAGACACTCCGTCCGCCACTTTCCGCCGAATTCTAGAGACATTGCGTGCTGAGTGGCGGGACTCAACGTCGCGCTTTGTCCCGACACCAGAGCGAAAAAATGGAAACATAGATTTAAAGTATTTATTTAAATTTCTTCTCCTCGAGTGGGGATCGAATCCAAAACCAGTTGCGTTTACAGCCACACTTTGTGCCTCTGCGCCACGACTGGACGTAATAATGATATATTACATAGGTACAATGAGGGACGGAGTGTCTTAACACTCCCTCTCGTCCTCCCTCCCTCTCCCTGCTATATGCGGCAAACAGCGTAAAGCTAAAAAAAAAGAAAACAAAAGGTACATAGCATACATTATACTATGTTCAGTAGAATCTAACATCGCCTTTCGCCTACGTCATTTCTTTTCTCTCTCTCTATCTAAAAAAAAATCATTTTTGATTCATATCAAACAACACGAGCGACTATTTGAAAAAAGCACAACGCATTAATCCAAACAAAATCAATTTATTATATTGATGAATAGGTAAATGTTTATGTTTACCAATTTTTACATTATGTTTACTAACAGTCTGGCTGCAATTCGCTTTTCTATTGGAAAGAGAAACACTATGTCGATATTTCTGTCTCTGTCCGCGATCGATGTGACCTTGGCAGTGCGATGCGGGGTGGGTAACTAATAGTAATAGCTATAATTCGTTGCTCAGACGCCATTATGATTAGGTGACAAAATGCACCCCCTAGGTACCTACTACCTACTCACCATTTGAGGTCACGAGTCTTTTGCTTTTTAAATCTTAAAAAATGTGTTATGGGATTTTTATTATTGTGCCTAGCTAAGCCAAGCTGTTATTGCATAGAGTAAGTTTTTTTATATAAGTATATAATAAAATTTTTACTTTTATACTTTATATTTTCGGAAATAGGCAAAGGAAGCGATACTCTATGTACTTTGCTTATTGTATTTAAGGTACTCGCTTTTAACCTTTTATTCAACATTTTTGTTCGTATTATTTTACTAGCTTTTATAAACTTTTCTAGTTAAATTTCATTATTTGGGCTAAATCAACGAAAGAATAAATATTAACTCATATTTCCAATTTATGCATCGTAAACATGTATAATGTGACCATTGTATCGCATTGGGATAACTTACTGTAAGCATCATGGTCGTGTGTACAATCGAATTCTTATTTTTAATCGAATTTTTATTTTTAAGTTATTTCGCTGCTTTGGTAAGTCAAAGCGGAGTTTAGTTCCGCCACTTAACATTGTCATGATGATATGTACTTAGGTATTCTGAAAACGATAAAAAAATCTATTGAACTACTTTTTTAGGATCAGGACCTTAACATGTAAGCATTCAGATTCACACTAGCCAATAAACCTACGTAGTGTAGGTACTTCAAAGATACAAAGAAAACAAAATATGTAGGTAGGATATTATTAATTATTATATATTTAAATAACTATATACTTCAAAAACTTACTTATTTTATTATAAATATTAAATTTATGAAGCCGAGACTACAGATTATTATTCTCGATTCCCCAAGACGGAGCTGGAGCATTCTTGGTTAGAATATAAGGGTATGAATGAAATAACATTTACTTCTTTTGCAAAGTAAACACTTTCTTGTTTCCTTTTAAACTTTAATACAATTTCATCTTTTTACAGTTTCTGATTTTTTCGGATTCATATTTTTTTCATTTAAAGTATCTATATACATATACAAATATATATATATATATGTATATATATATATATATATATATATATATATATATATACATATATATATATGTATATGTATATAGATACTTTAAATGAAACCACAGTTTTAACTACTTTATAAAAGCCTAATACAGTTTAAAAAATCCCAAAAATTAAAAAGTGATTTTTTCAAACAAAATAAATAATAACATTATCGTTGTAAAGTTAAACGTCATTTGGCAAGAACGACGCACGCACACATAAACCTATCAAAGGAAAACCGCCGCATACGCCTCATTCCGAAATCGAGTTGTAAGTATTAGTGGCAAAGTTCAAAGTTGTTTAACCTTTAGTAGTATTTTTGTAGTAGTATGTGTTCACGTTATTGGTATCTATGCGTAACTGCATCACACGAAATACAGGTATGGATAAACATCGTGAAATGAAAAAAANTTAGGATCAGGACCTTAACATGTAAGCATTCAGATTCACACTAGCCAATAAACCTATGTAGTGTAGGTACTTCAAAGATACAAAGAAAACAAAATATGTAGGTACGATATTATTATTTATTATATATTTAAATAACTATATACTTCAAAAACTAACTTATTTTATTATAAATATTAAATTTATGAAGCCGAGTTCTACAGTTTATTATTCTCGATTTCCCAAGACGGAGCTGGAGCATTCTTGGTTAGAATATAAGGGTATGAATGAAATAACATTTACTTCTTTTGCAAAGCAAACACTTTCTTGTTTCCTTTTAAACTTTAATACAATTTCATCTTTTTACGGTTTCTGATTTTTTCGGATTCATTATTCGATTTCACAGGAAATGTTTATATAACCTTTAGTAGTATTTTTGTAGTAGTATGTGTTCACGTTATTGGTATCTATGCGTAACTGCATCACACGAAATACAGGTATGGATAAACATCGTGAAATGAAAAAAAATCCTACGTCTCAATTGTTGAGTCTTGATTAATTTCGTTAGATATAGGTTTAAAATATTTTATCCTATATGCTGTTGCGAAAAGGAGCACTGATACTTCCACTCTTCCACATATCATTAAATTAGATATTAGATATTTAAAAATTCCAAACTCGAATCTGTTTAAAATTACATGTACTTTCATACTGTATACCCTATCAATATTTATTAGTATACTTCAGTACCTGGGTCCATATACCTAATATTGATCTAGTAAGCAAAGCGCTACGAATATAAAGCTACAATCACACACGTTCATTACTAGCACGAAAGCATGCTATTACTGGGTGTTATTACATAGTAACTGAGATGAGGCCGGTTGTGGCGCATAGGCACAAAGTGTGACTTTAAAGGCGACTGGTTGTGGGTTCGATCCCCACACGAGGAAATGAAATATTTATTTAAAACTATATTTCCATTTCTTTGCTTTGGTGTCGAGGCAAAACGCGGCGTTTAGTTCCGCCACTCAGCATGCAATGCCTGCATTCGGCGGAAAGAAACAGCGTGAAGCTGATAAAATTACATAGTTAGTATATGTGTCAAAGCATTGTTAATAACGAGCATGTTCATTTCGAGCTTGCTCGAAAATCGACAGTCGTTCGATTTTTAGGCATGCTACCTGCAGCGCGCGGGAAGTGACGTGCTTTGAGCGCGTGTGAATGTTTGCTTATTGGGCATGCTAGTGTCGACCAGACGCTCGCGTAAGTACGCGTACACAACATTTCTGCAAAAATATCCCGCTGTGGTGACGAAAAAACTATAAAATTTGTTAGTTTATATTGGAAAAATGTGTGCCTCATTCCTTCTTATTTTCTTTATTGATAAAAGTTTTGGGTTACATTGTATTGCAATCATACTGATGATTTTATATAGTTCTATAAAGAGGGCCACAGAGTGGTTTTCCATGTTTCACCACCTGCACTGCACCACTGGCAGGAAACTTGATAGAATATTGAGCATCGAAGTTTCTAGACCTCGCTTAAAAAGCATGCGTGTTCCATTATTTGCTTTGAGCACGCTTATACCCGAGCATTCTTAAAAAACATGCAAAAAAATAGCAAATGTGTCACTTTGAGTAGCACGCTCGTTTCTAGCATGTTAATAAGCATACCATTTATTGAGAATGTGTATACTATCTGCCTACTTAGCTATGTGTTTGTTATGTTTCACACATAGCAAAATTTGTATCACAATTGTTGTGTCCCACACATAGCAAAGTAGGCAGAGGGAACCTGTGAACCTAATGTTAAGATACTTCCTTTTCATTAGGACACTTCCGTTCGTCACTTTCCTCCGAATTCTGGTTGCGTTGCGTGTTAATGATATTCAATTACAACCACTTGTACCTAGTTGTGTTACATTTGTAACGTGAAACTCCATATTAATATGAAAATGAAAGTACAAAGTTTTTAATTGTTATTGTGAAAAATATATTATAGAAAACAAAATATCTATAAATAAAAATCGTCCTTGAAAGTTAGCGAAGATTCAATTGTATATTATTTAGTACCAGTCTCGCAATTTAACGTATTTATAAATTCAACGAAAAGAAAAGAACGTTGGTACGGCTTTGTTGAGTGCTTTTTGAGACATCTTCACTTGACGTCATATTTAAAGACCTGCGTGTTTGGCTTTGGACTAACTACTAGCTAAAATATGTCACAGTAAAACATTCAATTGTTTAAATTTTTGAGACTCCGATTTTGTATACTAATTGCAACGTATCATAATTTAAAAAAAAAGTTTTAAACTTGCTTAGAAATAATGAAAGTAAGGTATAAAGTATTTTTTTGAACTCGTTTTAAATGAGATTACAGTAACTTTTCTTAAGCAAGCCTTAAACCGTGGAAACGACTTAACAAGAAAATGTATAATCACAAGTCAATATAGAAACGAGAGACTTTTAAAACTTAGTAAACGCGACCGACTATTTCATTTCCTCGAGTGGGGATCGAACTGTGGGTTCTATGCTCGAGGAAATGGAATATCTATTTAAATATATATATTTAATTCCTTTGCTCTGGTGTCGAGGCAAAATGCGGCGTTGAATTGAGTTGAGTTCGTTGAATTCTTCAGAAATCGGTGGAAACTGGGGAACGAACGTCATAACACTAGGTTCCTTCTGCTTCACACAGCAGGGTATGCTGTGTGAAACTGATTTAATACCTATAGTAATTTCCGTGACGAAGTCCGGACATTTCTAGTCAGGATGTGGCTTAGCCTAGCATCCATGTGTCTTATAGAATGAGAAAACTATTTTTATGACACTTATATAGTATGTTATAAAAGTAACGTTTCATTTATAATAGTGTGACGTAGACTAAAAATATATAATACATAAAAAGTCTTTTGCTTTATTAGATTCTCGTAATAGATTCAATGCCTATTTACATTTACAACAATAATTAGATATACCTTTTATCATATTTAAGTCAAGTCAAGTCAGCTTCTCGCTGTATCCTGCACACAACAGGGTAGGCAGAGGGAACCTAGTGCTAAGACACTCCGTTCCCCACTTTCTGCCGAATTCTGGAGGCATTGCGTGTTGAGTGGCAGAACTCAACGCCGCACTTAACCTCGACACCAGAGNCACTTCGTGCCGCTGCGCCACGACTGGCCTACGGATATTTGTTTTTGTAATTTGCCTATTAAAAATCGATTACAATTTCGGAAAGTACTGAACTTCTGTATTTATTACTCTATCCATCATGTTAAGATAATCAAAAGTAGGCGTATATTTACATTCATTTCACATATCAAAATTATTTTTTCTTATCGATGCATCCAACGATAATGTCAAGTTGTACGCATAGGCCTTGTAGGCTATACCTATCCTGCGTTTAGTCCTGCGAACTGCGTTCAGATTACAGGGGGAAGTCGATAGCTTCACGCATGCGCGGTACAGCCTCAAATATCAGACGAGATAATATGTATAACCTTTATTCTATTAACATAAGGTTTAAATTAACCAACCACCTATAGGGAACAAAGAAGAGCTTCAAGGAGTAGGATAATTTATCTCTATTGAGCTTTCACTAAGTTATAAAGTCTCTTTTTGTTGAAAACTCTCTTGTGCGTAGTGAAAATGCTTCGCACGATTAATGACTTGAAACCTTTGTGTGGTCGCTAGTCTTAAAATACGTACTATGGAACTTTTTTCGTACTATTTAATTTTAAGTAGACAATTAAAATTTGATATTTCATTAAGCCAGGCCATTCGTGGCGCATGGGCACGTGTGACTGTAAAACCGACTAGTTTTGGATTCGATCCCCACTCGAGGACATGAAATATTTACTTATATTTTTATTTCCATTTCTTCGCTCTGGTGTCGAGCCAAAGCGCGGCGTTGAGTTCTGCATCTCAATACGCAATGCTTCCAGAATTCGGCAGAAAATAGGGAACAGAGTGTTTTAACACTATGTTCTCTCTGCCTGCTGTGTGTGGGATACAGCGTGAAGCTGATTTATTTATGTATTTTTTATATTTCAATAAGTAACCAAAAAAATATATGACAAAAAATAAATTATATTATAAAAATACCACAATACAAAAAAATATTAAATAATTTAAGTAATAATGTAGTTTATTTTTTAAGGTTCTATTAAGCTATTACCTACGTAACTATGATAAATATTGAAATAACATTTTGATAAATATAAAACCAGTCAATGGATAAAGAATAACAAAAAACCGCATTGCACCCAAATCTAGGTAGAAGATTGAAGCCAGTAACTATTTGGATTAAAAATTCTCAAATAAAGGACTGTCGTTTTTGGACGTTCCAATTTATTTCTTCCATAGCAGATATTACGAAGTTTATTGACAGTTGCAGCTGGACGCGAGCCATACGTTTGAAACGTTAAGTCAAAAATCATTCATAAAGCTTACTTTGATATTTTTTATACTAGAAAACTTGTAAAGAATATTCTTTTGTATAAATGTTTTTTTTTACCTGTTCATATGTATAGAATTTTGCGGAATAAGCAAAAATATTAATAAAATACTTTGTTGTTCCAATTCGAATAAATTGATCGTCAGCTTTTAGGGTAGGTAACTTAATTTAAAGTGGAATGTTTAACTATAATAAAAAAATATCTTAAATATTGCTTCATTAAAATAGTTTTAAATCGCCAACAATTGTGTGCGACCATGATCACATTTTTATTAAACAGTATGTTAGTGTTAATTTTGTTGTATAAATTTAATTAAGGCAGTGAAGTGTCTGACTACACACGCGATAATTGTGTGTTCGAATCCATTCCGAGGAATGTTAATATGTTTTTTAGTAGATATATTATTTAGTAGATATATTATTTAGTAGATATATTATTAAGTAGATATATATTTAATATGTTTTAGTAGACAATGATTAATTGATCAAAATTTTGTACAATTAAGAAAATTAGTTTTTACTATTCCTCGCAATAAGCAAACTGTTCACTAAAGCTTAGTTGACTTGAAATACTTTAATAAATAATTATAAATACAGTAAATGCATATCTCTTTCCATTATTTCTTTATATTTCTACTTAAATTAATTTTAAAAGGTTATCTATTCATATTTACATAATTATATGTACCTACATAAAATTACGTCTCGGTGGTGTCTGGAAATAAGAAATAAGTAAGAATCCTCTTGTATAATTTTTTATGCATTTTTCTTTGCAATCGTGCTCTTGCAGAATAACTATTAATAGAATTTCAGCTTATCTGTTTATGTTTGTAATTTGTATGTTCATGTACGCGGCGTAAAAGCTGTTGCACGTATTGGATGCGGTTTTCACAGCTGTATTGATGGAAGTCTAATTTATTATTATGTTATATCTTGGTACGCTGCCAAGGAACAAAATTATATGCAAGCTATGGTACCTGCGGCGGGTACTGGATAAATACTTACTAAATTTACTAAATATTTAAAGAAATTACTTACAAGTAGGAACGTATAACGAAAACACAAACGAACGTATGCCATAGGTATTATATTATTTCTTACCAAAGAATACTCAAAACAATATTATTTTTGTAGAATTTAAAAAAATGTTACGTAGTCGGACTTACTGAGGGAACCAAATTCATTGGTTAACGGGAAGTATGTCTTATAAAGGTTGAAAAACTTTAGTTTGCGTACGTACTTGTAAACTATATACTTGTATACGGTTAAAACGAAGCAAAACCAAAGATACAAAGATACCTTTTGAGATTAAGTTAAAAGCTTAATTTTTCTGGGCTTCAGGGAATCAAATCTAAATCAAAATGAATAAAAAAACGATATTAATTTCAGCTTATTACTCCTACACAATCTTCAGAAAATACGAACAAACGAACTATATAGAAATCCGATAAAACACTTATCGGTATCCTTTCTATGTCTTACGTATATGTAATAAGAAATAACATAATACTGTATTTTAGAAATGTACTATATACTGTATGTAAGAAAAAACTAAATACTTATATGACTAGATACTTTATTGTTCGTCGGTGCGTATTTTTCTTAGTTATTATTTGTTATTTGTGAAAACAGGTAAGATTGTACTGAAATGTCATTGAACTAGTAAGTTTACCTAAACACAACAGTCAATTAGGTAATACGTCCTTTGTATGTAGGCTGGACGCTTTCAAAGTAGTATAGACTACCAACCAATATAGAGTGTAGTAATTCGTTTAGTTTCAAAGTTAAACGAGGCCAGTCGTGGCGGAGCGGCACAATGTGTGACTGTAAAACCGAATGGTTGTGTGTTCGATCCCCACTCGAGGAGATGAAATATTTAATTAAGCTTATATCTCCATTTCTTCGCTCTGGTGTCGAGGCAAAGCGCGGCGTTGAGTTCTGCCACTCAATACGCAATACCTCCTGAATTCGGCAGAAAGTGGGGAACGGAGTGTCTTAACGCTAGATTCCCTCTGCCTAACTTGCTGTGTGCGGGATAGAGCGTGAAGCTGATTTATTTATTTTATTTAAATGATTTATACATGTGCACACCGAAACAATACCATCAACAAGTAGTTTAGTGGCTTAAGTTGTGAGTTGTCCCATTGCCATCCATATAGTAAAACGGTGTATTCAACGGTGTAGTCAACTAGGTAGGACAATCTAAATATTCAAAAACATATTCATATGTACAGAAACAAACATATTTTCTGTAAATGGGAATGTATTTTTGTAACTAAATTTTATTTTTAGGGTTCCATACCTCTTAAGAAAAAAAGGATCCCTTATAAGATCACTGAAAAAGTCGTATTTCTAAATTTACTTAAAAAAAGATATGGCTGTACTTCGACACTAAAAAGGAAATCAAAATTAACAGACCTAGAAGACCTACTTCCGGTTGACCTAGAAGTATGAAATTTGGCAGCTAGTATCTACAGGTATTACTAGTTAAGGAAAAAATCTGAAAACTGTACCTTGTGTTTATTTTAAAAATAATAGCCTTAAAGGAGGACAAAATATGGTTTCAAAACTACAACTAAAAAAAGCTGAATTTCTGAAAAAACTCGATGCCTCTAATTTTTGTACAACCCTCGGTGGGACTGTTCGAGGTTTATATGGTAATTCGTATTTTTTGGCTTTATCTTTGTCGAAGTAGCCAGAGAGAATAGAGCGCCAAAAGTTTCGATTTCTGCATACCTTTTTCGCCTCGCCCATCATTAACATCTTTATTATAATATGACCTTCGTAGTATCCTCACCGTCTTCAGAAGGTCACCTTCCTCCAGTATCATCGATACAGTGCTCTCGTAGGTTAACCGAGTACTCTTCCTGCCTCTCTTGCTTAATAGCCTTTTTGCCTGATTTCTTTACTAATTCTCCTGAACACCTTCTTCTTTTTTCTTATGTCACGCCATTCTGTTCATATCTTTGAATCGATTTCGAATCAAATCGAATCCACATAGTCAAATTACTTTATAAGTATATATTTACATTTATAAACTATGTTGTTGCAATACATATTTCTACACTATTGGTAAGTTTACAGACAGCAACGAGTGCATCTGGACGCAGGCCAGCGACCAGACGCTGAGCCAAGTTTAAACAAATGTAGATAATTTTTTACTGTTAAATATAGAATGGAACGTGTGTAATATTATTTAAGATTATGTAATGCTAAATTATTATGAATTAACGTTGTCGTGGTACCGTTCAAACATTATATATATTATACAAATTCATATGTAAACAAAATATTTACGCACTCTAGTAAAAAAATACAAAGTTAGAATCCGCCACCCAAAATGTAATGAGGACATAGTGGCACAGCGTCGGACTGTAAAGCAGCGGTTATGGATTCGATTCCCACAAGGGGGAACGAATTGTTTTTAGCATAGGAAATATGATATTAAAGCTGCTAGTTCAAGTATCAGATTATTTGGAATATTGAGATTGTTCGAAGTTTATACGGTAATTCTCAATTTTTTTTTGCTTTATCTTTGGCGAGGTAGCCTGAGAAAATATAGCGCCAAATGTTTCGGTTTCTGCATACCTTTTTCCTTTTTCGTATCCTCACTCTTTAGTTCTCAAATTCGCGAAGCATGCAATAGCTTTAGGTAAAAAAATATGTATATAAATAAAGCAACTTCAAATTAGAAACTGTTTCATTCGTACGAACTACTAACAAAATTTTACTTTGTTTGTACAAACTAAAATAAACTATGAACCTAAAACATATGTAATTAAAACTTTATATGTATACAAAAGTTTTCAATTACATGTAGAGAGGTTTGTTCTGTAGGTAAATAACTTGACTTTGATAATATATCCATGTTTCTGTTGCTATATTTATTATTTACTTTATATAACTAGCTAAGAGCGGCGTTGAGTTCTGCCACTCAACACGCAATGCCTCCAGAATTCGGTAGAAAGTGGGGAACGGAGTGTCTGAACTCTAGGTTCCCTCTGTCTACCCTGCTGTGTGCGGGATACAGCGTGAAGCCGATTTATTTATATAACTAGCTGTTACTAACTGCTGTTAACTAGCTCTATTCTTAACTGCGTTTGATGTATTAAGCACAATTCAAACTAGAAATAATCGAAACTAAAATACTAACGAACATAAGTACGTACGAGTAATACGAACACTCAAAAATAGTTCTCGTCTGTACTATTTATTAGCATATTGTAAAATATTAGCTCAATGTAAAAAAGTTTAATTATTTATTAAACACGCGCTAACTATACCAATAAGAACATTCCTAAATAAAGCCACAAGGAAGTTGCCAACAACTTCTGAAGGATCTGGCAAAGATTTGAATTTTAGATGCCAAAACTAGTTTAACAAATATGCTTTATTAGATGAAAGTAAATCTGAACATACTATTTTGGAAATATTATTATATTGTTATATTTTACTAATATAACTATCGATAATAATAAATACCACCTAAACATATAATTTCTGCTAAATTTTGTACCGATGTAAGCACACGGCATGTACTTACATTAATCTATATCAATTTCTTGTATATAAAGGACCATAATCTTGACATAACTTCTCAAACATAAATTATCAAATTAACTGAATTTGATGCCTAATGTGATATAATTACTAATAAAAATTGATATCAAACAGTCGTGGCCTGGTGGCACAAGGGTGCGACTAGGGTAAACACGGTGTATATCTTCATTCTCTCTCTGGTAACGAGGCAAAGTGTGGCGTTGAGGTCCGCCACTCAAAATGGAACTCAAGAATTGGGTGATAAGTGGGAGCGCAGTGTCTTAACTCTATGCACCCTCCGCCTACACTGCTATATGCGGGGATACAGCGTGAAGCTGAAGTAGAAGAAAATTAATAAAGCTAATAAAGAGTATAACAACTCAGGTGAATTTAATATAAGAAAATCAACAATAACTTTACATTTTACCAAGAAATTAACTTGCACAAAACACATATAATGGACACTACTGCAGTTATAAAGAACAAAAGAGGTGGCGCAAAAAGTAAGCGTTGAGTAAGGTCAGTAAGTAAACTCAAAAGTTAGGAGTCAGGATGCGGTTTTATTTAAAGTTTAAAACAACTGGAGCGTTGTTGAGAGCTTTTTAAATTTCCTATTTTAGTGCTACTTTCAAATATGACTTTATTATTATATTTTATTTATTATTACATTTCCTTTAATTTTATTATTGAAAAACAAAATAATTGAAACTTAAAAAATATAATTTTAGTTTACTTCACATTTAAATTTAAAATATTTCACATTCAAAAGCTCCATCGTATCGTACTCGTAGAGCAGATTTAGTGAATTTGATGCATAGTACCCGCTGTGTTGGTTGTAAAATATTTCTTCAAATACAGAATTCTTAAACAAAGTACGATTTTAGAGTTCTCAAGTAGCAAGCATTACCTCTAAACGAGCAAAGAGGATAAACGGACCTATTTATTCTAGGAAATAAACGCGAATATTTAATTAGTTAGAACGTTCTAGGTCGGTAAGATGCAGTGGTGCATCGATCGCGACCTACTTGCAGGTCAACTGCCGTGCACCTTTAACCCCACCCACCTCAGGGTTGGCGCTTGAGAGATTTAATAAATAACTTTTCTAGTTTGCTCCCTGGTTTTACTTAAAAGTATAATAAATGTACAAGCATAATAAATAAAAAAATCAGCTTCACGCTGTATCCCGCACACAGCAGGGTAGGCAGACGGAACCTAGTGTTGAGACACTCCGTTCCCCACTTTCTGCCGAATTCTGGAGGCATTGCTGTGCTGTGTTGAGTGGCAGAACTCAACGCCGCGCTAAGCCTCGACACCAGAGCGAAGAAATGGAAATATAAATTTAAGTAAATATTTCATCTCGTCGAGTGGGGATCGAACCCGCAACCAGTCGGTTTTACAGTCACACTTCGTGCCGCTGCGCTACGACTAGCCTCAAGTATAATAAATGTGTATATATTATTATTATTTAGGTTTATATTCACGTTACATACTTTTTCATTCTCCGCCTTAGTTCCATGTATGATATACCTAATTATGGATAACGAAATTAAATCGTAATAAGTAAATGACAATATTTTTCCCTTGAGTAGTTAACAGGCCCCGAAACAATGCGTTCAATCAAATTCTTTCCAGTTCTGCTATGATGGCGTCAAGAATTTCTATGATTCCTTTTGAAAGAAACATTTTAAAATGTGTACCTATAGTCAGATAATAAATAACCCGAGATATATTAATATTTACCACTTTTAAACCATATACCACTTTTACATTTTCCTTATCGCGAAAATGAAAGTAATTAATATGTAATTATTGTTTCGAGTGAGAATCGAACGCGCAACTATCGCAAAGTAGTATCGTGGCATAGTGACACTTTGTCCCTCTATATCACAATAGTTACACAAAATATTCACCTCATATATTTTATGATCTTGCATTTAGGAAATGTACCGAAAGTGGAAAACGGAAGTGCCATAATGGGAACGGAGTCTTAACACTAGATTCCAAGGTTCCCTCTACCTACCATGCCACGTGCGGAATTCAGCGCGAAGCTAAAAATAAACAAATGTCGGAATACTCGTATATTTATATCATTTAATATTTAATGAGAAACCACTTTCATAGTCAACCCTAGAGAAACCACAGATTTCATTCAAGTTTTAGTTATTCAAGTTGTTCTTTCTCCGCACACCTTTTTGCTAATTCATTTGCATTTTATTATAATACTAAATAAAAAGTAATGAAAAGATAAATTATGTATCTTCATCCAAGTAGTAGTAAAAATGATGTATTAAAAAACCGGACAAGCGCAAATCGGACTCGAACCAAATATCAAATTTTGCCCCCTTTTAAGGTTATTATTATTTAGAACTTAACTTCAAAGAATGTTTAAAAATTTTTCCAGAGTAGTTTCACCTGTAAATGCTAGCTGTCAAATTTAATAATTCTAGGTCAACCGAAAGTACCCTATTAATTTTGATTTCCTTCATAGTATAGAAATACGCGTTTTTTGCGATATAAACGGAACCATATCTTTTATTTTAAATAAATGTACAAATAGGTTTTTTTTTTCAGGAAATCATGGGGCCGTAGATTTAGGTATTTGGTTTGAATTTCAACTCGATATCTCCAAGCGTTCTGGAGATGCATATAAGCTCTTGACAGACAGACAGACAACAAAGTAATCTTATAAGGGTTCCTTTTTTCCTTAAAAGGTACGGAACCCTAAAAATATTAGTGTACATTACTTTCTCAGGTTGAAGGTTTAATTCTTATTTTTTTTCACAATTTTCATTACTGTAAAATGAATGAGGGTAATAATAAATAATTACATAATTCAGAAATTAATTTTATCTCAAAGAAGAAAGTTGTTCAAAGTCGTTCCAATAACATAAATTTATTTCAATGAAAAACGGCTAATTGCGAGTCGGACTCGCACACGAAGGGTTCACCGCTGTACGTTACAGAGTGTACGTTTGTTCATAACAAATCACTTAAATATTTATTTTATTGTTTTTAGTATTTAGTATTTGTTGTTAAATTCTAAAATATGTTTACGATTACTCATTTTAATGATTACTTGTTATTTTTTGCTTCACAATAAAAGGGTCTACGGTGTTAATAAGAAAATATAAATAAACATTTTATATTTTCCTTTATTAACAATAAAGGTCAATAAAATCAGTCAGCCATTAAGCTTTATACTTTGTATAATATATTTGTCAATATAATTATTTTATAGAACAAAATCCATGTAATATTACGATAATAAAAGAACAATTTATTATGTCAATATTCTACAACTACATTTATTAAGTTACAAAAAATACTATAACAATTATTTAAACAATTAGAAATTTTTGTTTGTATTTAACCTTACTTTGTTAAAGTTAAAATAACTTTTGACATTTTCGTCTAAAAGAAATTATCCTTTTGCTAACTTTTTATTATTATTATTATTTTTTACTTACAATTTTTTATCTGTAACATATTTTTAGAAAAAGCAAAAAAATCAAGTAGCGGGACTTGAACCCACGACTTTTGAGAACCGGCTAAGAGCGCTGATCACTAAGCCGCACCTTCGCATCACCTCACCTCACCATCACCTTAATACGGTTGTTACATGTTATTTTTATGTTGTTAGCATCTCAGTAGAGAGATTTTCACAAATTTTCACTATCCAAAGATAATTGCTTAGAATAGAGCATGTTTTTTAATTATTTTTTTTACATTTTATCTTTTTATTTACTAAAAATATTTATCTTTATTAAGTGTGAAATAACACTTCAAAAATGTTAAAAGCATAAATTGAGTTTATATCAGCTAATTATGAAAGAAAAAAATTAAAGGTCTTTCTTATTCTTAAAGAAATAATAAAATCGATTTTATGATTACGATGCTTAGAACTAGAAAAAACCGTGACCTCTTTTAAATACATTATAATACAATTAGTACTAACGTTAATTGGTATGTATATACACAGTATTTATTTACAATAAAGATTAGATAACTATACAATATTTAATAAATCTCCCATAAAAATGTTTAAAATATAGAGAAAATCAGTGACATTTTACTCCATTTTTCGTAGCCGATTCATATAAAACATATTTTCATACATATCAAATATTAGCGACCCAGCCGCGGCTTCGCCCACCTTAAGCTTATTGTTATATTGTGGGCTGTGGCCAAACTATACACAATTTTTACATAAATTTTTACTATGTTATTCGGATGTATGACTATGTTACTGTTTCATCTAAATTCGTTCGGTAGTTTTTGTCTGGAACAAATATCAATTCTCAAAAACTTTTACACTTACCTTACTTTTTTTTATAAGTAGGTTTAGTAGGAGTAACATCGTCTCTAATAATATTTACGTTTCGAAAACAACAGTCATCTAGAAGAATAATATTAAATGGCTTGACGACAATGCGTTATTAAAATAATGATAAAATAAGCACAACTGGAGTGTTACGGATGTCTAAGAAAACAGGCGCTCGTATGTACAGTCGTGTACATAATATTTGATATTCAGACAACTGTCTCTTTGTCTCATATTATATACAAAACTGCGTAATACATTTTTTTTCATTTTATTAGTAATGTTATAGATATAAGGTCGAAAACTTTCTTTGAATATGTATTTTGGGGATCCCAGTAGGTACAAAGGGATTTTCTCTCCCCGCTGTTCCGCGAGCCCGATCGCAACACTAAAGTACAGTAGACCGCGACGCTAAATGACATTTACTCCGACATACTCTACATGTGAGCGACGTATTGCATATTATGCACATGTCTGTACATGCGCGATGTTGACTCGTGCCTGTCCGCGCAGGTGAACCTCCGAAACATCATAGCTCGCAGCGTTTATAATCCCCACATAAAGTACGGCCGACGAGTCGTAGTCTCTCTGAAGTTAGATTTTCTGAACTTTTGTACATTGTTCACTCGGGAAGAAAATAACATAAAGTAAAAAAATCTTAAAATCAAATTGCGCAGCCATCTACAGCTTCAGTGGGACCACGACTCGTCGACCGTACTGTATCAAGGATACATATATAATAATAATGCGAGTAAATATTTTAATAGTATAAAGAGACATGAGTAAATTAGCTTATGTATTATAACTGTGTTATATACTATAATTTCATATTTCAAATTTATGTAACGGATTTCCAAGTTATATATGTAAGATTTTTTTTTAAGTTTATATTTTTTCTGTTCAATAATAAAAAATCATAATATTTCACAACACAGTCTAACTAAATAACAAAGATATTTTTCTTATATTTATAAAATATTCACTTATATTTATAAAATAAATTGAAAAACCACAGATTCACTACAAAAAAGTCAAAACCACTATAACAGAAATAAAAAAAAACGAAACTAGGCTGTCCACAGACTAGTCTAAAGTCTAGACTAGTCTTTTCACGACTCAGCGTGAATTGTGATATTTAATATATTTGTTATATCAGTAACGATGTCTATTTGGATACATGTTATTCTGCACATTGGGGTTGTTTTGTTGCACTGGGTAACCTTGAGTTATACTGCCGGGTTTTGAAGACTGGAAGTATAAAATATAATATGCGTGTTAATAAATATAATCTAAGACCTAAATACAGTCTCTATATTTTCTACGTCTTAAGTCAAAATTTTAAAAGATTATTATTAAATTTGACGTTTTGTTGAAATGTGTGGGTTGACTCTTTTTAATATGAAAACGACAAAATATTCTTCACATAATTTGTCAGTAAAAGATCAGATGCCCATTAGACACGGTCTACTATTTTATTTTACTTTTGACAGAACCTACATGCAATATACTCTATTCTATAATAACACTATTGTGAGATACAAAAAAAACTTTAATCCACAAAAAAAAAAAACACGATTTAACACAAAAACTGAGATTGAGACTCGCCAACAGAGGGTTCCGTACAAATTTCATAACTGGGAAATAGCAACCTGAAAAAGTTGACAAACATATGTTTGCAGGCATGTATGCATCCATTTTGTACGAAATGAACGAGAAAAATATAAAATTGGAATGATTCTATTGTGATATATTTATAACTTTCTATTTTCCTGACTTTTTTGAATTGTAAGTTTTCACAAATTTCATAATTTTACGACCTATAATTTTACAGAATACGACGACATAATTTTACAGAATTTTATGAACGTACTCTAAACGTTATTGGGGTATGTGGCCTATTTTTTTTTTGTGTTTTAAGGAACTGTAGACATGGATATTTGACATTTATTTCAGCTTGATATTTCCACGCAATCTTTTAAAAAATGGACAGTCAACGAAGTGATCCTATAAGGATACCGTTGTTTTGTTTCGAGGAATGCCCACCTGCATGTTGGAGTGCTGCGGCGCGGTGTGTATGGCGAGGTGGCGGCTGGAGGGCGGCGGCTGCGCGTAGGCCACGCCGCTGCTCACCGACGGGTGGTGCGCCTCGCTCAGACCGATCAGCACTTGAGGCTTTATTCACATACAATTATTGGTATAATTCAATTAACTAAAATTAAAAAGTACTTTATTTATTAAACCAGTTTAATGTAACAAAAAATGTTGTAAATATGTCTTTAAAATGCATAGATCTCCTTAAAAGTCTTATACATTTTTCACAAATTTATTTTCCAAATGCATTTTAAAAACAATACTTTTATGTATGCATGTATTACAATTTTTTTGGCTATTTCCGACAAATAATCCATTATTCTTTTTATGCGTTGGCATTATTCGCCAATGTTAGTATTTTAATATTATTCATATGTTTTATGTAAATAATATTAATATAACAATAAAAACCTATAAACATATTTCACCTTTCTTAATAGTTTAATATATTACCTGAGGCTCCTTCTTCTGGTCGGCGGCGTGCTGCGCGTCCCGGGTCTTCAGCATGTCGAGGTACATGGGCTGCGCGGGCGCGTACATGAGGCTGGAGTGGTGCGGCGTGTGCGGCGTGTGCGGCGTGTGCGCGTGCGCGTGGTGCGCGTACAGCAGCGGCGGCGGCCGCTCCGCCACCACGCCCACCACGCCCGACGTCGGCAGCGCGTAGTAGCCGCCCGACGCCGCCGCGCCGCCCGACCCGTACTGCGACGGCGTGTGCTCTGAGAGTTAGTGTATTACGTTATCTATGACTATAACTGATATTGTATGTATTGTAGTGCTCGGATAATATTTCGTTAAGTCCATTTTTAAAATATTATTTAAAACATGTAATATACATAAGTGTTATATACAATGGATTATATTAATTAAAGAGACACAACACATCTACAAGGCAAGGTTAAAATACAAAAGAAATAGGAAAAATTGATAAAGATGAAGACGAATATGTGATAAAGATGAAGACGAAATACAAAAGGAAATTAGTTTGTTAAATGAAAATGTGATTGACATAACACCATAATGTTCTTATTCCATATCTTATAAGTCAATAATTAATTAATGTTATATAGCTCCTTATTGAAAAAGATAAACACTTCAAATATATCTTTTGTAAGATTTTCTACTAAAACACTATCATAGAAAAATAAATGTTATATACTCATATATATATAAATATATTTTTTATTTATATTATATTTTTTTTATTTTCGTGTATGATATTGTATCTTCAGTACATTTTTAACAAGTTAAGATAAATTTAAGAGATTTTATAACTTAAATAATGAAATTTTGAATTATCCTCTAAGTAAATCGATATGGAATAAGACGAAATAAAAAAGATGAGCGTGCAAGGTACCAAGCGACAGTGATCCTAATGACACCTAGATTACAACTCACTGTTCCATAGCACTGCGCGCGCCATTTGGCGGCCCATGCGATTGTCCTCTACTTCTGTAAAAGATTTATTATATACCACACATATATAATTATATATATTTAGTGTTTTATATATATATACATAATTATTGTATAATTTTAAGTATTTATACATTTTTTTTTATTTTTGCAATTTTTTTCTATAGACTTTAGAGTCTAAAGAATGAAAAATAAATAATAATATGTAACATAGCGTTTTATTAAATGACATTATATGAAATTAAACACAGTGATCTTTATATATTTGAAAAACTTAAAATAATATTACACTTACTATAACAATTACTTTAATAAGTAACATACACTTATTTTAAATAGTACTCAAAACCGTAGATAATTATAATTTATAATGAATATCTATACCAAATATATAATATAAAAATAAAAATAATCAATAAAAATAACAAAACAAAGTCACTTACTATGATCAGAATAAACAGCCTGATGTTTCATAGGTGGCTGATGAATTCTATGTGCATATAAGGCATATGTTGGTGATGGACTCCTTTGTCGTTTCACACTGGACTGTATGGGTCTTACAAGACTTTGCTGTTGCGGAAACAACATGTAGTTTGAGTGCTTATTCTTGAACAAAGAGAACATATGCATGAAGTTTTTGTAATTAACAATTATTTAAATAGAGGAGATAGAAATACTTTTTATTAATATTAGGCTCTCTCCCACACACTGAGGGAACTTAGTGTTAAGATCCTACATTTATGTCTCATTTCATCACTACATCCTTACTTAAAATGGAGACCCATATTAAGTAAGGATGTAGTGATGAAATAAACCCACAATCATGAAAAGTATAGTGTACTTGAAAAGTTTTCTTGAAAATTGGAATTGAAAATTTCATAATCATAACAAAGCCTCGCCAATAACACATCAGTGAGCCATGACTTTTATCATCAGTTCAAAAGAATCAGTGTTTTGTTTTTTTTCCAAATGTTGTATTGTTACTTCTTAAAAATAACATCAATCAATTCAATCAATAATTGATGAAAAGTATTAATGAACTCAAAATATCAAAGAAAATGAACTATTGCTTATATTTTCTAAGTAATATATTTATATTTTATGTATTTTTATTTTTTTATCAATTAGATAAACAGTTTTGTTAGCTTAGTGCTGTTTTTCATGCATGCATTAAGCAGGGTAGACAGACAGAAGATAGATTTGGGAAATTCTCAAGACGAAAGATGTATTCAGTGGTGAGATTCAATGCTGGGCTTTGTTTCATTACCATAGATAGGAAATAAAAATGTGGAAATAAACAAGTGGGAATACAATCTATAATCATCACATCTACAGTGACGCGCTGTGCCTGTGCTCCACAAAAATCATGTAGAATACGTATTTTGTCTTACTTTATTTATCATGTGTGGTGCAATTGGAGGCCTTCCCTGAGATGGTGGAGGTTCACCTTGCCCAGTAGATGTAGGCATTGCAAACATTGGTATATGAATATTACCCATTGGCATCTTCATTGGCTGCATTTCACTGGAAATTATAAAATATAATATATTGTTAAGAAATATCTTCAAAAAGCTTTATATTTTTGTTTTCATTTATAATTACTTTACTTTCAAAATTAGCCTTAACTTTTTTGTTTTTATTTATGCTGTATCCTGAATATATCAGGGTAGCAACTGTTACTAGTGTTATAACACTCTGTTTCTCATTATCTATATTTTTCATTGCATCTTGCAAAGCACTTTATCTTACCAGAGTGAGAAAATAAAAATAATAAATCTCATGAGTAGGAATTGAGTCCACAAACATTTACAAAAATAAAAGTAAAAAAGTTTAAAACTTCCTACTTAGTCTCCTTTTGCTGCTGTCTTTTCCTATTTTCATCTTCATTGAGCACTCTCTTTAATTGCATGAACAACTGTTGTTTTTCCTTTTCAAGGTGCTTTAATTTTTGTTCCAGTTGTTCTATTTGTTCTTTTGTTTCCTCTGCAAGATAGTATTCATTTTACATTTTCCTAAATGTCGAGTATGTTAATATTGTACAATCTTTAATAATTGCTAATATAAAAATAAATAAATCAGCTTCACGCTGTATCCCGCACACAACAGGGTGGACAGAGGGAACCTAGTGTTAAGACACTGCATTCCCCACTTTCCACCGATTCAGAGTCATTGCGTGTTGAGTAGCAGAACTCAACGCCGCGCTTTGACTCGACACCAGAGCGAAGAAATGGAAATATAAATTTAAGTAAATATGTCATCTCCTCGAGTGGGGATCGAACCCATAACCACTCGATTTACAGTCACACTATGTGCCCCTGCGCCACGACTGGCCTCAAAAAATAAATAACTTTCCAAGAAAATAAAATGTTCTTACCTAATGTCATAACATCTTGTCTTTCTCTGGCTTCACGCTCTTTTCTCAACCTCTCTTCCTCGACTTCAGCCTCGTATTCTGTTAAAGGTATTATATTACATAAACAATTAAATGTAATACACTTAAGCCATTATATACAGTAACATAATAAATTATCAAATATACCCTCTTTTTTCCTTTGCCTTTCTCGTATTATATATCTTTTAAGTGCACTCCACATTTTCTCATTAGCATCATTTTGTTCTTCAGCCGTTGTAGAAGTCACCGCAGGCATTTTGCTTTTATTGTATCAAGTTATAAAGTAATAAAATATCAGTTATTTAATAGGTCGAGTGTAATATTACTGTCAAATTCAATAAATCGTAAATAAGAATTAACTAATAAATAAACATATACATAGTATAAATTTGTTTGACATAAGTATGATACTTCTACGTTTCAGATTGAATAGACAATCATAGAGTATAGAAAATTTAAATATAGATTACAATAAAAAAACAATACAGTTGAAGAAAAAACACAAATTAAATCCAACAAAAAAATACATGAATTGATAAACCATAATAAATTGGAATAGTTGTAGTCAATGAAATATTATATTTTAATAGTGACACAACTTGTTATAATTTTACTGTTATAAAGTAATTATCAAAATGTTTATTTAATTAGAATTAGCGGGCCAAACGCGTCCTCACCTTGTTACAGTCAGTGTTATATTTTTGTAAAATTATACAAAATGTACATATTTATATAAATTATAGCCCATATGTTATTGTTATCATCATTTTTTATTCATCAAATTATATCAATTTCTATTCATATAAATCTGTTTAAGAGTTTTTGCGTGTAAGTGGAATAAACATTCATCGTCATGAACCTTCATATTTATAATATTAGTAGGATTATAGTTTATCCAAATTTATCAGAATCCGCATAGACATGTTACTGTTATTTTTATAAGCACTAAATTAGAAAGGGTAAATGGTAAGGGTAAATTACTTTAATGCCAGAAGTTATTTAACTTTACCATTTTGTATTATGAACTACAAATCACAAGCAATACTAATAATGAATAAATAATTTGTACCATATTGAATTGTTCATTGTAATGTTATTACACAATAGTAATAAAACTTATTTGTAATTATAATAGTTATTTAATTTTATATATCAATTATTTTTATTGTATATTAAAATAAATACTGGTCTATGCTTTCGATTTTTTATGTCAAAAGTCAAAATTCAAAAGCGTAAATCGCTACTGTGCAGTAGATTTGCTAGTTGACATTGGCAATATTTTTTAATTTTGATTATTGAAGGATGATAAGAAACTAAAGTCAAACATTGATTGATAATAAGTGATAATATTATAGTTGTTTAAAAAGTTATATTCATCATCTACCTATACCACAATAAGTAGGTCAAAAGTTTCTACTACTAATTATCTCTTACCATGGACGAACCTTCAAGGCCTAGAAAAAAGCTTAAAGCTGTAAGTAAAATATATATATATATTTATTATACAATACTTATATTTAACAAAATATTGTGGGCCGTGATGTAAAAATTTAATCAATAATAATTGTTGATACGTTGTTATTATAACGTATTTATGATTTAGTGTAATTGAGGTATTCGTATTCATTTATTATCGCAGATCGCTAGGTCGGAATTGTAATACTATAATGACTATTTAGTGTTCCGTTTTTTTCGTTTATTACTTTTTTATAGGCGTAGCTGATAACAATGATTTATATCAAAGAACACCTAAAATAAATTTAGTGAACATTATTATATTAAATAATGATAAAAATATAACAAAACAGAAATTTTAAATATTTATGTAATGGCATATAATATATGCAACTTATACATGTATTAAATATAATTAATAGTATTTTTGCATTCAAATCAATATAATAGAAAATGTTGTAATTTTATTATAAACACAACACTTTCTATTATATAACAGTTATCAATTTAAACATGACTGCAGTACTCTGTACTTTTATGTACGGTTTTATGTACGGTACAACAGTGACGTAAATAAAATTTTAAACAAAGGTAAAATAAAACAAGTCTAAAATATTTGCACAAAAGTCTCTGATATCCAGATTGGATATTTTCCTATACTCCAGATATTTTTTTTAAGCTAATAAGTATTTAAAACCTAATCAATGGACAGATCAAGAATACAGGGTTAGAGTTAATTTGTGTATGGTAGAAGTAGGAGGGTGAGGTATAACAGTGAAATCTCTTTATAGTTTACAAAAAAATTAGGTCTAACTATCATCATTTCATTTCTAGAATGTGCTTTGTACAATAACACAAAATTGTGATATAGCTAAACCATTTGCGATGTAAATAGATAGATAGAAAGAAAAAGGCTCAATGAAGGCAAGTGTTAATGTGCATTTTTAAGGGGCCTCTTAAATCTACATATGAGTCACTATTCACTTATTTTTATTGCAATAATAACTGTATTAATGTTACAAACTTTACATTTTTCATAAAAATTATATTTTATGTATTCTCTTTACTTTCAGTTGAAGATAAATCTTGACAAACTTGAATTATTTAATTTTTCAAGTAATTCCTTTAATTTAATAAATTTACTCATAGTTTTTGCTGCCATAACAATGACACTAAATTACTTAACTACACTAAATTACTTGTACATTTTAAACTTAATCAAGTTGTTAAATGTAACTATGTCAATTTTAATTTCCTTAATTTGCTTACAATCTATTAAGGATTTTTTTAGTAATAATTTAAATTATTGATTATATGAATACATAATATTCACTTGTTGTATAAGTATAATTAGTGATAGATAAATAATAATAAAATAAGCGTGAGTTGGGGTCGCCTTCTGAGTTTTCCATACAAAAATTGGAGGTCTTAAGCTTTTTCTAACATTCAAGCATATTTTGGTTGGTTCAATTATGGTGTTTTGAGTGTGCCAGTTGAGCACATATCACTTCACCAACATCATGTAGACACAAAGGAGGTTGTACGGTAAAAAAGAGATAATTTCACACAGTAGGAGAATGCATGTAAAAAAAAATCCTGTTAATAATTCTAGGTCATCTGGAACAACCCTATTAATTTTGATTTTTTTATAGTGACGAAATACGTGGTTTTGCGATATAAAGGATTATATTTTTTTTCAAGTAAATGAAGAAATACAATTTTTTCAGGAAATCAAAGGACCGTAGATCTGAAATTATGATTCGAATTTCAACTCCATATCTCCAAGCGTTCCTGAGATAAACGCTCTTCATAGACATACAGATAGCAGACGGACGGGTGGACGGACAGCAAAGTGATCTTATAGGGATTCCTTTTTTCCATAAAAGCTAAGGAACCCTAAAAAAAAGATTCATATTAGTCTTCTCCGCCTAATTTGCGTGTTGAGATCTCGCGTTTTGTCTTCTTTTTAAAATTGATAATAATAAATTTTCCCACGCGGAAATCGATCCTACAACCGTCATGTTTAATATTGCGCCACGAAGGTACCATACTATTACCTACTTTAGATAATTATCTAGTTCTAGTCAATACCAATAGAAGCTGGTGAATGCCATGCTAGTATAAAATCCAACTTAAGCACAGTACTATTAACGAGATCATTAAATCGGAACGCGGCACGTACCTGCACGGGTCAGTGCATTTTATCATTTACAATTACATTCGAAGTTAGCAACGTTGCTAGTATAAGGTAAACGCGAACGTCTGTGCCGTACGCCAGTGTCGGTCGCAGCGGCTCGCGGGCACTGTCGTGTAACCGGTCGATGTAACTGTTTGGCGCGAAAGTTCCCGTTTTATTTACGCGTTTGTTTTAAAATTATTATTTTTAATTTTAAAAATGAGCCTGGAGCAGAGAAATGAAAAGATCAAAGCCACTTTTGAAAAATATAAAATTGGAGAATGGGGATACGGAACGAATAGGACGGTTCGTTTTTATTTTTTTTTCTTTTATTATTTTTCTTATCTACTAATAGTAATAAGTAGATATTATTGCTAAAATAGCAAATTACAAAATTAATTGCGCATACTGAGTATATGATACACTTTCACTAATCTTATTTCCTCTAATAATAAACTAGTGTCCGATCATCAAATCGTGTTTATAACTTTCGTTTATAACATTCCTTTTCCTTATGATAATTTTTTTTTTGTAATTCTATCGCACTGGAAATCTGTGTAATTATATTTAATAACATGACGTCGTGGTATACACTAAATATATTTTAGGAAAAACTAATTTGTTATTCATTAGTTATTATTATTTTAAAATTATTTATTCTGATAAACTACTGAATTGTGAGTAGATTGTTGTCGTAGAATGATAATATTGTAGTGTTGCGGACGATTAAACTGAAGAAATGAAGAACCGCATAAATTTTTTTATGTTAATTTCTTTCTACTGCATTTACTATAAAACGAATAAGTATATTACTATAAATTTTAAAGGACAATATTTTTCTTTTCGTTGAAAAGGTAAAAAAAAACATCGTGCTTTTATTTATTATATATAATATTATTTCTACTGTTAGAGTGATTTTGGACATAAAAACTAAATTCTGAATTTATTTTCTACTAGCTCACAGCTTCGCCCGCTTGTAGATACTACGCATTATGTATTTTTTAATCTGAATTACTTTCGTGATTTAATAACATTATCTTTTTAAAGACAATGTTCATACAATGAAAACTAAAGTTTCAGCTAATTTAATAAAACGCTTATTTCGCAATTTGTAGCAATATTGTCGCATGCAACACTTTATATAGACATTACTTTTTTATTTGATTCAAATATTTTTTTATTATATGTATAGATAACTTAGGTTTTAAAATCATGGCATACGCTAGTATGCCATGATTTTAAAAGCAAAACTTTCTTTGTCTCTGCCTAGAGCTATTATTTATGAAATTTATGACAAAACGCGAATTCTATGACATTGTAGTGAAAGTTTTGAAATTTAATCTTTGTGTTGTTTTTCCTGAGAAAAATAGAGGTGCAGTTATTAACATTTTAATTGTTTGTGAAAAACATTGTGAGAGAACGTCAAAATAATACAATGAAACTTCATTAAATAATAGATAAAAAATAAGTTAGTTGTGAATAACGTTAAAAAAGGTAATTTTTTTTGTAAATGTTATCAACTTTTTAAAAAAAAAATGCCTTACGTATTATAAATATAACTAATAAGAATCATACAAATAACAAATAAGATTAAAAATATTTTTAATATAAAGATCTCAGAATTAAGAGTGTTTTATAAATACGGACATAGAAACGTTCCATGCAGTGCAGATTGCGTGTCATTGATCGTGAACTATCAGCAATTGTCGCCATAATAAACTAAATAGGTTTCATTGTAGTTTCAAAGTAAATATTGACTAAATGCAATGTTGTTTTTTCTGTCACAGCTTTGTTCTTCTATGGCAATTTAAATACAGCACCGTAGTTTTGTTCAATTTACAATATGTTGTTACGAAAATAGAACTCAGGATCTTATCAATTTCCAGCAAACATGTTATATAATTGATAAATAGAATGTTAATAATAATAATAATGGCTGATAAATAGAAATGAACTCATTTTATTATTTAAAATAACGTTGTAAAAGAAGTTATCTCGAACTGTGCCGATGTTATGTTTCATACAAAATCCCCACATTTGTTTGTAATTAGTAGATTTCGTCACAGTAAACTTAATTTTTTAAACATATTAAATTAATGTATATTTATATTTTACTAATACTTAACTTAACTTAGCTTCACGCTTTATCCATAGCGGGGTAGTCAGATAGAACGGAGCGCCAAACGCTACGGTCTCTACATACCTTTTTCGCCTCGTCCACTGTCATCAACCTCTTCATACATACCCTCCGGAGGATCCTCATGCTTTTTACGTGACCTTCCTTCAGTATCCTTGATACTGTATTTTCGAAGGTCAACCGAGATCTCCCAATTAATCTTTACTAATACTATTTTAATTATTTTGAATAAAACTATTATATTTAACCGGATTAATCGCGTATATTTAGTATCATACATTTACACGAGTAGACTGAGGTGGTATTCGTCAGTTCACCGTATTTTAGATGTTATATATTTAAATTTGACGTAAATTCAAATATGTAACATCTTATCGCAGAAGCTCGTAATAGGTAATAAAAATAAAATAAAAACGTATATAATTTGTACGTACGTAATTTTTTAGCTTCACGCGGTACGCCGAACATAGCAGGATAGGCAGACAGAAACTGGGAACCTACTGTTAAAACACTCTGTTCCTATTAAGACACTAAGGTTCCCCACTTTCCGCCGAATTCTGTAGGCATTGCGTGTTGAGTGGAGGAACTCAACTCAAGGAGGAACAACGACGCGCTTTGCCCCGTTACCAGAGCGAAGAAATTGTTGCGTTTATAGTCGCACGTTAGTGCTCCTGCGCCACGGCTGACCCTAATAATTTGTTTATAAAGGATCTAACAACTCTTTTATAACATTGTTTAATACATACATTTCATTTAATAACGGTTACATTTTAATCCATTCAAATCCACATTGAGTAAAATAAATGAACAGAAATATAGAGAATACAAGACAATGAATATTTTTCATATTTTTTAAGCCTTCTACTTGTTTATTAAAAAAACACATTGGAGTCACAAGTTTTTTTTTATATTTTAACATTTTTAAAGTTTTATTTCAGAGAGAGAGAGAGAGATACATACTTGTATTCTCTATTTTGTGACATACTATTGGGCTATGCGCGGTTTCGCCCGCTTCTTTATTTTTTAATGTTATTATACTTAAGTATATTTAGAAAAGAATGATTAAAAATTCCGCCCGATGTTACCCCAACGTAATGTACGTTGCTTCTCTCTTGGCGATGTTACCCCAACGTAATATACGTTGGTTACCCCAACGTATATTACGTTGGGGTAACACGCCACCGGGTGGAATTTTTAATGTGTTAAAACAGTATAATAAAAATATTTTACCCACACTCAGTCGATGATACATACCTCTTATATTTAGTAAGTAAGATATTTTAAAATTTAATAGTAAGTTCGATTAAATTAAATTCAGTTCTGTTGCTTTAATAATAGAGTCTATAGAAATATTTTATCCGATTTTTGTAATTATGAAAATTACGTTGTTGCGTTTATCAGCATATAACATTTAATCAGTACGATCTTGCCCATCACCAATCTCACCACAACGTAATATATATTTCTTTTTGAAATCCCAACAAAAAAAGCCATCACTATTAGTTTTAATTTTATAAACCAATATATATGTACTTAAATCTCCTCGTTAAGTAAGTTATTAGTTTTGCTTTTATTTGTTCTCATTACTGTGCCATTCAACGACCTGTAAATTGTCTTTATATATCTAATTAATCTTAGTATCTTTGATCTCGTTCTAAACTAGCTTTCCTAAAATAGCTGAAATTTTACCCTTTTTCTTCTTACTTGTTATTTTTCGCAGCTGTTATACCTATACTATAAATTATACCACAATGTTGGTGGGTTCCCTCCCATCTTCGAGAATGTTTATATTTTTTGGTCCCATGGTTTTTAGAAAGCCTGTCGTGGTACAGGGGCACAAGCGTGCAGCTGTAGATGCGACAGGTTGTGGTGCAGATTCGATTCCTACTCGAGGATATCATAAAATCCATACTGTCTGTGACGCAATCAGGACCAAACTGCTGATCCAATTGGGATAACATTTCATATAGAGATACTTGAGGGTCTTGGGATGAACATAGGCTACTAATTTGTCATATTTGTAATATTATCGATATATACTATTATAATATATTAAAATACTATCTATTTGTTACGCAATTTCTTGTCTGACATATTAAGTAAAACAAACAGGCTTAATAATTTGATTATTGTAGTAAACTTGTAGCAATAGTTTGACACCGACTTCAAAATTATAAAATCTATCTTTAATTATTTTTGTTTAACAAAATCGATGTGCATTTTACTTTATGTTAAGTGAACTTATTTTTTACTTTTTAGTTTATTGTTTGAAGTCGATTTTTTTTTGTTAAAAATTAACTTATTTTACGATTTTAAGTGATGGGTAGACCTTAAAAGGATGCTTCTCAAATGAATAGGTAATGGTTGTCCTATGTGAAACTTCAATCAGAATTAGGTATTATTCTTGTGCAAGCTAACATTTTGGCATATTAACAAGAACATATATAAAAATATTCGGGTGAATTACGAACCTCTCCCTTTTTTGAAATCGGGTGAAAATGAGAACATCCTGTTTATGAAGTTGGTTGAAAAGAAATGCAACGATGAGGAATCTCACTTTTGACGAAAAATAAACAGTGGTTTTCCAATTTTAACAATGTGTTTTCCTTGTAACTATTACAGTATAATTATATTTTGTACCAAAAAAAAAAACAAATTGTTCAATTTCAACCGGATCCCATAATCAGAATCTAACCAAACTTTCACCAAACTATCTTCCATCCATAAACATATACAATCATGGGCTTTTTTATATATCTATAAAAAGTCCACGATGGTATATGTTTATCAATAATACTTTCTTTTTCACATGTGTAAATTCGTCATATGTGGATGAATCTCAATGTGTGGAGATGCGTAACGATAAAAAAATCTTTCTTCTTCCTTACGCACATTACGTCACATATATTATTGACTTCTATTGCTTGGAAAAAACTAACGCACCTATACCATTTGCTCTTGAAACCATATGTACTTTTCATAACTAAAAATAATTAATTTAATATTATGTGTACTACATACGTAGTATGAAACGCACGCATGCAGAAACTGCGTTGAGTTTAGTTGCAATATCTAACATTTCTACTCGTTATGTGGCTTTGTTTACGTAAACAAACTTTCTCCTTTTCCTTGCTATTTCTATATTGATATTACATATCTTGATAGATTTATTACTAATCTAAGAAGTTTATTATTTTTTTTAAACTAGATAGGCTATTTAGTAGAAGGTCAAATTACAAGACGAGGAAACGTAATTTAGTTACTCTTATATTGTTGTTTTCAACTTCCAATGCTAAAGCCTTTTTATATAAATCTATTTGCAATTTTGTAAATTAATTGCTATATAACGTCTATTACGTATAGTAATATAATATGTTATAATAATATCTAATCAAGATCTATAATACTAACTCAATTAAGATTTATAATTTGTATCTCTTATCAGAAAAAAAACGCATGACATTTTTATGTAAAGAATATAGAAAGAGTACAAATATAATCTAGGTATACAGAGGATTTTTATGCAATTGTATTACACTGCTACTAAATATATATGTAACTTTTTTTAGGAACTTGGATATGAGACTCGAGAGCGAAAGAGGTTTATAAATACGGGAGAGAGGCTTATAAATACGGGCCTTAGTGCTAAAGTACTCTGTCCGCCACGTACCATACACTATTAGAGATATTGCCTGCTGAGTTGCGGAACTCAACGCCTCTCTTTGTCTGTCGTCCACAACTTTCGTGTTCACAGTCGACGTGCATATACATATACTAAAGATCTATAATACTAACTCAATTAAGATTTATAATTTGTATCTCTTATCAGAAAAAAAACGCATGACCTTTTTATAAGCCTAACTTTTATAAGTTGCATCTTGACGGCTTTGCACCGGCTTGCTTCAAATAATTAAGTATTCAAATAATGTACCACACTTACTTAATGCTGATTATCAGACGAAACGCTTTTGTCATCTTTATTTTTATACCCTGTGAATGTTCTTTCTTGACAAAGTAGTTATCTACATAGGAAAAACACGCTTTTGTGTTTTTATGCCTGCAAGGGGTAGCGTGATAGGCTGATAAGATGTTGTCAGATCCGCAAAAGTCATTCCTATATGGCCAATAAACATTTGGCGAAGCATTGCAATAAAGCATTATTTCTATTGATTATTATACAATATATGCACCTACGATATCATTAAGCTGATTAATAAACTAACTCCATTATATCTTTGTTTATCCCTTTAAACGTCATTCCTGATATATTAGATACCAATTTCTGAATCTTTCTATAACATGTGTTATAAAAAATTGTAAATCAGTTAAAAATATTTTACTGTCGATGTCATGTTTGCGGACACAATCCACACTAGGTAAAATGATTATATTTAAATTACTTTCATTTATCCTTCATCCATCTTCGTATATGCAAGAGAAACTTGAAAAAAAGAAAGTGGAATTTTGTTTTTAGAAGGAGCCATCAGAAAATTTCTATGAAATGTATAATTGTTACTGTAATATATAGTATATGAATATATCATATTATATTGTTAGGAATCAAAATAGGAAGTGGGTAACGTTTTTAAAAAAAACACGTTAAAAACACACATCGTCTATATGATTCTAAACTATTTTGAAAGAGATACTATGTAATTGCAATAAGTGACATGTATCACCTAATAACAATACTTCACACTGGTTTCCTTCCAATAGGGGCCGTTACCTACAAGCAGGTGCCCCCGAATGACACAATGCCACTGCTTTTATAGTTATTTTCCACCTAAATCTACCCTCTTTTACACGAGTACGCTAACACGGCCTCTCCTGACGGGCGTCAGGAGAGGCCGTGGGTGGAAAATAACTATAAAAGCAGTGGAAATAACTATAAAAGCAGCAGTGTTCCGTAGGTGGAAAATAACTATAAAAGCAGTGGCATTGTGTCATTCGGTCAAACGTCCTCGCGCCTGCTCACACCTGCCGCCGGGAGCGGCATAACCTCTAATTTACACTGGTCACAATCTCCAATTGTGGAAATAACTTTTATTTTTATTAAGTTCATGTATACAATTTGCATGGATTGTTTTAACATTTAATTGATAGGAGTCTAAGTTACCCCTACGCTCGAACAGAGTCTAACAAGAGTCTTTTCTCGGTCACCTTAAACAAGTCTTTTCCGAGTCACCCCTACGCTCATATTAAGTCTGACAAGAGTCTTTTCTCAGTCCCATCTTAAACACGGATTTATACAGGTCTTTTTCAGGTCACTCTGACGCTCAAAGTTTAGAGACTAACACAGATCTATTCCAAATCACCCCGTACCGTGAACTACATGACGTAAATTTATAAATACGGTGGTGTAACCAAGTCACCCCGACGCCCGTTATTTAACGAGTCTAACACGAGTCTTTTCTAGGTCACCACAAACATGCACATACATGCACACAATAACTTAATTTTACAAATTAAAAATTCAAATTCAATAAGGAGTCAAAATTATAAAAATTGTAAAGTGTGGTTAACTTACTCTCAAAGCATCATGCACAGACCTGTATTTTCGCTCGGTCTAACCTGACAGTTCCTTATTATTCGTCCTTGATTCGATTCATTTTTCGAGTCTTTATGAAACCACAATAAAAATACTAAAACAATAAAATTATTAGTAAAGTAGTCTTTCTATTTTTCGATAATAATTTAAAACACAGCAAAGATTTTATATTATAATAAGAAATAGCTTTTAATTTTTAGAATACCAAACTTTCAATCCAAATTACCAATTGGGCGAAGATACACATAAAGATATGAAAACTTCATGCGTATCCCACTTCTGATGTTAGAAATCGGAAGTGGGTAACGTTTTTAAAAAAAACACGTTAAAAACACACATTTTGAAAGAGATACTATGTAATTGCAATAAGTGATATGTATCACCTAATAACAATACTACACACTAGTTTTCTTCCAATAGGGGCCGTTACCTACATGCAAGTGCCCCCGATTGACACAATGCCACTGCTTTTATAGTTATTTTCCACCTAAATCTACCCTCTTTTACACGAGTACGGTAACAATATATATTTAGTATATTATATGCTATAGTAAACGAATATATCATATTAATTATCGAAATCTATCATTTAAATTTTAAGTATTTTCTTTTGATTATGATAATATGTCGCTTTATCTTTCCAATATAGGTAGCTATTATAGATAATCTTCGATCCTGTATGGTTTAGACACGTCGTGTTTTGAGTTTGGAATCTACAACTTTAACTTAACTTCTTCGGTTTGACATAATTGTCAAACGAAAACCGAAGAAGTCTTGATTAATCTTGATTTTCGTGATTTTAAAATGTGTGTTTACACAGAAATGAAACTCGGTTAACGAGTTTCATATCAAATTAACCCACAGCCCTCTAGCGCATTTACTAATGCACCTATTGCGGCAAGAGAGTCCCTACCTATAAAATACAAATATATATTGAATGTGGTTCTAATTGTAATTGGGCTCGCTGTGGACTAGACTTAACTATACTTGGAGATGATAATTGTTAACTAGGAAGAGGAAACTACAGTTCAGCAATCGTGTTTTAGTCTTATAGAAGTACTCGACCTTTTGTTAAGGTTAAGTTTAATCATTTTACTATCACTTCTGGTAACTAATTTACCATTGCAGTTCTGCAATACATTCACCAGTTTTTCCATACATTTTTAATTACCGTTACGAAAATATCGTGGTCAATTTATTTGGTACGTGGTCTATTGTAGTTAAAGATATATAACCTCCAAACAAATGAACTGTGTATTTTCCGCGTTTAAATTATTTCCACTTTTTTAATTTACCTTGAATCGTAGGCGCACTATCTAGATAAATTCTAGATTTTAATTGAGTTGGGTTCGGTAATTTAAAAAACCTATCTTGTATTATATATACTACAGAAGTAACGGTCCCCACTAAAGGAAGTTTATTATTACAGGTACAATGACAATCCATATTTATGTCAACCGTAAAACCATAATCATTTATCGAGATAAAGAGTGTCCTAGTCCTAGGTATCAGTTCACATTGTAGGATATCTAATAGCATATATTCACTCTATCAAATAACCCTTTATGGTAACTGGTAACAAAAATTGCGGAGTTAGTTTTGTAAATCATCCTTCAAGGGGTGTTTACATGACAAATTGTACAATGTGCAATTGTATATTGTTCTAATTTAGCTAAACATATATGTATGTATCGTATTGAGGCCGGTCGTGGCGCAGGAGCACAAGCGTGTGACTGTAAACGGGGGTGATGGTGGTTGACAGGTGGTGGGTGGGTTCGATTTCCACACTAGGAAATTAAATATTTAATATTTTCACTTCTTCGCTCTGGTGTTGAGGCAATGCGCGGAGTTGAGTTCCGCCACTCAACACACAATGCCTCCAGAATTCTGCGGAAAGTGGGGAATGGAAGTGTTTTAGACCCACCAGCATTTCATCAACATTTTCCAATGTTCACCATAAAGTTTAAGCACTTTGTTGAAGCAAACTAAGTCTTCATTCTAAAATGTATGTAATATTTGTTGCAGTGCGCCCAAGTAGCTACTAATGTAGTGGAGCAGAAACATCAAGTATCCAGAGCTAAGAGGAGCAGGGCTTTAGGCAGCAGAGCGTTCAGAGGCAGCACTGTCTGGTTTACTGGCCTTAGTGGTGCAGGGAAGACCAGTATTGCATTTGCTCTAGAAGCTTACCTAGTTTCTAAGGGTGAGTAAACTTTAATATTTTTTTATATTCGACTCCCACTCGGGAAAATGAAATATTTAATATTTTCATTTCCTCGATCTGGTAACGAGGCAAAAGCGCGGCGTTGAATTCCGCCACTCGACACGCTATGCCTCGAGAATTCGGCGGAAAGTGGGACACGGAAGTGACTCTTAATGAGAATAGAGTGTCTGCCTGCTGAACTATGTGCAGGCGTACATACAGCGTGATACAGCGTGAACCTGTAAGCGAAAGGTATACGGAATAATGTTTCGCGTTGAGCGATTCCAGTAGTTATTTTTCATGCAAAAATAAAGTTTACATTCTAAGCAAATGATTTTAGTAATTAATATGATTGCGAAAACTTAACAGATTTTTATTATAAATGTTGATCGATTTATTTGATTATTCTATGTTGTCAATGGTAATTAAAACTTGTTTATAGCATTAATATTTTAATATGTCGCGTATTGTTACCTATAGCTGTTGTTTGTTTTCATAAACAATTCTTTTCTTTCCGGACTAAAAATGCGATAGCTTGTAGGTTCAATTTCCACTCGAGGAAATAAAATATTGAATATTTCATTTCTTCGCTCTGTTGTCGCAAAGCGCGGTGTTAGGTCCGCATCTTAACACGCCAACAATGCCTCCAGAATTCGGCGAAAAATAGAGAACGAAATTGCCTTAATAAGATGTGGAGTGTCTTAACACTAGGTTACCAGGTTTCCTCTGGCTATCTTACTATGTGCGGGGTACAGCGTGAACGCGTGCGTCTCGGCAGTAGGTACATAAAATACAAATTAATACGATTTTTATAAAATATGTTTATGCTTCTGGTTCTTGGTTACTTACATAATCAGCAACTACTAGCTTAATACAATTATTGTGAAACCGTATTGTCTATTATATAATTTCATTTCATATCTGTTGTTTATCAATGATTACTTTTGATATTATCTCTTATTGTCTATACCTTTTATGATAACATATCTTTCCATTTGTGTTTTTCCGTCAACACTTCGGTGACGGTTGAAATAAAACTTTGCAATAGTATTGCAAGTAGGTATCATTTTTATCTACTATGTTGTCTTTTTAAAACATCGCAGTTATGTGCTGCAAGAATATTTGTGTTTATTATGATAAGAAGTCAACCACAGTCAAAGTGGTGATCTAAACTTTAAGATTACTTAGTTTTGGAAAAAATACGGGAACGGAGACTAAAATACAAAATTCGGATTTAAACATTTGGATATTATATTTTTGCAACAAATTGATTTATAACGATATAATATTCTTGAAATGAAACTCTTTAAACCTATTTAAAAAATAAAATAAATTATGAATTTTATTACCGAAACGTGTATGTATTATGTTCATTCATCACTATATTTGCAATAGGTGAATGAAACATAAGTCGAAATTTCCTATTCACGTGCGTTGCAATTGTGCTATTACAGTACGGCCAACAAGTCGTGGTCTGAAATAAAGTGTAGACGGCAATCTCCGCCGATTTAATTTTAGGATTTCTCTTACTTACGAATATTTTATTTCCTAATGGACATTGCGCCAAAGTTCAGAAAATCTAACTTCAGGGCGGCCAGGACTTGTTGGTCGTACTGTACATAATTGTAGTTATCAGATCTATTTTGAGCGATTACATGAGGCCGATATCGACGACAATTACTTTATTACTTTATACCTACGTATGTTGATTGTGTCCAATCGTTTTACTGCATAAGCGTGTAACTCGTAGTTACAACTAATTCTTATATTTTTCCGCTGTTTTAAGAGAGTATTGTATGTATATTTGTTCATGTTTAATAAATTGATTTCTTAAATGCTTATTAAATAACATTTTATTAATAAGTTTCTGTTATTTCGTGTAGTTAGCGCGACACGCAATGCAATGTTTAAAAATTTAATTTTATGTGCATTTATTACAATTAAACTATGTTCTACTTTGTGCATTGGCAACGGTTTGTTTTGAACAAAGAGTTTATTTTTCATTCATACTTTTTTACATTTAGTTGTTTTTTTTTAATAACACAAAACTATATTTAGGCTGATTTGAATTCTGATTGTTGTTTTTTATTTATATATTAAAATAAATTGTTCTTTTTTTATTCGTGAGGTAGTTTGCATATCCTTGTGTATTTAAAATTCAAATTCAAAATATTTTTTATTTAAATAGACTTTTATAAGCACTTTTATATCGTCGAATAAACTAAAATAGGAGTAGAATTTTATTCGAGGTAAGCAAATGCTCCCCTAATCTATTTATAATATGAATACTCTGGTCACGGCAAAATGAAATAAAAAAAATCAACTTCATGCTGTATTCCACACAGAAGGGTAGGCAGAAGGAACGTGTTAAGACACTCCGCTTGCCACTTTCCGCTGAATTTTCGGGGCATTGCGTATTGAGTGCTGGAACTAAAGGCCGGGCTTTTTTGCCTTGATGCCAGAGCAAAGAATTAAAATATTCATAAATAATAATTCATGCTCTCAAGTGGGGATCGAACTCAAAACCGTCACGTTCAAGTCACACCCTTGTGTCGATACGCCACGACTGCCTCAACAAAACAAAAAAATTAAAATCTTAATTTATTCAAAAATAAAATTAGGTATTATACTTTATACCTATATTATAGTAAGATCTTGTTCGCAGGTATCCCAGCCTACGGCCTCGACGGTGATAATATACGCACGGGTCTAAACAAGAATTTAGGCTTCTCGAAAGAAGATAGAGAAGAGAACATTCGTAGAGTGGCAGAAGTGGGAAAACTATTTGCCGATAGTGGAGTAGTGTGTTTATGCAGCTTTGTTTCTCCTTTTGCGGAGGTAAGTAAACTTCAATTTAGTAGGTATATTTTTGGAGATAGAATGGATTTATTTAAATAACATTCTTTTTTTAACAAATTTAAATTATTAATAATGTGTTAGTAGTTTACATGTGGTTTTTTGATTTTTTATGGCAATTCCCTGAAAAGTAGATACATATATTGGCAGTTCTCCTAAAATTGTTATTTTTAACCAAAAATTATGTCTTTTTTAAAACCAGCGTGTAAAGTCGTAATTTTGCTGTGAGATGTAAGCTTGGACATTATAATGCACGTTTATTGAAGTGGCATCTATGAACAACCCCTATTTATTTTATAAATGGATTTTTTAAAAAATATGTTAAATCGGACAATGACGATTAGTGTAGAATAATGATAAGCAACTGGAGAAAAATGATGCTGTGGTACCAACAATGATTCTTTACAACAGAATTGAAATTAAATACTTACTTATTTAGCTTCACGCTGTAATACTAGTGGGAAAGTCAGAGAGAACGGAACCCCAAACGCTACGGTCTCTATATACCTCTTTCACCTCGTCCACTATCATCAACTTTTCATACATGCCATCTGGGGCGTCCTCATGCTTTTTACGTGATTTTTCTCCTTCATTATCTTTGATGCTGTATTTTCGAAGGTCTATCTTTATTACCGCTCACTTTTTCTTCATTAATCTTTTTTGCTTTTCCTTCATCATCAATCCATTTTCACGTTCTATTATATTCTCACCGTGAAAAGTATGATTGACTTATTCCTAGCGGATCAGTATATTTAAGGTTAAGTTGTGGACACACGAGTGCCTAGGATGCTATCTTGGGAACAGACCAATATGTAATCGTTGCTATAATAAGGAGTCTGTTTCATTTTGAGGTACGAGACGTCCAAACTTGGAGTCGAATTATCGCATAAGAAGCTGGAAGTTTTAAGATCCATCGATCAAAGAGGAATAAGTACTTCCAAAATATGAGACATCTTTGAAACAGAAAACGGAAATTCTATAAGAAAAGCAGCGACAGAAATATGTGGTAAATGATAAGGAGGTATAGTAAAAAGCACGATAAATGTGTTGATAAAGTAAAAGACACTGTAGAGAAAAAAAGGCCGTTTGGATCATAAGGCCTCAGATAAATCTCTTTAAAAAAGAAAAAGGATATGCTACAAAGGCACCAAACGAAAGTACTGATAAAGATGAAGCGTGAAAGTTCTGAGAAAGAAAGAAATAAAATGTTAACGAGCAATTTTAGTAATTCCTAAGGTTGTTTATTAATTTACCACACATTTTACAGCAGTGAGCAGGTCGCAGGAGGTCCTAAACCAAGAATTTTTTTTTAGATATTTGACAAAAGTATAAGATGTTTTGGGAGACTACCTCGGTACAATACTTTAATGGCTTCTCTTGTTGTAAAGTCTGTGACACAAATTGCCGTGCGAGGGAAAATTTCCTTCCCAAGGAAAGAAAGACCAGAGCCTATTCTTACATTTGAAAGAAATGAAGAAAAGACGCACAAGCTTATTGCTGCCGATAACAGAATTAGCGGTGCCTTCACGCGCGCTTTCACTGTCTCACCAATGCATCTAGCATTGGTGAGACCGTGAAATAACAGAATAGTTGCACGTTTAGTAACACTGTGCAATGCTGACGAACGACGCTGATATACGGCAGCGAAACGTAGGTGTTGCAAAAGAAGAATGAAAGAAACGTAAGATATGTAACATTAAATCCCTCGTAACTAGTTATGTAAAATATCCTAAATTGTATAGGTTGTCGAAAATACACAATAAGACTAAACTGACTGTATCTTCAATAGTTAGCCAAATCGGTACGCCGAGGTATAAACTCAACATGCCATGGACTCTTACCATTTTGTTTGTGGGCTGAAAGATCTTAAGTTAGCTAACAAAGAAACCATACTCACATACTTCAATAGTGAATCTTACCCACGTTTATCTACCATTGGCAAATCTTTATTTCAAAGAGCCTACCAATTCTGCGACGCTGTACACCTAGGGGACGAGCTTTGATGGGTGAAGAATGCCTTTCATCAGAGCAAGATGCCTACTCCCCTCCAGCGTTATCAGAAGACCCTCAGTAGAAAGACAACCGGGACTTCTATCATATGTAAAACAACTTTTGAAACAGACAGAATTGCAACATTTTAAGAGCATTTTAAGAGAAAAGCTTCCATTAAAACTATATTTAAGTCTAACAAGAAAGTAAATCCAATTCTTAAGACCAGTGAAACGTAATTTACCTCTGCAGTGTGTAGAGCTATAAAAACTAGATAGTAACTGAGATTTAAAATAAACTGTTCAAAAAAGGGGAAGCATCGATATTGGGGGAATGCTCGATGTCAAGAATGGACATGCATCGAAGTCAGCTGCGTCTGAGTAAAGAGCGGATAAACCTAACCATAATATCGGGTCTTATAACTCCCAAACCCTCGCTCGGGAGAAAAGATATATACAGAGGTCACGAAAAAACATGGCATTTGTAAATAGATAGAAGAAGTAAAGAAGAAGTAAAACATACAGAGAGTAGGGCTGTTGGCGCTCCGTTCTCTCTGACTACCCCGCTAGGGATAAAGTGAGATGTAAAAAATAAAGAATAATGAAAAAAATAAATAAAAACAACTAAAGAATATTAATAGAAATCGTTAAATTTTAGATATATTTTATTAACTCTAAATATAAAATTTAAGTTGAAGTAGCTTATTTTTGTACTGTTCTATATGCTAAAAACAGTAATATTATTTATAACGTTTCCATTACACTGAAACTAAATGCCATGTAAGTGATATAGCAAGAAGATTCAGAAGAATAAAATCTTAGAAAAATTCACGAACAAAATTTAGGTATTACGTAAATTTTTAGTCATAGCTGGTTTAAACATTAAAAATTCTTCACACGACCCATCAGTGAGTACTAGTACTATTAGAAATATGTCTAAGATTCAGGACTACAGCCTGAAATCAGACCCATTCGTCTACTCTAAAAGCTAATAATCATTGTCTTCGCCTACTTTTCTTCCAGCGTCATTGCCATCTTTTACAATTGTACTAGCAATGACGTCGCAACCAATGATGTTTTTACATAAAACACGTTGGAATTTTATGAAAAACTTATTCATAGTACGTGAAATTTGCTGGTTACAGATTTGTTCAAAATGACAATATAAGTATATATTAACGATTGCCGAAACATTTTTAATCTAAAAGTAGTAAATAAAGATATCAATGACGATTCATGTGCTAAAATTAGGAGAATCCAATTTACGACTTATTTATAAATTGTTAAAGCATCCGTGGCGGCAGTTGCACCGTCGGAAATTAAAGCTCTGCATGCTAACATTATTATAAGCCAAAATAAACACTACGTTAGATAACGTATTTTCGTGGCAATATTTAAAACAAAAGCTCGCTCGATCAATGACGCTATTTTTATGAACTTTTTTTGCGATCGATTTTTGTGTAGCTACACCTAAATTATAAGCACGTTTTATTATTAAAACCTTTGTATATAGTATGTACTTATTTCATTAAAAATAGCAAATAAAATTAATATAGTTTAATTACGAATATTTTTGAAAAGAAATCAGCTAAGAACACACCAAATCTCCACGTAAAATATTCAATTTTTTGAAGGTTTTTTCTTAAAATAAATTTTGTATATACTAAATCATTAAACTTGTCTAGACGACTTGTTTATTATTTAGTTAAGTATTTAATATGATATTCATCTTATTAAAATTATTTACTATTAATGAGTAATCACAAGGAAATTGAAATTTGTGCGTTTTGGAGAACTGCCAATATGCGTTAAAATGATTACAATAAAAAGTGATTTATTATATAAAAAGTTCGTTTATTTTATTTATTTAAAAAGTAAGTAGCTATACAAAACTTAAGTGTTCAAGTGCAAAAAGTGACAACTAAAATCAATTAAAGAATATTAATAATAATCGATTATTAATATAATTGCAATCATGAAATTAAATAATTTTATGAATTATTAATTTCTTACATTGAATAAATCACGACTTACGTTATGCTTAGATTGTTTTAAAATTTAAATTGTAGAATTAATAAGGGATAAGGAGTCAATAAAATTTAAATTATTTAGTACCTATTCTACTTAAATAAAAAAAATATCAAATTAAAAAGAGGATTTTGATTATTATAAAGCATATTATAATGAACATAGGATTTAAACATTAAACCATCACGAGTAATATATACTTTTAATTTTTTCATAACTTTTTAGGACAGAGAAGTGGCGCGTAGAATTCACACAGATTCGGATTTACCGTTCTTCGAAGTATTCATCGATACCCCACTTGAAGTGTGCGAACAAAGGGACACGAAAGGCCTTTACAAAAAGGCTAGAGAAGGTCAAATTAAGGTAATTTACTTTATAGTTATTTAATATAGTTTAGAATTTAGACGTATATCGTCTAAATAAATATTTTAGATGACAGTCATATACTTGTGTGCGTTTAGTTTTCTAATTAAGTAAAATAGTTTGGAAAATTTACATATAAAATACACTTATGGATTGTGTGAAATGTATATGTGCAATATACATGCATATGTTCTGTGTAGATAGATAAATTATGCATTTATTTTATTATTAATTCTAATATTACATACATAATATGTTAACATTTATAGTAAGTATTTCCGTATTGCTTCTACAGAAGCATCATAGTAAGAACATCTTAACTGAACTCAATATAGTTTTAGAGAACAATATAAATAATGATAAACGGTAACTAAAATTCTTCTATTTTCTTTCTTAATCGATTTTTCTCATAATTTTTTACATTATTGTATGATATAATAATAAGCTTCACGTTGTATCCCGCATATAGCAGCGTAGGCAGAGGGAACTTAGTGTTAAGACATTCCTCTCGCCATTTTCTGCAAAATTTTGAAGGCATTACGTGGTGAGTGGTAGAACGTACATTATTGTACAGTATTCTTATAGCAAAAAGAAGTATATAATTTTGTGTGAAAAAGAAATAAACGTTTGTAATTAATGTGTAATTGTTTTGTTGGTCGTGATAAAAAAAAATATATATGTATTAAGTACAAGTAAAAAAAATACTAAATTAATTCAATTGTACTAAATCATAATCACTTTTCATTGTTTTCTTAAATGGAGAACAAAAAAATCTCACCAAAATAATACTTTAGTTCCAACATTTCTCATCGTATTATTTTCTTAGAAATTTAATGTGCATTCATTAAGAGTAAAATATACTTTCCAGTTGTAAATTTTTTTAGAAAAATAATACTGGCAATTAGGGTACTAAGTCTGCTGGCTGTAGCTGGTCCCAATTGACAGTCTAATATCTAGTTAAATTATAATTATGTTTATTGCGTGCTACTCAATCATCTGAATGCATAGTGTGCTTTATACAGGGTGGAAGTATGAGCACCACTTTAAACGAAACNTCATAATTCAAGGTTAAAAATAATAAAAAAACTTAATGTAGATTTTTTAGGTTTAAAAACTTCCAGTTTTAAAATTATAATTGAAGGGTAAAAGTCTAAAGTTTTTATCTGTATACGATTTTTGTTTGAAGGTATGGAAAATGATCAACAGCATTATATAAACAGGATGGGAACGTCTGCCCTCCTTTTACGGGAACAGCATGTAGGATAAAATATTTTAAAGCCATACCTAAAGAAAGAAATTAATCAATATACCTCAACAGTTTAGACGTAGGATTTAATTTTTTCATTTCACGATGTTTATCCATACAGTATTTCGTGTGACGCAGTTACTAATAAATACCAATAACATAAACACCTACTACTACAAAAATAATACTAAACATTGCCGATCTGCCGCTTTTCATTCTCAAAAAACATACCAGAACGAGAAAGGGAAATCTCTCGTTCTATTTTACGCAATTCAATTCAAAAACTTGATTTCGTGAATGAGGCGTGTGCGGCGTTATCGCTTTGATAAGTTTGTGTGTGTGCGTCATTCTTGACAAATGGCGTTTTATGTTACGACGATAATTTTATTCATTATTTTGTTTGAAAAAAAATACTTTTTCATTTTTGGAAAAATCTTTTTTGTTTTAATTGTATTAGGTTATTATAAAGTAGTTAAAACTGTGTTTTATTTAAAGTGGTGATGGCAAAATAACTATAATGTGTAGATAGCAATTTAATTGTAAAGAAGTAAATTGTAAATAATTAAAAAACTGTTTGAAGGACCACCATATAAATTATACACAATATTTTTGATTGCAAATTGCAATAAAAAAAAACGTTTTACTCTTTTAAATCTAAATAATTATAATTTATTTTTGTCTGTTACTATTTAATTTTATAAGTTAATTTCATTTAGAAATATTAGATTATATATTAGCTTCTTATTTTTATTTATTTTTCTTGTATTCCCCAAAATATATGAATAATTTTATTTGAAATTTATTACATTACTAGATCTTTCTCTATTTTTTGTCTTAACTTAGTTTATTTAACTCGGCCTTTGACCATCTCATTAGAGATAATAATCAAACAATAATGTGTTATATACATTTTAATTAATTAATTTAATTGTTATAATTAAATCTTGACAAAAATGACGTTGTATTTCTTGTTATGAACTCTACTAAAAAAAATATTACAAATAATTTTATTTACAAATAAGCCAAAATTATTTGTTTTAAATATAAGCGCATTCCTCAAATTAAAAATGGAATCCCTTACGTTACGTTTATAATAATCAAACACTACACCAACGAGACTTTATTAAAAACTGAATGCAAGAGTAAAGGTATATATTTTTTTTTACTTTATTTCAGGGCTTCACTGGTATAACTCAAGAATATGAACGTCCTGAAGCACCTGAGCTTGTCATACAAACGGTTGGACGATCTGTGGAAGAATCTACTATGGAAGTCGTTCGGTTGTTGGAATCACAGGTAGAGTATGCTTTATAGCTATTTTATTTATGAAGTTGTAGTGTTTTAATAGATTATTACTTTTTTTACTGTAAAGCCACAAATAATATATAAGTAAACTTAAGGCTTAAAGGATTCTCTTACCACTAAAAACAGGAAAAACCTTTATTTATTGGCATCCAATTTCTTCTTATTAAACAGACATTACATATTATTTAAATACAAATGTAACTAGAGGGAAAATTTAAACCCACATCTCCAGATTATAAAGCACATTTAAATTTGATAATGTTACATTTAATAATGTTATATTATACATTTATTACAGGGTATTATCCCACGTTACGAGGTGAACAGTTCAGGTGTAGAGGAACTATTCATTTACGGAAATAGGCTCAGCAGCGCCATCGAGGAAGCGGCCAGATTGCCCCAGATTGAAATTACCAAACTTGATTTACAGTGGGTCCAAGTAAGTTTATAAAAAGTAGCTTTACGCTCTTTTCCGTAGAGTAGGATAGGCAAGTGTTCAGTTGCAAAGCAGTTAAATAAAAAAAATCATTCGCGAGTGGAAATCGAACCCACAACCGTCACGTGTACAATCAGACGCTGCACCACAACTGCCCAAAATAAATAATGAGTTTCTTTTTTACACTGATAACCTTAGAGACATTAGGCCCGCACTCTTTTTCTTCATATGAATAATGTGCGTAATATCTCTTTAGTTTTTATTATATAAAAAATAATAAGAGATATTATGCATATTACTAGCTAATACTGTGTATAATTAACTCCTACAGGTACTCTCTGAGGGATGGGCATACCCACTGAAAGGATTTATGCGAGAAACAGAGTATTTACAAGTAAGTTTTTTTTTCTATAATACAATATTTGTTAAGATTAATCCATTTAGTAAGTCTTTTTATTTTTGTAGGTCTTTATATTCAAATTAAATAATAAATTGTTACGATATCGTTTTAACATATTAAACCTGCATAAGTATGACATTATTGAAATTTTGATCTTAATTTTTTCCTTATTATACTCTGTTAATAATATAGCCGTTTTACTTTTTGCTTTAATCATGTATAATATACAAATATTATAATATATTGTATATTATTATTAATTGTCGAACTACGTACGACAATGTCATGGAACGTTCGGAACGCCATAATTAAAGGACTGAACAGAAGAGCCAAATTGTAGATTCATTCAATTTCAATCAGTTTTATTTAATAAAAGAAACGATTTTTTTTGTTTAAAGTCATAATTCTAGTGTGTTCTGGCAAAACAATGGTGCTGGTACAAAACAACGAGATTTGCTTAAAATGTAAATTATATTCACGAGTATTATAATGCTTAATTTCAGGCGTTACACTCAAACTGTCTAACGTTACCCGAAGGTTCATTAGTAAACCAGTCGGTGCCAATCGTCCTGCCAGTACAAACTGCGGATAAAGAAAGACTAACTGGCGTAAATGCCATAGCTCTTGTGCATTCTGGCAAAACTGTGGCAATATTGCGAGCGCCTGAATTCTATCCACATAGAAAACAGGAGAGATGCTGTCGTCAGTTTGGCATTTATCATACTGGACATCCTTATATTAAGGTGAATTTTCTTTTAGTTTGTAATTATTTCCTGTGTCTTTAAGTTAAGAAATAGCGAGTTTTAAGCTCAGTTTATTCAACCATGGTGAGAGAATATTATATATCATAATAAAATTATTATTTATATACAATAAACTCGACTTATTTAACATTCATTTGAACATAATTTATAATGTTTTGTTTTTTTTTCTTTAGTAATGTCAGCTGAATTTTGTATAGTCCTACGTTATTTAGCCAAGTAAGGTTTACTCACGAGATTACACATTTTTATTGATTCTAACCTATTTCATTTCAACATGTGCAATAAAATAGGTTTGTATTTGTTTTATGGATATCCTAGCATTTTTAAAAGTGTTTATCCAAATTTGAAAAATGTTTAAAACGGAAGGTTGTATTAAAAAACGTTTAAAACGGATTTCCAAGAACCATGAGTTCGAATCCCGCTACATTATTTTTTTTATACGTTATTTAAAAAAGTATATTTGTTTTAAAGATGATCGAAGAATCCGGTGATTGGCTCGTGGGTGGTAACTTGGAAGTGTTTGAACGTATTCGTTGGAACGACGGCTTAGACTCGTATCGACTAACGCCTAACGAGCTCAGGCAAAAGTTTAAAGAATTGAAAGCAGATGCCGTTTTCGCTTTCCAGGTAAACTTTCAAAGCTGTATATAAGACTGAAAAATGAAAAAATAAATTGAAGGTACTATGTTATAGATATATTTTTTTTCCATTAAAGTGGCGAATTTTACAATTATTTCACAATTATTGCACTCTTTCATGCAAATTTCATTTTCGGCATACTACGGCAACCTTCTCTTAATAATACTAGTACTAATTATTGAACACTCTGTTTATAAACACGTCGACTGTGTTTTCATCATCGCTCTAGTAACATCATGCGAGATACAGCATGAAACTAACAAAAATAATATTTTATATATTTTTTTCTGTGTCCGCATAGTACTTATATATAATAATATTTTTGCTTTCAGCTTCGTAATCCCATCCACAATGGGCACGCGTTGTTAATGCAAGACACTCAAAGGCAACTCATTGAACGAGGATACAAAAAACCTGTTCTCTTATTGCATCCTCTTGGTAAGAACGTTTGGATTGATAAAAGATTACTTGTATTCTAATGAAGATATGAAGGAAACGAACCCATGCCGTCCATATTTTCACGCTGTATTTTTTGAATTCATTTTACTAAATAATTTATTAAATTAAACAGTTACGTTTATTAGTAGTTTTAGGAATTTCAAAATAATATATTATTAATTTTATTTTAACTCCCTTCCCCAAGATATGTACTAGTATATTAAAAAAAGATACATTATCCAATATTCCCTAAACAAGGGGCTATCCATAAAATACGTCCTGAACATGGTAACCTAGTGTTAAACACTCTGTTACCTCACTTTCCACCAGATTCTAGAGACATTGCGTTGAATGATGGAACCACGCGCACTACGCTTTGCCTCTATACCAGAGCGAAAAATTATTAAATATTTAATTTTTTCGAGTGGGAATCGAACCCACAACTTGTCGCATTTATAGTCGCACGCTTCAAGTCAAGGAAGACTTCGTGTCATCTTTCACAATATCAAAATATTATATTATATAATTATAATTAGTTAATTGCTGTTTTAGTTTTATAATTTTTACGTGTTGAGAATTTGACATCAAATTAGGGCGGGTGAGAAGTTGTCTCACAAATGTGTTTATCTGTGAAAAAAGACGGGTAAAGGACTATGGCTATGAAGCCATAGTCCTTTACCCATCTTTATCATCATTATCTATAAATGATTATAGACCCCTAATGTATCCATGTCTTACTCCTAATGTCTATAACACAACATAATATTACAACAGGTGGGTGGACAAAAGACGATGATGTGCCTCTAGAAACACGCATCAATCAACACAAAGCGGTTTTGAATGAAGGTGTATTGGACTCCCAATCTACGGTTCTTGCTATTTTCCCCTCACCCATGATGTATGCTGGACCCACTGAGGTAATTTAAAAAATAAAGTATAAGTAGAAATTTCTTTTACATCTTTATTTAATGAATAATAATCAAAGATTTAGATTTATAATGGCTTTATGAAATTTATTTGTCAAATATGGCTGAAAATAATTGATATTTTAAAAGCTACGCGCTTCACGCACACAGCAGGGTAGGCAGAGGGAACCTAGTGTTAAGACACTCCGTTCCCCACTTTCTGCCGAATTCTGGAGGCATTGCGTGTTGAGTGGCAGAACTCAACGCCGCGCTTAACCTCGAAACCAGAGCGAAGAAATGGAAATATANCGACCGGCCTCTAATAATTGATATCAATTTAATATTTTAGTTTATCATTAAATTCATTAATGCAATGTTTTATTAAAATTATTTTTTTAATACAATATTCCTTTTTAATATGTAACTTTGTAAAATAAATACCAAAATAATAATAGTAATTTTGTCATGTATTTTTAGATCGCGTTATGTTATGTTATGGTTATGTCTTCGAATTCGATTCGATAGAATATTTTTTATCCATTGAAGAAATATGTTAAATGTTAAAGATTTCCAATAGGTTAATTGTTAAATGTTTTCTATACTATTATTGTCGTATTTTTGGAATGAAATTTTAATAACTTTTAAAATCATAATATAATTAAAAAGCAATATATACACATGTATGATTATTTTATTTTAATAATGTACATGTATGAGTATTTTATTTTGATATATAGAGAAAACTGTTGTTGGAGTGGGTGATTTAATTTTATTCATTGCTACTTTTGTAGCCGAATCATATTTTGATAAAAATGTTCGTTCTTGACTTCCTTGCAAACTCATCTACCGCCGCTGCTTGCCTATGATATATATAATGTGGTTCCGTGTACAGGTGCAGTGGCACGCCAAGTGCCGCATGAACGCGGGCGCCAACCACTACATCGTGGGGCGCGACCCGGCCGGCCTGCCGCACCCCGCCGCGCCCGCCGCGCCCGCCGACCTCTACGACCCGCGCCACGGCGCGCTCGTGCTGGCCGCCGCGCCCGGCCTCGCCGACCTCGAGGTGAGGACAACCCACCCAGCGTGTGCGCCCCTTTTACGCCACCAGCATATACGGGAAAATATTTCAAACCTGTACCTAATAAAAATTGTCAAGAAAAAAAAATTAAAAATTAGCTTCACGCATGTATCTCGCACACAGCTATTTTACTTAATTACCTATTTTCTATAATAAACTAAACAACGTTCAACTTCACCGCCATTACATACGACTCGGTTTCCTGAATCAGATATGTGCGACGTTATCCATTTTTATCAAATGGCGTTTTATTTTACAGTGATAATTTTATTATTTATTTTGTTTGAAAAAAAAACACTTATATTATATTGGCAAAACCCCTTTTTTATTATATTAGGCTTTTATAGAGTAGTTATAAAAATCAACTTTAATTAAACATTGAAATCAACATAGAATCAGACTAACATTTTTACTAATCATATTAAACATAAACAGACTATATTATCTTTCAGCCTTTTCTGAATTTTAAAACAAAAGTGTCTTTATTATCATTATACAATAATATAAGAAATTAACAAGGCATTATACATACAACGAATAATAAAATAATGCTGATCTCTGGCAAACAGCTCCCACACCATCAGGAGCCCCCTTACCGTATCCAGTTTCATGGTAATTCCACGTAAAGTGTACAAGGGTTAGGTAGAACTCTATTAAATAGGTGACTTAAGACAGAATAGAGAATAAAAGATTTATGGAGATTTCTTACAATATCTAAAAGAATTCCTTTTTGCTTGCTATCTCTTTTCTTCTTTACATAATCTCTTTTTCTCATATTCAAGTCATCTTAGAGAAAATTTATAATTTTTGTTTTCATTATTTCATAACTTGCTTTGACTACCCTTTTATATTCCAGTAATCTAAATAATAAATAAAGGATCTTGTCCAATTTTTTTTAAAGGCATATTTTGTTGTTCAGTAGTATGCTCTATTTTCTCACCAGTTTCGCTTACAATTCTTTTTTTGTATTGTTTGGTCTTCCAAAAATTTTTTTTCATTGTAGATTGGACTCCACTTTTGCGAGCAATAATTTTTTTTTCACTGTTTCTCTGACACTTGGAAAATTTAACACTTGTCCTACTTTGCTGTTTTATATCAAAAATGTTTTAGAATAAAAATGTTGATTATTAATATGTGACGTTGATGGCATTATCAAAAGATTAGTTACATTTTAAAGTGCAAGTCGTTGCCTATGCTCTCTTGCTTTCTTTTTTCATATCTTACGTGCCTTGCGTTGCTCTCTAGGAGTAATTTCGTCGATAGTCTTTATTATTTTTCTCCTACTTTCTCTTTGCTTTTGCTATTCATTTTTTTAAGATCATTTTTAATTCTTTCATTTCGTAGTCTCTCTTCTTCGCGTTTCTTTTGTAATCTTTCTTCAGATGTTGACCTATTCCGTAGTGCCATGATCTGTAATAATATTAGACCAGTGATTCTCAACCACTGTGCCGCGGCACTTTTGTGTGCCGCCAAATTTCAAAAGTGTGCCGCCAAATTTTGCAAATAATAATCTTAATATTATTAAATTATATCATTTAAAAAGAAATATATTTTTAACATGAATATATATTTAAATCCACAAAAAAATAAATTCGTATATTTAAAATTTTTATGCAATGTGTTGTAGTAAATAATTTTTATCTGTTTCTCTGTGTGCCGCCAAATTTTGAAATCGTTAAATATGTGCCGCAACAAAAAAAAGGTGGAGAATCACTGTATTAGACAATAATATAATAATAATATAAACTGAGAACCCTTTTATTTTTCAGTTTTAAGAATTTACCAAAATTATTTAAATTATTTGAGCCAATAATTATTGAGGCCAGTCGTGGCGCAGGGGCACAAAGTGTGACTGTAAAACCGTCTGGTTGTGGGTTCGATCCCCACTCGAAGAGATGAAATATTTATTGAAATGTATATTTCTATTTCTTCGCTCTGGTGTCAAGGCAAAGCCTGGCGTTAAGTTCTGCCACTCAACACGCAATGCCTCCAGAATTCGACAGAGAGTGGGGAACGGAGTGTCTTAACACTAGGTTCCCTCTGTCTTACCCTGCTGTTTGCGGGATACAGCGTGAAGCTGATTTATTTATTTAAATGATTTTAAACTGTTAATTGATAAAAATGTGCTATATCTAAGTTTGTTTGCACTAACATTGTCTACCAAGGGAAATATGGCAGGGGAAAGACGTTTTCATGATAAATTGTATTGTTTTAATTGACATAAAAAATGTTTCGGTGCGTTATGTATCACACTACATTATTATTAAATTATACTATAGTAAGGGGCCGTTCAAGTATTACGTAAGCAGTTTTTTTGCAATTATTGACCCCCGCCTCCCCCCATGTCATTAAAAATAAGCAATCCTCTTAAAAATATTTCATTGAAAACATCATAAATAAGCAAACCCAAGACCCCCCGTCCCCCTAAATGCAAATGAATTAAATGATTAATATAACTTTTATGACTTACCAGTGGAGAGACACAATGACCTCGTGAAACGACTACTTTGAACCAACGCGTCGCAACTAACAAACTAACAAATGCCGACGCTCTTAACGACCCATGTGTTTTGCATTGTTAACTTTACGTCGATAAATGACCTTAAGCACTATTTAGAGCATGGCCGTTTTATATTTGTGTTTGTAATAGCGTAATGAAATTTGGCAGGGCAGATACCCAAAAAGTGTGGTACAAAAGTAAAGCTTAAAAAATATTGCAAATAAACAAATATTGTCCTATTTGTCCCTAACAATACCTTACCCAATATATTTATTGGAATTTGTGTTTAACATACTTTAGTTTAATTATTGATACAAAGAAGGTATGTATTGTTTGCAAATTAAACTGAAACCGACAAGGGGACAAGCCAGGGTGGATACATTTTTAGACTTTATAAGGAATTTCAGAAAAATATACTTTAATTAGACGTTTGATCGTGACGTTATTTAATAAAGTATATTTAGGTGATGTGTTTCATAGCAAAAAATAACAACATATGGAATAAAATCTATATTTTGAACTGATTGCCGCACAAGCTACCTCTTATCGTAGAATTACTCATATATTAAGTACTCACGTAGGTTACGAAAAGCAACGAAATAGTGGAATAAACCTCCAAAAACTTTCAAAATTACTAAAACTATACCTATTTGATATCAAATATAACAGTTTTGGCAACTTTTTTTACTTCATAGATAATTCCATTCCGTGTTGCTGCATACGACTCATCGGTCGGTAAAATGGCGTTCTTCGATCCGACGCGCAAAGAAGACTTTGATTTTATATCTGGAACAAGAATGAGAGGTAATTTATATATTTTTTATTGCTTTGCGATTTATCCGCATAATAAGATAAGCAGAAAGAACCTAGTCTTAAGACAAGATTTTGATTGAGGGGCGGAACTCAACACCGCAGTGTGTTTTTCCAGAACAAAGAAATAAAAATAAATTGGGCTTTTAGCTATCACTGTATCACTCCCGCATACAAGCAGGATAGGCAAAATAGGGATTGAACCCGTTACCATCACGCTTACAGTCAGATGCTGTGTTCCTAAATGACGATGGTTTTCTTGTAACTATTAAATAATAAATACACAATAATTACAGATGATTACAAATGTCATAGTTAAAAAAAACCTATATGGCTACATTAAATAACAAAGAGTAATTAGATTATTGTAATTACGGTTGCATAATAAATTTGATTATTAATATTACTTTTATATTGAATTGTAGAGACAATTGTAGAGACATAGTGTTTGTGTTAAGACATTCCGTGCTCCATTAAACCCTTCCGTTTACTAAACGCCGATTTTTAGGGGTATAACTTGTTGAATGGCGGTACACAACGCCGCGTTTTGTCTTATCTGAGGGGAGAAAATACATTACCTCGTTCCCCACGTACGAATTGAACACATAATCAATTTTATTAAACATTTAACTTTCATAGGTCTCGCAAAATCCGGTAAGGAACCACCAAAAGGCTTCATGGCGCCAACCGCTTGGAAAATATTATCAGAATATTATCAATCGTTAAAATCTAAAATGGATACTAATTAAAGTTATAATAACTTATATCAGAAAATATATATTATTATTTAAAATTCAAACTAATCATATCCTACAAAAGCATTAAATTTAACAATCAAGTACATTCCTACAGTATAATTTGTGTAGTTTTACACATTCCATGTTTTGTTTTATTTTTCTTTAATATTAAGTTTCTTAATAATTTTTTGATTTCACACTGTAGCAGCATATAGCAAGCAGTTACTGTTAAGACAGTTCACAGCATAGGCATCGCCGACTTCAAGACATTTCGTCTTGTCTCGTCTTTTCGCCAGAGCGAAGAAATGAAAATAATTCGTTTTCATTGAATGGGAAAAGATCCTACGATAGAGTTTTCAGTCAGACGCTGTGCCGCTGCGCCACGACTGACTCTTTATAAATATTTGAGAGATTGTATTAATAAATATATTTTGATATTTTAAATTCGATTTATTTTTGGATAAAGCATGAATATGTTACATTTTCAGAAAAAAAATAAAATAATGTACTTTATGTATAAAAATATTTTTTAAAGTGAATTAATTGCTAGATAACATTTAACAAATCATGTTATTTTTTGACACAAAAAAAGCGTTTATTTTTTTATTTTTAGTAACATATATTTTAATTAAAAATTATTATTTTTTTGCTGACTATATGATCTATTTGAATACTTGAATAACTTATAAAATAATTTTATTTAATTATTTTACGTTTCTTTTTCACATAGTGATGGATTTGAATATTGAGATTTATTTTGGTTATGTTTTTTAAAATTACTGAATTTTCACTGTGCATTTCTTTTATTATTTGACAATTATTTTATAAGTATATTAATTTTTATTTTTGAGACATGACATCATGGAGTTTTAAATTTTATTATAAAAAATGCGAAGTACTCATAAAATTCTTCTATACAATTGATCTTTTTGTTAATATTTTTCTTGTAAATTAATTGAAGTTTTTTTTATCATCATTTAATTGGATTAATTAGTATTATTTACTTTCGATCAACTAATACATGTTGTATAGTGATTATATTTTAGTATTTGGCAATATTAATTTTCATTTACGTGTATAAAAAAAAAATTAAAAAATTGTCACAAAATTATTCTTAGTGTCTTTCATGTTAAATTATCATCCCATTTCGTATACGTTTTACAAATATTAGTAATATTTTAAATTTCCTTTATAACCATAATAAAAATGGGCGTTTTGTTTAGTTTTCATTTAAATTAGTCACAAGTCACAGCTACACTTAACTACAATGTTGTTAACACTGATAAAAACCTAATAATCTTATATTTTTGTTTATTTTAATTTTAAAATATAAGTTTGCTTTTTTTATTATATTTCGCACAATATAACTAAAACTTGATGATATAACTAGGTTGGTTCAAATAGTATTATTTAAGGGCAGATTGTTATTTATAAGAGGTTTATTGAATATATTAAATTATGTAATTATTGTTGCAAATACGAAGTAACAACGGTGGTGCTTAAAGCTATATACATAGATTTATTTAATATACAAATAAAGTTGATAATAATAAGGTTTTTTTTCATTTATGGATCACTGATTTTTTTTGTTAACTTCCCACTGTATCCCGCACATAGTAGAGTACATATCCTGGGAATCTAGACTTTCCACGGAATTTTCGAAGCCTTGCATGTTGAGCGGCGGAACGCCGCGCTTTAACTCGTTATCAGAGCGAGAATATGTAAATATTAAATATTTCATTCTCCGAGTGGGAATCGAAATCACAACCGTCGCTCTCATAGTTCTTGTGCCCCTGCGCCACGGCGGCCTAAAATTAAATGAGAATATTTTGAAAATATCTGATTACTTAATTTCTATTCACATTATAAAGTAAAAACTGCACATATGAAATAAATATAGAAAATTCGAAAATTATGAGTAATATATTATGTAATATATTTATATATATGTAATCTGCATTAGTCGTAAGATGATTAGGCCAATTCTCGACCTCCTGATTCCTGTGTTAACGTTTATCCTGAATTTTTCCATAAATAGTGATACTTTTCCCGAATTTTGGAAAGAGGCTCAACTAATACCACTGCCTAAAAACCGCAATCCGTCTTCCTTCTCTGATTACCGACCTATATCCATTTTATCATTCCTATCGAAAGTTCTTGAACGTCTCGTAAACCAACAACTTAATAAATATCTAACTAATAATAACCTATTCAATCTTTTACAGTCTGGTTTTAGGCCTGGTCATAGTACGACTACTGCATTACTGCATACCAGTTAGCATATCAGATGATATTCGCCGAGGTATGGAAAATCATCAAGTCAAGCAGCGGGACTCGAACCCGCGCCTCCTGGAAACCGACTAGGTCGGTTTCCAGGAGGCGCGGGTTCGAATCCCGCTGCGTTAAAATTTTTATATGTTTTCTAAATAAGTATTTAACAATGATTTTTTGTCGGTTTATCTGTTTTTTTGTGCACGCTTATTTTAGAAGTGGCTAAATTTTAGATGCAGTTTTCATTGTTGTGTTTTCAAAAACTTCCTAAATATTTAGAGTATGTTACAGTGTTATGTCACTATAAAGTATTGCATGCAACAATATTTCTACAAAATAAGTGTTTTATTAAAATGGCTAAAAATTTAGCTTTCAACGTATGGATATCGTCTTTAAAATTATAATGTTATTAGATCATGAAAGTAATTTAGATGAGAAAATGAATAATTGTGTAGTACAAGTGGGCGCACCCGCGTGCGGAACGTTAGTTGGCTATATATAGCTTCACTTTCTAAGCCCAGTATTAAAGTACATGCAAGTAAAATTGCAAAAATATATAATAAATATTTAGGGTTAATAATTATGTAATATAAAAAATACTTATCTACACATAGTAAAGTTTGTTTTAATATGATGTAATATAAAGATATAATTTTCTTATAATAATTATCAAATCGTAATACGAGATTTGGTGGCAAAAATTTACTATCTTATCACTAACCAACCAGAGAACGAAATTAACAATAGTATATAAATGCTTGTTACCAGTTATCAGCATTCAGTATTTAATTATCGTTTATGCATAATTCATGTAAAGCGAGTTAATTTTAGAGCGCACTATAAGTAAAGGTTTACATTGTTTATTAAGTTAGTTGACTTTAGTTAACCAGAGGTTATCATTGGAATAAGTCGTGTTTAATAAGTATGGCTTTAAGACTCGGCAGAGTGAAGCAAATTGTTGAAAGATGTATGGGAAACACGGCACCTCGGTTCATGTCTTACTATCCTATTGATGAACACATTTTCGGATTGTCCAGTGACCAGCAACAGGTATATATTTTTTTTTAAATTAGATAATATTATTGATTTGAGATTAATTTCATAATATTTTAAATAATTGATTAGTAAATATTTAAATGAAAATAAACTTTCTGACAGGTTGTTTTATACTAAAATTATTAATTTAATTCTTAGTAATCACTTCTATTATGTAAGAAATATTTATTTTGAATTAAAATGAATTCATGTTTATTAAAACTTCATTATAACCGACACTCAGTTCATTCTGTTATCAACAATCACCATGTTTATTATTTTATTTCATACGTCATAGTTAAATTTATTTTTGCATAACTAAGAATTCTCATTATAGGTCTAAGTACGTATTGTTATTATTAAATACTAAATTTGTGCATTATATTTAAGTATATACATTATACAATATAATAATATTTATATGTTTTAGTTACGCCAGTTAGTTTTTGATTTCGCCCAAAAAGAGTTGGCGCCCAAAGCTGCAGAAATTGATAGAGAAAATGATTTTAAAGGATTAAGAGATTTCTGGAGGAAACTTGGAAACCTAGGTTTACTTGGTAAGATGTATGACTGTAAAACCGACTGGCTGTGGGTTCGATCCCCACTCGAGGAAATGAAATATTTACTTAAATTTATATTTACATTTCTCGGCGTTGAGATCTGAGACTCGACACGCAATGCTTCCAGAATAAAAATGATATTTGACGTTCATATTTGTATAATTTGTACTTAATTTAATAAGTGTACGTTTGTATATATATCTATATGTTTGTATGTATGTAAGTATTTTATATGTATGTATGTATGTATGTATGTAGGTATGTATGTATGTATGTATGTATGTATGTATGTATGTATGTGTATGTATATATGTATGTATAAAATTATTGTGTTTTGTATTTACTATTTTATATTTTATTTATAAAACAATGCTTTTTGCACCTTCCTGTATTCTTGCTTGAAGTAAATCCTTTGATATTTTATGGTTGCCTGTAAGAAATTGCTTTTAGTGATAAAGCCGCCATTGCACATTTGTGTATCTTTTAATTACTGCTATGAACTGTATGTTTTATTACCATTTGTGCAATAAAGTATTATTATTATTATTATTATTATTATTAATTTATACTTAACATATAAGCGGCATATACTTTTTATGAGCCAACATTGGTAGACATATGTACATATGCTATCGTAAAATTTAAATATCGACATATATATTGTATTTCACGAGGTTACCGACCGATAATAATTTTAAAGAATAAAAAATATTATTTATTTACTTTAAAATAAATAAAATTAAATGAAATATAATAAATTAAATTATTTATAGGTATATATGTAGGATAGTTTAGAGGTTTTATTAGTTTTTATTAATATTTAATTAATAAGATAAAATGATATGTCTGCCAAAAAATAAAAAAACTCGGTCATAACAAGCTGTCACGATTATTGTAACCATTGTAGGAATAAAATAAAAAAATATTGTTAATGCGCGTGTTCTCTTTTCCCATTCCCACAAAATCATGGGGGCTCGTCCGGGATGGTGAAGAACATCGCGTTTAACGTATTTACGAAGAACATTACATTACATTAAGCCTGTTATCCTGAGCTTTATATTAAATTTGTTAGTAATATAGTCATAGTATATCTCTGAGCTCAGTGTGCCTGTTGGCAAAGGCCTCCTCTAACATTTTCCAATGTTTTCTGTCCCTAGCAACCCTTCTCCAATGGGGACCTGCTGTTAATTTTATCTCATCCTCCCATCTTCTGTGCTGCCTCCCCCTTCTCCTTTTACCGTCTCTTAAATACCAATCCATTATAATTTTGCTCCATTTTTCTTGTTTACTTCTTATTATATGCCCCGTCCATCTCCACTTTAGTTGGTCTATTTTTGTAAGGATATCTGTTACTTGAGTTTTACTTCTTATAGTTGTATTTCTTATTCTTTCTTGTTTTCTTATACTTATAATGCTCCTTTCAATTGCCCTTTGACAGTGTCTGAGCATGTCTCTGTGGCGTTTTGTGAGTGACCAGGTTTCGCATCCATATGTAAGACAGGGTAAAATGCAGGTGTTGAACACTTTTCGCTTGATTGCTATTGTGAATTCGGTAGATTTCATCACTTCTTTCAGCGACCAGTACCTTTTCCAACCAGCTGCTATTCGTTTTTTAATTTCTTTTGTGGTTTGGTCTGAGTGAGATATAATTTGTCCAAGGTAAGTGTATTCATTGACATATTCGAGGAGTGAGTTATCAATTTTTATGTCTCGGTGTGCAGAATTTGTGAGTAATTTGGTTTTACTTATATTCATATTATAGAAAGTCCAACTTTACTACTTTCACTGTTTAGCTCGGTAATCATTCTCTGTAGCTTGCTAGAATTTTCCTCAAACAGAATTATGTCATCGGCAAATCTCAGATGGTTCAGGTTTTTCCCATCAATACATAGCCCATAACATTCCCAGTGCAATCTTCTGAATACGTTTTCTAAAACCGCAGAAAATAATTTTGGGGATAATCAATCAACCGCAGAATATAAATAAAAATCTGCCGGACTCCTCTTTCTATTTTGAATGTTTTGCCTAATGATTCTAATTTTATTCTTGCTTTGCTGTTAGCATATTTTTATGTAAAGTGTAGAGATCCCCTGAGTTTTAAGGCTATCCCATATTGCCTCATGTGTAATGCTGTCAAATGCTTTGGAGTAGTCAATAAAGGCCATGTACAAAGGTTTATTGTATTCATTGTATTTTTCCACTATCTGTCTGATTGTGTGTATATGGTCTGTTGTATTATAAATAGCAAAATTTTTTCTAAAGCCGGTCTGTTCCATGGGTTGATTTTCGTCCAATGTTGTGCTTATTCGATTTAAAATTATTTTGGAGAAAACTTTATAGATGTTAATTATGAGGCTTATTGGTCGGTAGTTCCCTATATCTTCTTTGGGGCTTTTTTTATATATGAGAATGATGTGTGATAGTTCCCATTCCTCTGGAATGTACGCCGATACTAGAATGTCATTGTAAATCTTGGTCAATAGAGGAACGACTGATTCCAGAGTTCCTTTTAGGATTTAATTTGTGATCTCGTCTGGGCCTGGAGCTTTATCTGACTTTTGACTAAGAATTGCCTCTCTTACTTCACTTGATAATATTTTAGGTTCAGTGACCAACGCTGATGACTCTGTGCTTGTTGTTTTTTCTACTGTATGCTGGTTGGAGTACAGGCTGCGATAGAAATCTGTAGCTGTTTTGCTTATTTCTCTGCGCTTTGTAATTTTATGGGGGATATTGCAAATGCTGTTCAAGTTTGGTATCCATGGGCTTGTATCTCGTAGTTCCTTAAGATCCTTCTTGGTTCCTCCAGTTTTTGTGATATGTCTCTCAAGCGTTTGGAATCTTTTAGCTTTTCTATCCTTCATAATACCATTCTTTATGTCTTTGCTTAACTCTGTAATTTTTTGTTTGTTCTGTTTCCTCGCATTGGTGGTAAATAGTTTTTTTCTCTCTTCTATTAGTTCTAAAGTTGAATGGCTTAGAGTATATTTATGTTTAGAAACTTTTTTGTTTTTATGGCAGGTAAGTATGTTTTGCAGTTTGGTATAGCTTAATTTTACCTCTTTGGAATCAGATAGTATTACTTCTTCATGTATTCTGTCTAGGGAATGAGATGTCAGTTTATTTATTTCAAAGTTGTCAGTTGCTTTTAGAGGAGACATTTGTTTTCTAGGAATTTTTAACCTTGAGGGTTGCTCGTACCATACGATGGTCAGTGTTGAAGTTAAGTTTTGAAATTACTGATGTATCTGTAAATAATTTGGGGTGGTTGCTTATAATGTAATCGATTTCATTTCTACTTTTCCCGTCTGGTGACATCCACGTCCACTTGGAATTTTTGTTTTTCTTAAATATGCTATTCAGAAGAGTTAAATTGTGCTCCAGCAAAAAATCTATCCGTCTGTATCCGTTCTGACTCCTTTTGCCATAACCAAACTTACCCAATACATATTCTTCTTCATTTTGTTTTACTCCTACCTGGGTATTGAAGTCCCCTAGAAGTATAATTTTATTATTTGAATGCATAATTATACTTTGAGATAATTTGCTATAAAAGAAATCAATTTCTGCTTGGTCTGCTTGTTCTGTGGGTGCATAAGCTTGTATTACTGTCCACATTTTCTTGTATTTTGGTAATTTGATGTTTAGTATCGCTATCTGATCTGTGACTCCCAGGAAGTCTTGTATGTAACTTTTAAGATGTGTCTTGATCATGAATCAAACTCCTCTTTGGCCTCTCGTTTCTCCTTTGTTGTATATTATATAGTCTAAGTATTCTTTCACTCTTTCTCCATCTCTCCGCATTTCACAATTTCCTATTATATCCCAATTTATGTACTTCAATGCTTGTTCCAGTTCCAGTAAGGATTCTGGTGTCCTTAAAGTCCTAGTATTTAATGTTGCAATATAAATTTTTTTCTTGTTTGTTGTTAGAGGGTCTGATTCTCCCGCGGTGACCAGTCGTGGTGGGAGAATTATTTGACTAAGTTGTTGTGATTTTTTGTTTTTATTTTGTTCGAACAGTTGTGTTTCATTTATTGTTGGTTGTATTAATTTTGTTTTCTTGGCTCTGGGTGGTGTGGTGCTAATTTTTGCGGTTGTTGTTTCCTGGCAAAGAGTTTGATCTCGCCCGCAGATGCTGAAAGGCATCTTTTTTGTGCATTTTTGAGCAAATAGAAATTTGATTGCTGGTTTGAGGGCTAGGGATTTGAGATCTTTTCCTTTTCTCCGTCTCTTTTTTCTCTACATTGGTTTCTTTATTTCCTTTTTTCGCCAGCAATTTATGTTTTGGAAGATCATGTGTAATATAGGCGTTAGGTTTCATTTTCGTTTTGTTTCTAAGAATTTCAATTTTCTTCTGCAAAGTTGTAGTAGCTAGTAGAATTGGTCTTCTTTTACTGTCTTTGTCTCCTTTTTTTCCTATTCTTTGCAGCCTGTCTATTTCATTTGTTTCAATTTCTATTTCTGTATCTTTTAGTGTTGATGTTACAAGAGTGGATAAATCTTCGTACTTTTCTTGATTAGCCTCCGGCAGTCCGTGTATTATGATGTTATTTTTTCTGTTGTTCATCTCAAGATTGAGTATTTTTTTATTTAAAACCTCCATATCATTACTTAATTTTTCGTTCTCCGCCATAATAATTTTCTCATCCAATTGTTTTAATATGGCCGCCGTTATGTTTTCTGTTATTGTACTTGTTTGTAGGTTAAGTTGTTCTGTCATTTTGGTTAAGAGCAGTGACATTTCGGGTGATAGTTCAATATTCATTCTGACGTGATGTAAGTTTTCTGAGCTTGCCACACTTGTGTTTTACGGATGGTAGTACTGTCAACTGTGACTTCGGCACTTTGACAGGTGGCTTGCTATGATAATTAGTAACTTTTAATTACTAATTTTAACACTTTGAGATTATGATTTAATGCCACACTAATGTCCATGATTTCCTTGTGTCCTGGTTAGTTCACTAGACGGCATAATTGTAGGCTACTTTCACTATTTTCCACTAATTTTAACGTAAATGTGAGAGCTCTGAATAACACGTCTGCCTTGTTGACACACCGGAACCGGAATTTACGAAGAAAGCTAACGACAAAGAAAAAAGAAACTAAAGATTGTTCTGGAATACTGAGATTGTTAATCGGATGTGAAAAAAAATCAGCCATAAGATTTTGAAGATGTGTGATTAGAACCTACATTAAATATGAAGAAGTTATAATAAGGTGTTTGTATAGAAGACCTAAGAAGATTTTATACGACTTTACGACTGTTGATTGTTAACATTAACTAAAGAAATGCCGCCAAAAAAGGTTAAAGATAACGATGAAGACACGCCCTTTGTAGATCCTCCTCCTCGAATTTCATTTAATGATCTGGAAAAATCTATGAGGTCGTTTAGCGGAGAAGACACTTACAGAATTAGTACCTGGATTGATGATTTTGAAGGCATAGCAACTTTGATGCAGTGGGCAGAAATTAAAAAAGTGATTTATGCAAAACGATTACTCACAGGAACTGCTCAATTACTTTTAAGATCTCTAGGTCGTTTTAATAGTTGGAGTAATCTGAAATCAGAACTTAAAGACGAATTTAGATCTAAGGTAAATAGCGCTGTTGTACATAAACGACTTGCAGCCCGCAAAATGAAACAGACTGAAACTTATCAGCAATACTTTTTGCACATGAAAGAATTGGCAACGCATGGTACTATTGAAGACGAAGCATTAATGGAGTACATCATCGACGGTATACGAGACACAATTTAATAAGGTAATCTTATATGGGGCAACCCATTTAAAATAATTCAGAAAAAAGCTAGAATTGTACGGCGAAATAGAGAAATAAGCCTAGATCAAGACACACAATATTCCTAGACCAGCGCTGGTTCCTGGCACTTCTTCAGGACAAAAGCAAGTACGAATTAATGATGTAAGAGTGAATGTTCTTATTGACACAGGAAGTGATGTGAACCTGGTCCGAGAATCATATCTGGATAAAATTAAGGGCGACCATTATGAACCTGACACTATTGTATCGCTTACAGGTATTACTGAATACGAGATAAAGACTATGGGAACTTTAATAGCAAAGATTCAAATAGATGACTGCTATTTTGACACCACCATTCACATTGTTGAAGATAAAGCAATACCAGTAAATGTTATCCTCGGTAACCCAATACTTAATGAAGTCGAAGTAAGTTTTACAGCAGAAAATATTTCTACAAAAAAAGTTATGCACCTTACCATGATAGATGAAAAAGAAAATCTTACATTGCTGAGAAAAGATTTACAAATGAAGTTAACACTATGATTAAAGACTATAACCCGAAGAATCTTAAAAAGGAATTTTATGTCGAACGTAATATACTACTTACTGACGAAACTCGTTTCAAAAAAGTTTCGTCCTTTGGAACTGAATGTAGTTAATAAACAAAAAGAAGAATGGATTTATCAAGAGATTATTACACCCAGTAAATCTGATTTCACAAGTCCAATAGTGTTGGCAAAAAAGAAGAATGACAAATGCCGCTGCATAAACTACAGAAGATTAAATAAAAAGATAACAAGAGAAAGATTTCCTCTGCTACTTGAAGTGTATGACTATATTATCGAATATCGACTAGGAACGCGTATGAAACACGTAGATGCTCTCAGTAGATACCCTGTAAAAAATATAAATTTACTTACCACCACGACAGCACTCCTAAAAAGAGCACAAGACGACGACATGAAAATAAAACTGCTGAAAAAAGTATTGGAGACGGAACCTTATGAAGACTACTTGTACGAAAATGATATATTGTGGAAGGTAAAAAATGGAACTAAATTAATAGTAGTGCCAAAGAAATTGCAGACTGAAATTATAAGAAGACATCATGAAAAGAGACATTTTGGTGTGGTTTTTTTTTTGAAATAAAACACCACGGACATTTGTCGTCCGTGATCTTGTCTGCTCTTTTTACTTTTACTTTGTGTGATTTGATTTTTTAATTTAGAAGATTTGAATTTACTCAGTTCAACGATATCTATAAAGTAGAAATTTAAATAATTATGTTGTTGTCATATCCGGGTGCCGTAGACTGTATTTGTCTTATTTTGGTGTGGTTAAAACGGAAGAACTTATTACAAGAGAGTACTATATTGATAACTTAAGAGAGAAGATTAAATCAGTTATTGACAACTGCGTGGAATGTATACTAATAGCGAAGAAAAGAGGGAAAAAGAGGTCTTCAGCTAATTGACAAAGGTAGTATGCCATTAGATATATACCACATCGATCATCTAGGTCCTTTAACATCCACAAACAAGAATTACAAGTATATTTTAACAGTTGTAGACGGATTTACCAAGTTCACAACCAATCACACAACCCAACTAAGTCACTGACAACGGAAGAGGTTTTAGATAAACTTAAATTACAACAACAGACTTTCGGATCTCCTCGAAGAATAATTACAGATCGAAACGCATCCTTTACATCTAATGCTTTTAAAGAATATTGCGAAGAAGAAGATATAAGTCATCATAAGATTACTACTGGTCAGCCAAGAGGAAATGGCCAAGTAGAGAGGATTCACCAAATTATAATCAATGTTTTAAGCAAACTAAGTTTAAATGATCCGACCAAATAAGGACCTAAGGAAGAAAGCAAAAGAGAGCATACAAAAGATTCAGAACGAAAATAGAAAGAATTATAATAAGAAGCGAACAGACGCGAAACAATATAAGGTTGGAGATCTTGTTGCCATTAAGCGGACACAATTTGTTCAAGGATTAAAACTGAACCCTAAGTATGTGGGGTCCGTATGAAATAATAAAGAAGAGAAATGACCGGTACGATTTGAGAAAAATCGGTCACGGCGAAGGCCCGATTCTTACATCATCATCTTCATCTTCGACGTTTTTATACTTTCTCTGGCCAAGCCAAGCCAAGAAGAATATATATATATATATATATTTGTTGTGTGTAAGTTAGTTTTGATTAGTAATCTAATTTGTATTACAGGAATTACCGCAAGCCCAGAATATGGTGGTACAGGAGGCAATTACACTGACCACTGTGTAGTCCTAGAAGAGATCTCGAGGTAAGATATTTTCGTGTCACTGACTTTGACATTTGTATTTGAGACTTTGTATTTCTAACTACTAAAATGTATTTTTTTTTTTAATTTTATTTAGTTTTTGAGACATGATATTATAATATCACATGATATGATATTAGAGGCCAGTCGTGGCGCAGGGGCACAAAGTGTGACTGTAAAACCGACTGGTTGTGGGCTCGATCCCCACCCGAGAAGATGAAATATTTACTTAAATTTATATTTCCATTTCTTCGCTCTGGTGTCGAGAACAAGCGCGGCGTTGAGTTCTGCCACTCAATACGCAATACCTGGAGAATTCGGTAGAAAGTGGGGAACGGAGTGTCTTAACATTAGGTTCCCTCTGCCTACCCTGCAGTGCGTGTGATACAGCGTGAAGCTGATTTATTTATTATAATTTAATTATAATTTATTTAACAAAAAACGACTGGTTTTTTTTATTTTTTTATATTTAACATGTGAAATCCCGTCTTGGCGTAGGAGTACAAGGGCGTGACTAAAAGCAAAAGGTACCAGTAAGACGTTGAGTTCCGCCACTCAACAATACACAATGGCAGGGATATCATAAAAATTCATCTTTAAACTGAGTTACACTATTTGTGTATACTACTTCTATAGTTCAACTTTTCACTATTAAAAACGTGTTTTAATTATTAAAAACACATTTTTAAGAATTAATAATTAAGGGTTAATAATTATTAAGAGTTGTTTAGGGTATTTAAATAAAATTAAGTGAAGTTAATCAATTTCTTTTTGTGTAATATTTAAAAGTAGATTTTAAATAAAGAAAAAACAATCTTTACACATACTTTCTTTATCTATCTATCTTTCCTTTGCTAGACAAATCGCGGCGTTGAGTTACACCAATTAACATGTATATCTACATGTATATTTTAAAAGATAGGGGGAAATCGGCGAACAGACAGTTTTAAAACCATGCTTCATCTGCTTACTCTGCTATGTAAGGAAAAAGCGAAAAAAAAACTTTTAACAGGCTCTATTCTATGTAGATTCAATTCAGTCAATTTTATTAGTTTCCTTTAAATTTAATGTATCTACGTATATTTACTATTTTTACACTACGCACGTGAGACGAGTCTTTTTTTCTGTTTCCTAGAAAGGAAAAAGTGCCGGTAATATAATAGTATTTTTGGACTTTTTTTACATGGATATCTTTTCCAGGGCTAGTGGAGCTATTGGCTTATCTTACGGGGCGCATTCCAATTTATGCATTAACCAAATAAACAGAAATGGAAACCACGAGCAGAAGAGTAAATATTTACCAAAAGTAAGAATTCATTCAGTCATATTAAATGTTGATTGCACGTATCTCAAATTTAGATGGTTTGGTCATGGTTATATCTGTGACAATTATTTTCTGTTATTACTTATGTTTTTTATGTTTTATATAATAATTTATAAAATAAGAATTACTTATCAGAAATATTTCCTTGAAACAGATTATTACAATTTTCTACCTCAGTTATATAAAAGTATTGTTGTAAAATTAGATCTGATTATAATAAAATAGATGTTATTACGAAAATAAACATATGTCGTTATTGTCCGCAACTATGATTGCACGGAAATTTTTATTTTTTTTATTCTAGGAATTTTGGAAAATCCTCTGTTAGTATTTTCTTCAAGGTACATACGTATACGTCCCCAATTTTCCGGTTGTATCTTGTCGGTCACCATCTTACCGGTCTGGGGAAATTAATTATTTTCATTTCCCCGTTTTGTTACAAAGCGCCGAGATGAGTTCCGCCAGTCAACACGTAACGCACGAAAAATCTAACATAATTTTTTAGTTATGTTCAGGAGAACACATCGGAGCGCTAGCAATGTCTGAGCCAGGGGCTGGTAGTGATGTAGTATCAATGAAACTAAGGGCAGAGAAGAAAGGAGACTATTACGTGCTAAATGGAAATAAATTTTGGATTACAAACGGGCCCGATGCTGATGTTTTAGTGGTAAGGAGCAAAAAAAATATAAAATATAAAGACGAAAAAGAGAATTAAATCCTTTGTATACAACAAACGATTTGTTTCTCTTTTTTCAAACTTTTCGTTATATCATATTATAAAAACAAACTTTTAAACAATTACCGCTTTTTAATAACAATATCTCTTATTATATAATAAGAGACACTTACATTGTTTTAAATATATTTAAAAATAAAAAATTTTTTTTAGGTCTACGCAAAAACTAGTCAAACGAATAAGCCTCAACACAGTATATCAACGTTCCTAATAGAAAAAGACTATCCAGGATTTTCAATAGCTCAGAAACTAGATAAACTGGGTATGAGAGGATCTAACACTGGTGAATTGGTTTTTGAAGATTGCAAGGTAAAAAATTTTGTTTCTACTGTTGTTGTTATTTTATTTATTCAACATTTCTGTAACCAGTACAGTTTGTGATTGTAAACGATGTGAATTTAAAAATGTAATGTATATATATAGAATATACCTATTTATATTTTTTTTAATAAATTAATACTCATCATGCTTGTGTTCATATAATTTTTGTTATTATTGTGCTCGTATCACGTGTGTCATTTTATATTTCTGTCCATAGTCTATGGACAAAATGACTTTTTTGATATTATACTTCCTATAAAAAGAAAAGGCTGTGTTACTAGTAGTCAATGAATTCACGTTGATGATTTATAAAAATCAAAAACAAATATTGTCATTTTGTCTGTATTAGACTTTTTAAATACTCTATAAAAGCCTAAGACAATTAAAAAAATTTTTTCTTCAAACAAACTAAGCGGCAAAGTTCAAAGTTGATTAATCTTTAGTAGTATTTTTGTAGTAGTATGTGTTTACGTTATTGGTATCTATGCGTAACTGCCTCACACGAAATACGGGTATGGATAAACATAAACGTGAATCCTACGTCTAAACTGTTGAGATGTCTTGATTAATTTCTTTAGGTATGGGCTTAAAATATTTTACCCTATTTCCTGTTTTCGTAAAAGGGGCGCTGAAACTCCTGTATATTAATATTATTTAAGCAAATAACATTTGTTTAGAAGACCAAATGATGTCAAAACAGATCAACATGATATCCCGCGTATTCGTCGAAGTCGCAGTATTTTTTTTATTGTTATTCTTTCCTCCACTACAGACTATGGTCCGTACCTTTTGTCATAATTTACATTTCTTTTCATTATTTTTATCTTTAAATACTACTTGGAACTAGACTTAACATCATTATATGCAATAATTTTGTAAGGTCGGGGCAAAAGTATAATATTTTCGTATTGTTCATATACAGGAAAATATATTTTCAGGTATAATTTTTTATTTATTTATAATATGTATGTGTCGATTTGATCGATGCCATCTTATGCGTAGTGCCATTATCCCATTCCTGTAGAAATTTTGAGATTTTTGATTAAAAAAATCTGACAGATAGTGTTCACAGTGTTCTTTTGAGGTTAGCTTTATGCTTCCTAAAGAATTCTGCAATGACCGAAACAGGTGGAAATCTAATGGAGAAAGGTCAGGGCTATTCGGACGATGCATCGACACATCCCAGCCAAGCTCTCTCAATTTTTGCTGCGTGGTTATAAATGAATGCAGTCTAGCGTTGTCATGGTGGAACACCACGCCCTTCTTATTCACCAGCTCCGGCCGATTTTTCTCAATAGCTTTTTTTAACCTCATCAGTTGCTGACAGTAGAGGTCAGAATCGATAGTTTTACCCGGTGGCAAAAGTCGACGATTCCTTTCCAATCCCACCATACACATAGCATCACTTTGTTCCGAGTCAGGCCGGGCTTTACAACGGTCTGTGGGGCTTGTCCATGCTTCGACCATGATCTTTTTCGCACATTCTCATCTCAGTAAGTCACCCATTTTTCATCAACTGTAATCAACTGTTTTAAAAATGGTTCGTAATTGCTACATTTCGTTGTCTTTCACAAAGAGGTTTGGTTACTAATAATACATTCAAAATACGAAAACACTTTTGCCCCGACCTATTATAATATCTCCAATCATTAATTTCAGTTGCCAATTTAACTATAACAACAATTTCAAAAGTGCTGATAATTGAATATACATATATACATATAATAGTAATCTAAACTACATGGATAAATAAATTCAAGATACATAATAAATAAAAATTAACGTAATTGATTACAAAATAATTGCTCATTATGGATTTCAATATTAATTTTTTACAATATTTAAATTGTTATACAACCATATAAATATTTCTTACGGTTGGGGAAATGACGACGTGGGTGGCATTACCGCCATGATGGAGGACATGACCGCTTCGTTCCTATCTTTTATGGTCCTCTTTAAATTGTACTCTACAATACCAGTTGCTACTTCCGTTGCTTTCCAGATCAATCTGTTTATTGCCTCGTCCTCGTCACAGCTGTAGTAGGAACATCTGTTGGTGTGTCGCGTTATTGCTACAATTGTGTGTGAAACGCTGTCATGTTAGCTGTAGTTTCATCGACTTTGTGTTCATTACTATAACCGTCGTGTTTGTCAGACCTTAGAGTTCATTAACAGTCAGTACTTTTGAAAATTGAAATTGTAGCATTTCAATGCAATTTTGAGGCCGTCGTGGCGCAGGGGCACAAAAGTGTGAATGTAACGCGACGATTGTGTATTCAATCCCCAAGTAATAATATAATAGAATTTTCTATTAGAATCATACTGCAGGATGAATTCATGATTTTTATTTATTTTCTAAGTAAGTTAAAAAGTACTCTAGAGTATATTATAATTTAGTACCTATAGAGTCGTGACAATTTTAATATACAGGTTGGAAGCGACTTCACTCCTTTTAAGGAGCAGCATATAGGGTAAAATATTTTACACTCATACTTTCAAAAAATATTTAAGATTCCTTAACAGTTTAGACGTAGGATTATTATTATATTTTCATTGCATGACTTTAATCCGTACTGAATCACGTGTGACGCAGTTACGAATAGATACCAATTATGTAAACTACTACCACTACAAAAATACTATTAAACGCTGTCGATCTATTTTACTCAATTATCTATTAACCTAAACAAATTATCTACGACTTTAATATAGTGAATGAGGCGTGTGCGACGTCGCTTTAACTGGTTAGTGTCCGTGTACGTCATTCTTAACAAATTGCGTTTTATTTTACAACGATCATTTTATTTATTTTTTGTTTGAAAAAAAAACACTTTTTCATTTTGGCTTTAATTTAAATAAATTTTGTTTTAATTTTATTAGATTTTTATAGAGTAGTTAAAACTGAGCTTTTTGCTTGTACCTTTGTGGCGAAATATACAACACACTATAGAAAATCCGTGAGGCCGTTGTGGCTCAGGGGTGTGACTGTAAAGAGGGTGCGACTGTAACGCGACTGTTGTGGAAGTGTCTTAGCACTAGCTTCCCTCTGCCACCTCTGTTGTATGCGGAATACAGCGTAAAGTTGTTTTAATTTAATTTGATTCATTCAATGCAATTTTATGCCACTAGTTCATAAAGATCGAATTTAGATGCTTTATTATTCTATATTCCATAAATTGTTCTAAAATTTAGGCAAGATTTTATTGTGCTATCCCATACTAAAGGTCCCAGCATCAAATCTCCTTGGCGAAGAGAACAAAGGAGTCTACGTATTAATGTCGGGACTGGACTTAGAGAGGCTGGTGCTGGCCGCCGGGCCCGTCGGCCTGATGCAAGCTGCTATAGACGTCGCCTTCGAATATGCACATATCAGGAAACAGTTTGGGGTCAACATTGGAGAATTTCAACTTTTACAGGTGAGCTATTTGTATACCTACTGTCTACATTATTATCTTAATAAAGGCCAATTAGGGCCAGCGTCTGGCTGTAAACGCCTAGTTTATGGTTGCCGGTACTGCGATTACCCCGTAAATAAATATAATATGAGATTCGATATAATAATATGAGATTCATACGTAACGATGGACAAACGAAAAAAGTGTAAAGTGAAAGGCCATTCATTTTGAACCTGAAATGTTTTGACGTCAATGGTCCATTAACAATTAACGTAGCGCATTACTACGTAAATAAAATATATTACTCTAATTTTATATGAATCCCACGCAAATTGTTTGGGATTCATTCACGGGAGTAGGTAGATATCTATAATATCTATAATATGTAATATCACACACCTACTTAAATTATCATAAAGTTATATAGCACTGTGGCGTCTATAATAAGTGCTTTCATGCATTGTAAATTACTATTACGTCGCAGTTTCAATAATAGCCAAGTCTAAGAATAACTCTACTTCCGTTGTCGTAAGAAGTATCTTATTAGTGGAGTCCATTCATATATCAATATTGATATTTGCAGCCATATTTAATAGGTAGATATTTATTTAGATATATTATATAAACTAAATATATTCCCCTTTTAATTTTATATTATATTAATAATGTTGTTACGTAGTTGATAGGCATATAAAAATTATTAATTATAAATGAAAGAATATTCCATACAAAGCATAGGTATACAATGTATCTAAACTTACCTACTTACATATAACAAAATTAGACGCTTACTAGAATAATTAAAATAGTTATATTTACTGCTGAACAACTTACTAGCCTGAATTTGATATTGTGTTGTAATAGCATTATCATTTTCAAGACAATTTAATAAAGGTTATTCATAGTAGTTTTGCAGTACCAAATTGTTTAAATTGATATAACTTTTTTTTGTAAGGCGTCGTATTGCAGTGGCATAAGCATGTGATTAATTGCGACGGTTGTGGGTTCGATTCCCACTCGGGGAATGAATTAAATGAATATTTAAAATGATAAAAAATGAATATTTATTAATATTTTCATTTCTTCGTTGTGGTAATAAGGTAAAACGCAGTGTTGAGTTCCGTCATTCAATATGTAATTCGGCGGAAACCTTTCTTCCTTCCAGACGAATTCCTCGAAAATTCGGCGGGAACTGGGAAACGAAGTGTCTTAACAGTAGGCCTGCCTAACTATAGCGTAAAACTGTAAAAAACCATTTTTGAATCATTTGAAATAACAGAAATGTTATATGTTAAAGAAAGTTTTACTAAAGTATAATATAGGGAAAACTGCACTCGAGTCGGCATTCTTCTGAGATTAGCATGAACAAACGACAGACAAACAGTGAAAAATAAAAAAAACAAAATCTTTTTTGAGTTTTATCACATTTATAAATGCCATATATCTTCTCTGTACAGACAGCGTTTAATTACATTTTTATTATTATACTGATCTACAATTATGTACCTATACCATCTATTTTTAGATATCTATATTTATATTTTTTAGGGAAAAATGGCGGATATGTACACAACATTGAGTGCGTGTAGGAGTTACTTGTACAGCGTCTCAAGAGCGTGCGACGAGGGACACGTCAACAGCAAGGACTGCGCCGGCGTTATTTTATATTGCGCTGAAAAAGCAACGCAAATTGCTTTAGACGCTATACAAATTTTAGGTAAGAACCTTACTATACTAAATAAAATAGTTAATTATTAATATCAATCAAGGACGCGGGATAAAATATACCGCTACATTTATATTTTTATATTATTTTTCTCTAAGTAGCTTGAGGCCGTTTTGGTGCAATGGTACAAGCGTGTGGCTGTAAACGGCACCGTTGTGGGTTCGATTTCCACTTGGGGGAATGAAATATTTAAGGTTTTCATTTCTTCGCTCTGGTAACGAGGCAAAGAGCGGCGATGAATTCCGCCACTTAACAACTCGAGAATTTTCGGAAAGTGGAAAATAGAGGATAAATATAATTTAAAATAATAATTATTATTTTCCAGGTGGCAACGGTTATATTAACGACTACCCTACTGGCAGGATAATGAGAGACGCTAAAGTTTATGAAATAGGAGCCGGTACATCAGAAATTAGAAGGATGCTCATAGGACGGGCTTTGAACAGTGAATACAAATAAAATATTTGTTTAAAATATTAATTTTTAATAAATAATTATTTATACAATGGCCTTTAACTTATTCTTTGGTTTAAATAAATGTCTTTTATATGATACAAATGTTAATGCATTTTGAAAGTAACTAATTTGAGGCCAGTCGTGGCGCAGCGGCACAAGGTGTGACTGTAAAACCGACTGGTTGTGGGTTCGATCCTCACTCGAGAAGATGAAATATTTACTTAAATTTACATTTCCTTTTCTTCGCTCTGGTGTCGAGGTTAAGCGCGGCATTGAGTTCTGCCACTCAACACGCAATGCCTCCAGAATTCGGCAGAAAGTGGGGAACGGAGTGTCTTAACACTAGGTTTTCTCTGCCTACCCTGCTGCGTGCGTGAAGCTGAAAGTAACTAATATAATATTATACTTATATAGAAAACGTATAAAAATGTGAACGTAGCGGGACTCGAACTTTTATACGTTTTCTAAATAAGTATTTTTCTTTCTTACGTGTGGAATAACACTTTAAAAATGATTAAAAATAATATAATGTTTTTTACTAATTTGATAAACTATCGATTTTAATATCAATATTGTATCTTACGAATCTCCTGTATGCAGCATAGGCAGGGATTCATTGGGGCATTGATTAGTTGTTGTGACATATGCACATAAGAGACGTTGTGGAAACATACCTTGATAAAATAAAAAAAAACAAACAATCGTCGAAATGGATTTACTTTGTTTAGTACAATACAATTGTTTATTAACAAGTGGTCCGCAGAAGCCTAAATATGGTCCGCGAACGATTTTAATTTTAGAAAATGGTCAAGCGTTGGTTATCGCGCATTGAGTGAGAAGAACGTGCTACATGGGTAGTAGTAGAGTATGCTCCAGTCTCAAATATAAACTATTTGGAAGTACAAATTTAATAAAAGTGTACAGCGTCCCTCACGCGCCCAGTGAGAAAGCTGGCGATCTACTTACATAAATTCTCAGAAAGCCCGTAGGTTGGAAGTTTTCCAGGAGCACCTCATGCCACACTCGATCGAAGGCCTTATCCGTATCCAAACTAACTGCTAGGCCCACTCCCTTGCTTTCGATAGCCGTAGATCACCCGTGGGTTAGCCGTGGGTTAGCCGTGGGTTAGCCGAAAATTACCGATTCGAGCATGGCGGAAGCTATATTGATGGTGATTGATCAATCGGTAAGATGAACCCCGGGAGTCACGTAGGCGATTCAAAAAATTTGGGACAATCCATTCGCTCTAGCAAGATCGAATACAGCTCTCCTCGCGTGGTCTGTGGTGCGTGATCGAAGCCAACTAGTATTGTGCGCATTAAAATCGCCAAAAATTACGTCCGGCCAGCGGAGGAGATCTGTGATAGCGTACATTACTCGGACACGGACGTCTGAGTCAACTTGTGTCAGACATTTGACTCATGCGTGTTGTCGTTACTGGCAACGTAACTGTCTTACATGTACTTTAATTGCCTATATGATACCGTCAGTACTAGGGTAATCCTATTCTAATGGGAGCACACAGCACGTAGTAGCGTCCTTTGAGATTTCTAAATAAATAGCACAATCTGAAAAACCTTACACAGCTGGAGAAATACTCGAAAAACTATGTTTAATCAAAGCCGTCGAAGAATTTTTTAAATTAGAGGCCAAAACAATACAAAATATCCCACTGTCCCTCCAATAACATGGTCCGCGCTTTGCCTTGTTACCAGGGCGAAGGCATAAAAATATTAATAAATAATAAGTTAAATGTGTATTTTCAACCACCACTGAAGATTGAGAACAACATTTATCTATTAGTATAGAGTAACGGCGGGTCATAACTGCTTGTGTCAATATGACATTTAAAAAACCTAAATATTCCCATAATTTAGGCGACCTCTTTTTAAGACAAAGCCAAAATTTTACAAGCATTCTGAACTTCTTTTAAGTTGACAGCTCTTGCATTTAATATTGAGATTAAATTTTGCAATTGTTTTAATTGCATCTTTTGCGGAAAAAATTTTTGGATTATCCACGGGTGTCAATGTACTCCTAAATATATAAGATGTTGGGCGGATTGTTTCGGACTTTTTATTGCAACTTAGATAGAGAAGCCTTTGTGTTACAATTTGAACATGTTGTTACAACTCAACATTTTTTTTGTTTTTGTTGGCTACTAGAAAATCGTCTAAATAAACTATGACCCGGATTCCCGAGTTCCATAAAGTTTGAGCAAACAAATTTGCATGTTCGAGAACACCTTGGCTTTTCATTTTGATCATCACATCTCATTTGACATGAACTTGGGATGCAGTTCTTCAGAGACTTTAAATTTTGGTACAACTAATTTTTTATTTGGTTTAAAATAGAGTGGTATTCGGTAACCCTTTAGGGGAAGGTGGCCTAAAAGGGGTAAGCTAAGCGAGAATGTAAAAAAAACGTGAAATTCACTTGGATTAGTTTACATCAAAACAAAGAATATTTATCAAAGTATAATATAAAACGCCGATTGTTTTCTTTTTATGAAACATATTTAATTTATATGCAAAATACAAAAGGTCTTCAAAAACTCGTTTTGCCCGCATATTGGCCTAAAACGGGTAACCCTCTCTGGGCAAATCGGGTAAGCTTAGGGCAAAACAGGTACTCCTTATTTTTTAACGATTTCACCCACATAATGACTTAACTAAATATATAAATAACAAAATAAATGATTGAATTCTATTTTCATCACATAACTTAGGTAATAAATTATTAATTGTCTGTTATTGAGGCCGGTCGTGGCGCAGCGGCACGAGGTGTGACTGCAAAACCGACTGGTTGTGGGTTCGATCCCCACTCGAGGAGATGAAATATTTACTTAAATTTATATTTCCATTTCTTCGCTCTGGTGTCGAGGTTAAGCGCGGCGTTGAGTTCTGCCACACAACACGCAATGCCTCCAGAATTCGGCAGAAAGTGGGGAACGGAGTGTCTTAACACTAGGTTCCCTCTGCCTACCCTGCTGTGTGCGGGATACAACGTGAAGCTGGTTTTTGTCTGTTATTTAAGTACTTATTTTTTGATTAGTCTTTATATTTGGCTTAGTTAAGTTTATCATTAGAGTGAACATCTAGCTTGGTAGCTTAATGTATCTAAATGTACTTATAGTTTCAAAGAATCAGTCTATAGTGACTTATTTTGAAGATCAATATTAATATAAGAAATATAGGGTCAAAATAATATACCCTATTCACAAAAGCACGAGGTAAACAAAGAAAAAAATTGATTTTTTTTTATAAGTCACTATTGATAGAACTTTAATATAGTATTAATATAATATTCTTTAATTGATAATGAAATGATTTTTATAATTACATTTTCAAACTTTATAAAACTGCACATGCACAATTTTATATAATTATAAGTAAAAAAAGAAACGAATATAATAATAACAAATAAAGATTGCTTTCATAATTAAAGCCAGAAACATTGTAAAAATCTAATTTCAAATCTAAATATGTTTCTATTTACCCCATTTGATTTGGTATCATAAATACCATAAATTATTTTCTTATTTTTATTTAATTCTTATACCAAAATGAACAGGTTAATAAACTAAATCTTCTTTATAGAAGATATAGTTTATTAACCTGTTCATTTTGTTATCAAGAAAAGTAAAGTTTTTAGGAAGACCATAGATGAAGTTCATCAACTCGTGTGATCAACCAAATTGAATACACAATCCAGTAATTCTTTCTCGTGGGCGCCATTAAACACAGGCTGATACCTTTAAATTCTTTTCTCGGGACTTCATTTTTTAATATATCGCTGCAAAGTAGACACCGTAAATCCATTCTCCTTCGTGGTAGCAGATATCGAAGAGGATATAGCATCTTCCATTGCTAATTTCATAGTGGCCTCACTCCACGACGCACGCTGAGCTATAATTGAAAATCAATTCCGGGCAAAACGAGGCAGACGGGTACCCGTTTTGACCTAACCGTTATGCCCGAGAGCTAAGTTTAGTTATAATAACATCAACATGGAAGTTGAAACAACAAAAGCAATTGTGTATTTCCACAGTTAGAGATATGTAAATTAAAATGTCAATAATAGCAAAGGGATAATTATGAACGTTTTCGACTAATTTCAAAAGACTTACCTTGCTTTTTTTAACAAAGCCACCAAAAAACTTTCGATACTTTCGATACAGTTAGTATCGTATGCCTCTATCTTATTATTAATCTTTACTTCTACAAAGTACGTAGGTACGTAATTCTTTTGTGCGTCAGCATATCTCAAATCACACCACTCTTTTTGATCGAAATGTTGAATATTTCAAAGCAATTTTATCGGGTAGGAACGATCTTTTAATTTAGTTTCTATATTTAAATTTAATTTTTTCTGACAGGCTAAATTGAGTATTAGTTGCTACTATCGTTTACGAATAAATTACGATTTAGACAGTTCATTAGTATTAGTACATTAGTGTTCATAGCACTCAACAGAATTTGAGTCACTATTATCTATTGACATTTATTGAGATTTTCTTCTTTGAACACCAATGGCGAGACTTTCTTTTTCTAGAATGAGAACTATCAGACTCAGAATCAGAGCTCGATGAAACACTACTCGAACTCGTGGATGTGTTCTTCCGCGATGGTCCGGGAATCGCATTATTAAAAACCTTGTCTTTGCCGTGACTCATATTATTATTGATCTTTATATCTTATTAATTATAACTATTAAATATAATAAAATTTACTAGACATGAAACTAATTCATATATCACGTGACGCCATAAAACACAACACTTGAAAAGGGGGTAGATGTAAAAGACATATTAAATATTTTAAGACTTATCCACGCCGTACGTCTACAAACGGTAACAAGGTTAAAAACTTAAGGTACCCACAGCACTTCCTGCCTTGCTTATCGTCTTGTCACAGAAGAAAAACGGGACGCCTATGCGCTAAAACTTCTAACGAAGTTACCTGGTGGTATTTGGTACTGGTAGGGGATTTGAGCCAGAGAGAGCAGAAAAAGGGGAAACGGAGGGAGTCTACCTCAGATAAATAATTGTTGAATAACGGTCAAGTTATTTAATAGTTTTATTAATTTTTATTTTAAATCAATGAACTTCTTGGCTTAAAGCTGCTTTACAGGTATATTAAAAAAATATATCATATATCGTAGATAATCCATACGTTAGCGATCTTTTTAAAAAAAGATAATGTTACACAATAGGAGAATACTTGTAAACAAGTATTCTCCTATTGTGTAACATTATCTATTTTTTACCATAAACTTACTTCGTGTCTTCTCCACATAACGTGACATTAGCGAAGTAATATGCTCTGCTGGCACGCTCGGAATGCCATAATCAAAGAACCATACTATACTATATCATACTTTAGGGGAAGACAAGAAGGTAGCTCTACAAAGTTTGAAAACTAGTAGAGTTATCCTAAATTTCGAGAGGTATGTATTATATGAAAATATAATATCATCAATCATTAAAACACGAAATTTGAGTGAAAAATAATAATTTTTAAACTATTGTTTTAATATAATTTAATAAAATCTAGATGGAAAATTGGAGAATATGTTAATGTTACACGCATTTAAGGGAGATCTTACAAATGCACAAATGCAACAAGGTGGAGAGGTTAATGTCCTCAGACAGACCAAAGACACCAAAAGAAAGTTATCCCACATATTACAAGTTTCGTCTTAATGAGATGAGCAAAAAAGTAGAATTATTAAACAAAAAATATATATTTATAACTTTTATATACCATAAATCAAATTTTAATACCACTTTTTATACATTCATTCAGTTTTTACATATTTTTTTTTATTTAACCATTAATTACAAACTGTCTCAAAACTTATTATAAGTGAATCTCTTTGCTATCAAAGAGATAACATATTTATATACTACTAAGTGATAATTATTTGGACATAGGAACACTAACGGCTGGTTAGGGTGGGCACCCTAGAATAGTTCGATGCCCACTCCAAAATTATTACTAACAAAAAAAAATGACACAAATATGTCCATGAATAATTACAAAAAATATTTAAAATTTATACATTAACATAACAAAGGTTATTAAATAAATTATAACACAACAATAATACAACCAAAATGTTTATTTATAAATAAGTATAAAACTTTGTATTTGAGGCAGCAATGGTGTAGTCTGACTATAATGGGCATGGTTGTGAGTTTGACTCCCACTTAGGAGAATGATTATTTTTATTTGCTCTGCTTACAAAATTGCAGCATTGAGTTCTGTCACTCAACACACAACTTCAAGAAATTGGGCAGTGCAGTGAACAACATTATGTTCCTTCTGGTTTCCTTGTTATATACAGGATACAGTGTGAAGCAAAAAATAAATAAAGTCAATTCTAGTCCCACCAAAAACTTACAGAAAAACTAACAGATAGTGATTCAACAAAATGCCACCATTTAGGTGGAATATAAAGCATTTGTCCTGCTTTTAAAGTACAGTAGTGTCCTTTGATTTCTTTATATTTTGGATATTTTTCTAAGTCAGGTTGCCTAGGATCTACTCTTGCAGTATTTCCTAATAACTCGTGACTATGTGGATATAATTTTTCTGATTCATCTGGAGAAAATAAAAATATCAATTTCTCTCCTACCACTTGAGCCAGTAAATTTTTTTTGGGGTCATGGTGTAATGGCGACACTGTACCTCTAGGACCATACCAGGCCATAATATCAACTGAACTATTGTTATCAGAAAAACAACAATATTCAGGCTCTATGATATCTTTTTTTAATTCTGGTATTTGATCAAAAAGCTGATATTGAGCTAAATATCCAGTCATCCCATTATTATTATAAATATGGTTTTTTATAAATTCTTCTATTGTCATTAGTTTTTGAGTCCATTTCGAATCTGTATAGTCTCTACCTAATTCTATTGCTACTGTTCTTAAACCAGCAAGTTTTATAAAATAATTTTGATCTTGCCATTTTGTTATAGCTGGCCAATGACTTATACAATTATCTAATATAACTGGTTTCTCAGCTAAGATATAGTTAGTGAAGAAGTGTTCCATACTAGGACAGTTTATCACATTTAAAATATTGCAATTGTAAATATTGTTTACACTTTTATGAGTACTATTTAAAATACTTTTTCCATCAAATTCTGGTACAGTTTTGTCATGATTTATAGCAGAATGGAGGTGAGAAGCACAAGCTTGTAAAAGGTTTGGCACAACATCTGTTGGACAGCCAAATAGTATCCCAAAGTCAATTATTTTGAGACCTTCTTTTATAACTTCATTACTCAAACTGGCACTTAACTTTAAATGTACTAAGAGACGAATATAAGTCGCAATAGTGAGTGTTTTCCGAAGATACGACCTCACTTCTTTCCAGTTCCCAATGTTTACTTGCTCATACATATAATCTATGATTGCTTGTATTTTTAATGCAGATTTTTGATTGATAGAGTTGGCACTTTTAAGAAGATGCTCTATAATAGATTTACAAGTTATATCCAGGTCAGCTATTTCTGTTAATGATGTGATAACTGTAGGTATAAACTGTTCGATTTCATTAAAAGTATCTCGTAAATTAGACATGATAAGAAATACATTTATAGCTTAATATCTATGTGAGAAAATTCTTTATATACTGCATGTCATACATCAGCAGTTTTATTTATATTTTTCGTAAAAAAATGCCAATCAAAATAAACTCTACAATAACATTGCAGATTCAGTAATAAACTGACAAATGACAATCAAAATTTACGTTCCGGTGTATGCCAATATTGTCTATCAAATATAGGATAGCAGCAAAGGAAAATCACATTAACACAATATAATTTATAAAATCTATGTAGCATAAAAAGATAACCAAAAGTTAAACCATACATAAATCAGATTGTTTATAAGAAGTAGACATGGGCGTTATGAAACGTAATCGGTTTCAGAAACTGCTTACGAGTCGAATAACCGCATAACTAGTTTCGGGGACAAACACATAACGATTATTTGACATACGTAGTTTCATGACAGTAAGCAGTTGTAGCACAACTGTAACTTATTTCAAATAGATTATATTATAAAATAGTAATGTCAGTTACATCGATTCTAACATAGTCGCATCTCGCTCTATCTTACTACGTTTCGAACGAAAAGAGAGACAGCAATAGATCAAATTTGTATGCAATTACATTGTAAATTATTTTCATTTCCATTCTTAGAACAAAAACGTCATTAAAATATGATTGATTACGCACTCCATGAAAAGAAAAAGTGATGCTAAAAATTAAAATTAGTAAATGCATAAGTAAAATTCTATGGAATTAAAAATAGTACTAAAAAAGAGAAAGTAAACTGATTATAAACAATATTTTTGAATATTTTATAATAGTGAAATTGCGAACCTAATTATGAGAATAGATCATTACTATTAAATATTAAGCGGACTATATTATATTATTAAGTGAATATAGCTTAAAAGAAATATAAAAAAATCAAATAATCAACATTCATTTTTTTTATAAATAAATCTCCATTTTTTTTACCTTTGAATTAATTATATCCCTTTAAAGTTGCGATATATTTAAACATCGTTGCACACATATTTAATTTTGAAAAAAAAGTTAATATTTTTCAAATATTAAAATTCTAGAAATAAGCATTATTATGATAGGTAATATAACCTTAAGCATTTTTGTAATCATAACACTCTTTACCGTTATGATTACAGATAACATGCAACATTTTCTGTATTCATAACTATAAAAGTAAACGTAAGCAAATGTTTGTAACTAGTTACAAAAATAAGCAGTTTTGAAAACTAGTTACTCGTGTACCCGAAACTAGTTGCAACCGATTATGCCTAAAAGACGTTACGACCCATGTCTAATAAGAAGCTTAATACGTGTAATGAAACACTCATCGAAGTCTATGGTTTATTATTTAAAGGTAAAAACTGGTAACCAGTTTAGCGTTTATTTGTTATTTATTAGTTAATGATTATTTAAAAATGTTAAATAATATTATTTTTTAAAATTACTTAACTTCATAACAAATCTTGACATATCAATCAAAATTGTGCGGCCTTGACCTTTACAAAAAATAAACACGCTGTCTATGGAAAATCATATGACTTTCGCACGTGATCTGTCAGATTATTTACATTTTATATTCCAAGTGTTTTTCAAATACCATGAAAAAAAATATATTTTTGATAACCACTACGTAACAAGATATACATAATGATGTCATCTGACTCTGATTCTGAGGATAATATGATATGGTGTGTGTGACACAATGGCATTAATAGAAAAAATATGTTCTATAAAGAGAAAACTTGATAATGACTATTGGGACTCACGAAACTGGGACAGGTACGTCATTGTGAATACATATTTTTTATTATTGTATATCTTTGTTTCAAAACTATGTAAATAAATTGACGCACTAAGCTTTCAACGGACCTTTGAGTAGTAAAATAGGGTGTTTGTGACGCACAAAAGTCAGGCAGTACTGTAAGTATTGCCGTCACCGACTAGCATGAACCGTGGAAGTTTCGAAGCATGTGATAAGCGCGGGGGGTGCGGGTAGCGTGGGCGACAGCCTGACTGCGTCACCGAGGAAGAGGGGCGGCCCTCTGTTCAATCAATGTTTACTTATTATTTACATGCGAGGTAGTACACTCGCACATTCCAAACCGCGCAGCCGCCACTCTATTGTCTTATGACTGTTAAAGTGCATTTAAAGTGAAATCTTTTCATGAATGTATTTCTTGTGTAGTGAGTGTATGTGGCATACATTACGCCTATTATATCGCAATTTATTTATCGTGATTTACGTTATTGGAGAACAGCTGTGAATTTAATTAACCGACTATGAAATAAAATGAAATTTAGGTAAAGAAATGATCATAACATTAATTAAAGTTATATTAAAAAATATTTTATATTAAATTTATTGTGTAAGACAAGAACATGTCTTTTATAAACAATATAAAAACTGAAGTGTGGTTTGAAGCAGTAATATCCCGTCTTCATTGTATCAGTTTAATAAAGAACATATATGGTAAAATTTATAAATTGTTATTAGTACATTCAGAATTGTCTGTTTTTAATTGTAAATTGATTTTGTTTTATTTAAACCACAAACATTAATTATTTTTTTATATCAATATTCAGTATTAATATTACAAAATACCTTTATGCTTAAAATATAAATAATACATAATAATATTAGATATTAAAACTTTATAGTGCCAAATATTAAATATATTTGGCAAAGAAGCATGTGACTGCAATATTGTGAAGAGAAAGTTTTCTCAATCTACTTTTTTTAAAATCACTTAACTTTGTTGTAACTATTATATTTTAAAATGTGCTTATTGCACATTTGTAAATGTACTTATTCACATTGTTTTTAATAAGAACAAATTTTACAGTCATCTAAATTTCTAGTAAAAATAAAATGTTCTTTATGTTGACACAGAAATGGGTGCAAAACTATGCTATTATTTACTGTTATTTAGGTGTTATTAAATTATTAATATATGTTATTTAGGTGTTATTAAATTTATTTATTTAGCTTTATATTGTATCCCACATGGCGCAGGCAGGAAAAATCTAGTGCTTAGACACTCCATGATGTTCTCTACATTCTGCCTAATCTTTCAGACCTTGGTTGTTGAGTGGTGGAACTTAATATTCCTAAAGACTAGAGAGTGAAAATGAAAATAATTCATATTTACAAATGGGAATCAAATCCACAACAGTCCCAATTATAATCAGTTGCTTTGCTGCTGGACCACAATAGCATTTTTTTAATCACAAATTATATATTTAACGTTTGTCAGTAGGTCCTGTGAAATAACATTGGAGCAAGTGAGATTGCTTCTATATAAAGAGTGTGATCGTAGAGGAAGAAAAGTTTTGTTTGATTCGTCAACAATTGAAAAAGTACCATCTCAGAAAGATGATAAGCCAGAGCTTAGAAGTAGTGAGACACCATCTATTGTGGAGGTTGCCGATGGATACACATATATCGTGAGTATATATTTTTTCATGTTTGTGTTGTATTTTATTAACTTGTACTAGCTTTTACCCATGGGTTTGTCTACATGGTGAAATGAAAATAACTAAAAGTTATCTATGACAGATGACACACTTTTATTGTCTAAGGTAATTCGGAGCACAGGTACAATGGGTTATATTGAAACAATTAATGTGATATAATAAAGATGCAGCTTCCAAAATATAGCCTATGTGACACTTTTGTGTTGAAAGAATTTTTCTTTAGAACCAGTAATACATTTGTGTAGATAATGTGGATTTTTTTCCAAAATAGGAAATTCTCAAAATAAAAATATATAAATACTTACTTTTTTTTATATAAAATGTTTTATTTCTCATTGTTATATATTATTTTGTGGTATAACTTGTAAAACTTGATTGAAATGATGTCACATGTTTTGTTATGAAATATGTACACATATTGGTTGTTAATACGGTAATCATAATATTATTATTATAACTTAAAGGATGATGAAGTCAATAAAGATATTGAAGTAAGATATAAAAGATAGAATGGTTTTCTTTTTAGATAGGTTTTTGCATCACAAAGTTGTAATTTTATGTAGTAGTAAGCTTATTTGTATGCATCGCAAATCTTCTTGGAGCAGTTAAGATATGTCGAAATGCATGTGCCTTTATAATATACCTACATGTTTCCCCATGTGTCGTTGGGTCATGAAACCCGAAACGCAATGCTTCTATATTCGCAACATGTAGAAAATGTAAAACGAAAACAACAGTTTATTTCACTTCCTTCCTGTCTACCCGTAGATACTTCCTTATTTACATTTTAGTTTAATGTTCATACCGCACCGTATATAGCAGTGAAGGCAGCGGGAACCTATCGCTTAGACAGTCCGCTCCCCACGTATCCCCGAATTATGGAGACCAATGTCTCTAAAATTGTGTCCAGTGGCTGAACTTGTTACCAAAGGGAGGAAATGAAAATATTAAATTATTCATTCCCCTGAGTTTGTATCGAACCCGAAACCGTCGTTTTTGAAGCCACACGCTTGTGCCATTGCGCCATGACGGCACCCTATTTACATAATATAGAACATTCGATATAATCGCCTTTTATTTCCACACAACCGGCCCTTATCAAAGACGTAACGAACGCTTTATAAATAAATACAACAATTGGAACATAGCGTCACGAGACTTCCAATTTACAGTTTATTCGCATTGAGTTTCTATATATAGCTCTTACACGTTAGCCTTTTTGATTACGGATGAGCTTGTAAGTGGTTCTAAGTGGTTCTTAAAGTGTGGCGTACGATAGTGTTATTTGAGTTCTAATTCCATAATGGTCACATGCAATCGCTCAGTGACAATTGAAGGGTTATCTGGGTTATATTATGTGGGTATTTAGCCTTGAGTCGTGGGAAACTAAAACTAATTATATAGTTCCAGCTTTTTATACATGTATAGTACTACTACATAAAGATATCTATAGTTTTTTTCTGGATTATATTTTCTTGATAATCGTGGTAATGATGTTAAGGATATCTTTTCACTATTCTAATAGAAAATAGAAGAAAAAATTAAGTACAAAACGGATTTCAAATATGATTTCTTATATCGATATTAGTATAGGTAAACCTCCAACCAAAGGGTAGCAATACCTTACTAGAGTACTTTCGTACGTACTTAATCACCAAGAATATTTTCATTATAAGTAATAATAGATATACTTTCACATTCAATAAGCATTAGATTTAAAATTACATTACTTTATTTATGTATTAACTTAAACAGCAGTTTACATATATTCAACTTCCAGAAATAAAGATTTCATCTCTATATCCTATTCAGGGAGCCGTCAGGTACAAGGTAAACAAACCATAAAAAGGTTACTTTGTAGGTCACGATTAATGGATGAAGTTAATATATTGTATTAAAAAAATACTATAAAATTTAGCGAAAACTTGTGGAGCCAAATAGAGCTTAATACTTTAAATAATCTATTATAATATATAAATACAGGAGACTCTTTTAAAGAAAAATCAAATATCTTGTGTTGGGCAGTTTTATTTAAGTAGTTTTATGTTACCAACTTTATACTAATACTTTTCTCCGTGTGGTTCCTTCAGTCTATTATTTGCTCAATTTCTAACAATCTATGAGAAAATCACATAAGTCTTAAATTTAATTAGCATTAACTATGTACGCGGCAAGTTGACGTATAACTTAATATCACGCTAACTGATTTAGATGATTCTTTTTTTATTGGAAAGGTAGGTAAATTCATAGGTAGTTTGATGAGAATTTGGTTAGGTTCCGATTATGGGATCCGGTGGAAGACGGTTTTTTTTTGTTAAAGAGAGGAGAAGAGAGGAGGAGAGCTCTGTATATTGCAGAATTTTAAAATAATTTTTATTCTATAATTTATTGCCACATTTTACATAATATATAATAAAATCTTAAATCGATGTAAATAACCAGACCTTCATTTGGCATTGGCGAGACTCATGTGACTGACGATTACAATGTTCACATTCGATTATAAATGGCACTTCCTCATTTGATAATGTAATATATCTAGAGAAAACTTACCTACTGATGTTACTATTGTCTCAAATAACATAAGTTTGCTGCGTTTGAAGGTTTTGTTAAGGAAACAATTTCAACACAATATTATACTAAACTTTTTTAAACAAATTTAAAGTGTTATTCTATACCTAGGAAAGAAGAATACTTTTTAGGAAACGTGCCTCTTGGATACCGCCCAAGAAATACCGACGGTTAACAAGAGGCCCGAGTTCAAATCCCGCTACATTCAATTTTTTATACGTTTCCTAAAAAGAATTATACCGTACTTCCCACATAGAAGTTAAATCAGCTTATAAAATTTGAACAACTACGTATTTTTATCCTACGTTCAAATAATATCGTTTCAAATTTTCGTCGTAAATAAAGAAACAGCGGTACTTGCTCGTTTTTCAGTTCGGTTCAGTGTTTAGTTTCAGTTCCAAGAGGACTCTTTGGCTATATTATTTAATATAAACTTAGTTATCCAATCACTAATAAAGTTAACTTCTTAACAATTTTATTATTATTCTATTTCAAATTGGGTTGAGTAGTAAAGCCATTTATTTGTGGGCTGGATATGGGTTAACAATTTTATTATTATTCTATTTCAAATTTGGTTGAGTAGTAAAGCAATTCATTTGTAGGCTGGATATGGGAATCAAACCTAGGTATTAATAATGTGTTCAATCTTACATAGTAGTGTTATATATTAGTAATTTATGTAAATTTTGTCTAGTACAAAGGTCAGGCGGCAGATGCGAGCGTCCTCGGTGAGATGATATTTGGTGCCGTCGCGATGAACTGCAAGAGCGTCTCATTAAAAATTCACACTATGAATGATCCTAGACGGTAAGATATTTTAGTTCTTTTTTTTGTTTTGTGTGCCATTTTCATCGTTCATCTTCTTCTTCATGCATCTTCCACTTTATACAGTATTTTTTTCAACTTTACGCATATTTTATCTTTTTTCTTGAAACAAGGAGTTGAGTTTCCTTTTCCAGGCACTATTTTCAAGAAATGAAAATATAAAATACTAGGACTAGGCTAGTCCTTACGCTATTATAACGCCGTTAAATACCAAATAAAATGTTTTGAAATAACAAACTTTTAAAATGGCTATAATATGTTAAAAATAATTTAATTTATTATATTTCATGAAGATATTTTGTTCAGGCTTATGTGCACCAAAATATTCAGCGTGCCGCCACCTAGAATAAGTAGAGTGGAGCGTAAGACTGACATTAGTAAGAGTGATTTGATGAACCGATCGACCCCTCTCAACGTGCCATTGGTGAAGGAGGAAGGCGTGTCGTTAAGCTTTTCTCTGGATAGGGGAGATTCTGGTTAGTTTCTTTATATATTCTATTTTATATTACAGCTTATATATATATATATACTTGTATGTAAACAACAGATAATAAAAAAAACATTGTTATTTTTGTCTCTTGAAAGAAAAACTATTTTATATTAAAATACATCATGATTCGGTTAAATTTTGCAATATATACTTACATGTCTGTTATCTAAGCTGGTTGTTGTTTTCAAAACTGGTCTTCTTAACAAATATGAGTAAACAAATTTCGGTAATCTTCATAAAATATTTTTCATTTTATTTTATTGTTTTCACACTCCCGTTCTTCACTTTCCGCCGAATTCTGGAGGAATTGCATGGTGAGTGGCGGAACTCAATGCCCAGCTTGGTCTTGACACCAGAGCAAAGAAATTAAAATATAAATTTAAATAAATATTTGATTCCCTCAAGTGGGAATCGAACTCACAACCTGCTGCGTTAACTCTAACACATTTGTGACCCTGTGGCACAGGGGCACGAATGTGCGACTGGCTTGGTTTATGTTTACATAAAATAAAATTTATTGCAGTGAAACGAAACGATCAATCGTTTAGGATTTTCGAAGTCACTTCGTAACAAATCGATCATGATTTGTTACGTTATCGTAAATACCTATTATGTTAACAATAAGATAATAATGTATAGATAAATTATCGTTTTAGACAAATAAGTACCTTACTAGTGCTTTCTATTATTTCTGTAATCAATATTACCTTATATGTTCCTCTTAAGGAGTGGAGTATGAAATACTTGCAAATTTCATATGAAAGGTCATAAAGGTTAACATTTTAAATGAGAAACGCTAACAACATAATGACTTATTTTATGTACATTTTGTAATATGTATCATGAGGTGTTCATACCTGTGACTATATTCTATCGCAACATTATACGGGCGATGTATACCTATCTGTATATTGATCCAATGTTTTAAAGAAACCTTGACTTGGATGGAATAGAAACTATATTTTAACTATAAGCCATATTATTATAACAACTTAATAAAACAAAGTAATATTTTATTTTTAATTAATTACGCAAAGTAAACTTAGTGTTAAATTTTCCATTCTCCATTTTTTTTCTAAAAAAAAGGGCGAAACTTAATGACAAATAAAAAGTAAAAAAAATCTTAAATCATACCGTATACTTGAATTTAATGTTGTTGTCAAATGGACAAAATAAGAAACTTGCTAAAAAAGTAAGTAAATAAGTTAGACTATGTTCTTATGCAATATTGAGTGTGTATTTGTGAAATGACTTTTTACTGTTAGGGAATACCTAAATTGTATTATAATAGTAATCGGACACTTCATAGTGGTAATTTTAAACATGTATAATTTATATAATAGACTATTACATTATCTTTATTCAATTTTATTATTGCTCGATATACTAAGAACTAAATATTAATTATGATAAATTACTGGCCCACTTTTGTAATTATATTCGCGTGACTTTGTTTTGTACCTAAAAAGGTTCATATTATTTTGGAATTGTTAAGTTGTACTATAGATAAGTATAATATATTTATTTAAACTAAAAAGATTTTCAAATTGTACTACGTAAAAGTAAAATTTGACCTATATATTTGTAGAAATATATAGGTCTACCTTTCTACAGAAAGGAATCTTTTTATTTCTGTTTGGACATGTCTAAATAATCAATATATTTGTGGATTTACATTTTGTGATTTCATACTAATCATAAAAAGCACAAGAATTACGTTAAAATTAAAATACATACAAAAACGTTATCTTACATAGATTTGTCTTAACAATTTTCAATAATTACGGCCTGGAAACGATTTTTTTATCATATATCATGTTATAGGGTTCTACGGGGAACAATCACCATACAGCAGTGTCGGGTCCACCTTTGATTATTTCTCAATGTTCGACACTTGGGACGGGAACGCCACAGATGAATATTGTTTTCGCAGTAAGTATTCTTACAAAAATACAACAGTTTAATTTTTTTTTCACATAGCAGTGTAGGCAGAAGAAACCTAGTTAAGAGACTCCGTTTCCCACTCCTCCTCACTTTCCGTTAAATTTTCGAGACACTGCGTGTTAAATGGCGTAATAAACGCCGTCCTTTGTCTTCAAGAGAGATTAAATATAATGACTTCTCTAGAGTAAGGACCGAACCCACAACCGCCGCGTTGACAGTGAACTGTTCCCTTCGATACAACGGCATCAATTAAGGTAAATATTTTTATAAAATAATGAAATTTTTCATTTGATTTCATTAACTTCGAAATGGAAAATGAATATTTTTCGTTACATTTTTGATAGAATGTTACAATTTTGTACATTTTGCTGGTCTTATGCATACTCGAAAAATCTTTAATATAGATATTAATTGCCAGTGACTTTTTTATTTGTTTTCTCTAACAATGTTAACTGCAGCACTTAAGGAGCAATATTATATTAATAGGCGTTGATTTCCCCAGCGCCGTGCGGACGGAAGTTAAGCAACTCGAGTAACGGTAGCTGGCAAAGGAGAACCTTCCAGAGCATGGCAACGAGGTTTGATCTAGGACAGAACAACACTTTGAGAGTGCCCTCGTCGGTTTCTAGTGTGGATTCACAGGTAACTATTGTTTGATCTTGTTTTGCTTTTGCTAAAATTTTATTTATTGGAAATTTTTATTTAATGGAATAAATAAAAATTTACTAATTATACACAGTCATGTACATATTACATATGGAATCCATTGTCACTTTCCTAGCTTTGTGTAATACTTATTGTTTTCCTTCATATTCCTTTAAAACTGCATTGTCTATCGAAGTTAGTGTCATACCTAACGGGACCAGACGTCCCGTTTTTCTCTTGTACAAATGTCCGGTTTTTTCGAAATGCCACGTAAATTTTGTCGGCCGAATAAAACAAAGCAGATGTCCAAAGCAACGAAAACCACCCTTAAAAAAAACCAAAGCACACCTCTAAAAAAACGTAAGCATTAAACGTAAAACGGCAATAAAGCCAAAAGCAAAACGAAATATGAAAAAGTTAAATGTTATATAATAATACTTTTTTATACAATAGTTAAAAATAATTAAAACAACAGATTCCATGTCCCGTTTTGAGCCGAATAATGAATAATCACGTTAGTCATGCCTATATTTTTCTTAATGCGTTGTAATTACGAAAAAAAAAAAACAATAACATGAAATAAACTAGTTATTTCATACTTTTTCCTTTTCAACTAAAACTATGCAAGTCAAATTAAACTATAATAACTTTTTTATTAACCGAGTTACATCTTTTACTATAATGTCAACTATTTATAAACTCGATAAACATTAAATATCTTATGTATTACCTTTTCTGTTTTTAATGGAAATAATCATTTTTAAGTAGTTTTTATTATAAGTGCCAAAATATTATAAATAAAAAAAATCCATTTTTAGCAATATCTACGCGCGTGACGGGTCACATGAGTGGCCGGCGCTTGGTCACATGACATACACCTTGATTACAATAATTATGTCATGAAATAGTAATATTTTATTGTTATTATGCTATTTAAAGCGCCGATATTATAAATTGTATGTGTGGATAGTGTTTCTTTAGAAGGTAGCGTATGGATGTCTTTTTTTGCATGTGAATATCGTTTTGGTAATTAAGTGTTTTAACTGGTTGTTCATTATGCGGTAGCTAGAGAGAACTCAGTGAGAATTCTTTCCGTTATAAAAAAATTAGGTCCAAAAATATCGATTTCATTTTAGTGACATTTTTTTTGTGATGTGTGCGTATTGTAAAATGATAAAATATCATTTAATTTTCTCGCTCTAGTTACAAGACAGAGCGTGGCGTTAAGTTCCGCTATTTAACTCGCTCGCAAATTGTCTCGAAAAATAGTCGTAGAAAGAACAAAATAAAAATGGATATTATTATACATTATTCAATAATTTTAGACCATATAATAGAGTTTCTCGTTTACTGTGTCAATATTAACTTTACCTTGTGATAGTTGGAAAGTTATTAATATTTATTCACATATTGTATTGACTATTTACATATACATACTGACGTCACGATGTAACTCGTAATGTCGTATTATTACCATTTCAAATTTTACCATCTATAGGCATATAAAAACTACAGTTAAAATTGATTTATATTGTTTAATCTTGACTAGTAAAGATGATTATTTTAATAAATTAATAAATTTTACAAGTATTTTGTTTGTTGTTATTAAATTTACCTTTACAGTTCAATACTCGTTTGAATTGGAATGCATACAATGGTTATAATATTTATTTTAGACAAATTTATTTTACTGAAAAAAAGAATCTAAAATTGTTAGGAAAATAGGGAACGTAGGGTGTCTTATCTAATGATAAGACACCCTACGTTGTCTTATCATTAGATAAGACACCCTGCTATATGCAGGGCTATCCGGGATGCGGCGTAGTGGTGAAAAAAAGAAAAATGTTTTAGATTCTTTTATTCATTTAATGCAGTTTTACTGTTTATAAACCTGTTAACTATTCAGCATATTTAGGGGCAGGCAGAGAAAACTTAATAATTTATCATTTCATTCTTCATTTTCTGTTTGATATAGAGATATTGGATGTTGCGTGACGCAACTTAACGACGCACTTTTTCTATTTACATATTTAAATATAAATATTTCTCCCGTTGAGATGAGTTGAGATAAGACAGTAAGTCGGACAGGTTTCAATTGTTCCACTTGATTGCCTCATTTTATATAATACTTACACTTTACAGTGTAATTGTTTTATCATTACATTAAAATACTAATTAAAATAACAAGCAAAGAACAAATTAACTAAACGTTTTAATAAAAAGAAACAAATACAAAAAAATAAAAAAATGTAAAAAAGTGAGTCTCAGAAATGCTATTTTTCACCCTCCTTCTTCCTACTCTAGAATATTTAAATAAAAGATTAAGTAATACATTTTATGTTTTAAGATTCATATCAGTATTGAATTTGTTCGTTTTTTATTGTCCAGATATACAGCAACAGTTCGACAAGCGGCACAAATGACAGCTTGGCGAGTTTTACAGTAGTGCCAAGGCGAGGAAAACTTGGCCTAGCCTTACTTATATCTGTATCGGAGCCTGCTGATATGTAAGTTTTTATACTAGAACTCTATATCATGACAAATTAACAAACTATGGAAGTTAAAGATAAGTCTCTCTCGCGGACTGTCTCATATGAGGATGCAATTGCAAAAGTGTCGAACTGAACCGAAATACCGCTAATATCAATAAATATATGATATAAAGTGAGCAATTATAGAAAACGTAAAGTACACTGAGCTTAGATAATTGATATTTTTAATGGCTTAACTTTATTCGAACCAACAGTTCCTGAAATCAGTGCGTTCAACCAAAGAAGCCCTTCTGCTTTATATTATTAGTATATATTAATTTCTAATTTGTTTATATGTTGTGAATGTTAATATTTATTATATACAAAGATTTTTATCTGTCCATTGCTGGTATATAATGGCGAATTGTAAATATCTCTTAAATAACAGGAAAGCGAAAAAAGTTCACTATTTTTTTTATGCTTATTAGGTAAATAAATGATACAATATTCCATGCGAAATGTAAGCCCACACTTTTCACATATACATAATATATAGTGTAGATTAAATATACATATAAGTACATTTTATACTAAATACATTCTATATAACTTTTTAATATCTTTTTTTAAATAAATTGACAAATGTTGAAGTAATTTAACGCGCCATTCATTCTCGATGACGCGTAGCGTTCGGAAATGTAGTGGAATTTTGTAGTAATTTAAAAATAGCGGCCCACTTTTATCACGTGGTAAATTGATTGCGCGACGCGATAAAAACAATTAAATGAACGAATTTTTAGTTTTAAATTCGACTTTTTATTATGTAATTTTGTGACATTATGTAATATAATTTTCTTATATTTCTTTCCCTACATACGTATTATATTGTATTTTCATTTCTTATTTGTACACAAAATAATGTAGATAGGTTCTATAATAATGCTATATACTATCAATTTGGGTCTATTTGAACGAAAAAGTTAAATATTTTCTGACTACTATTAAAAAACATACATAACAATATACGACTTCATACGAATAGGACTTGAGTTATTTTTCATTCAGTTTATTGATTGGCACATAGTTTTAGTTGCCATAAAGTTGAAGAAAATAATGGCGTCATAAAATTATTAGCGCTATCTTCTTCGTCATATATTTTTTTAAACGTACACTACGAGTACATTAACTATGAAATCATGTACGACATTTATTGGTAGTAATAAATTCTAGAACTAAAGAAAATAATGGATTTTTTATAGCTCCATAATCTATTATTAACTATTATTAAAGTGAGCACGTTATTATGTACAAAAAGCATATGAACTGAGACAAGTGAAAGAGAGTAAAAAAAAAATATACAAAAAAGGTGTTTCATTTTAAAATGATATATAGTAATTATTTCAATTACGTCACGTTTTTATGTAAGTAAATAGCTAAGTTGTGTAAAAGTTCATTCTAAAGTTTACTATTGTAACTTATGGTCTAGTGTTAATTAAAATAATTATAAAATGGTGATAGTGATGAATAACTCCTATGTATCTTACATGTAAAATTCTATTGATTTAAAACACGCAACTTTGTCTTCATATTTATTTTTATATTTTTTATATAAAATATTTATAAGATATATATAAAGATATATATATATATATATATATATATATATATATATATATATGTATATATAAATATTTATATTTTGTTTTTCTTATGAAATAAAAATACTTTTTATGAGTTTTTTTTAAAAACGTATTTTTTATTTAACTGTAGTCTAGCTTTTTTTTGGTCTCTTGGTTTTTCAACATTTTACATTATAACACTTAGGATATAAAATTTTATCTGGTTAGCAACTGATTGCCAGAATTACTTGTAAGACGAGTACTAGCATCGGGCAATATATTTACTAATAAAATTGAATATATATTTCTAATTTATTGGTCGTCCGACCATCGACGTGCAAGCTTTATCTTACATATCAATAGAACATTGGCCAAAGCCACACTGCAAGTAACTTTGGTGCGGTCGATGCGTGTGTAGCCTCCAGCTAACGTGACGCTGTGCCCGCAGGGACGCGGTGCGGCGCTGCATGGAGGCGTCCCCGCAGCTGGTGGCGCTGGTGTGGCGGCTGCGGCGCGCCGCGGCGGGCGCGGGCCGCGCCTTCGTGTCCACGCTGCACGCGGCCGCCGGCGACGCGGCCACGTGGTGAGTCACGTCCACGTCGCGCATGTGCGCATGTGGCGGGGCAGGCGGGGGAACCTAGTATTAGGACACTCCATTCCTCACTTTTCGTCGAAATTTCGTTTTTCGGCATTGCTTGTTGTGTGGCGGAACTCGATCTTACGCCGCGCTTTATATTGTTACCAGAGCGAGGAAATGAAAATATTAAACAATTCATTTCCCCGAGCAGGAATCGAATCCACAACCTTTTCCTTTATAGTCACATGCACAGACAGATATCGTAGAGCCAAAGCTATTTTTCATACAAAACCCAAATTGAACATGTAAATCTCTTGAAAATTTCTCAATAAAATACCACTTTTAATAAAGTAGTCTAATAAACTTCACGCAAACGAAGTGGAAGGCGGAAGTTTTGACTTTGGTACATTGGGTTAAAAAAAAATTATATACAATTCTTTCATCGATATAAATTAATTATTAACATTTCGTCTACATGTTATCTGTGTAATAATTTGAAATAAAAAAATATATAATTTAGTTCCATTTTAACTACAATTCTGAGACATTCGTCAAAACTTTGATAATAATGCAAAATTCTAATGAATTATAATTTCTTCACCGACATAAGTAGAACACATTTTAATAAACGTATTTAACATCAATATAGTTGAATTGATGGTGATCCACTTATTTTATAGGAGTTTAAATTCAATTTCAGGGGCAAATCGATTTTATAGTCCATAATAATTTATTTTAATAGATTAAAATCGATTATTTATCCTCTCATATTTTTTTTTATCAGCTTCACGCTGTATCCGGTACACAGCAGGGTAGGCAGAGGGAACCTAGTGTTAAGACACTCCGTTCCCCACTTTCTGCCGAATTCTGGAGGCATTGCGTGTTGAGTGGCAGAACTCAACGCCGCGCTTAACCTCGACACCAGAGCGAAGAAATGGAAATATAAATTTAAGTAAATATTTCATCTCCTCGAGTGGGGATCGAACCCACAACCAGTCGGTTTTACAGTTACACCTAGTGCCGCTGCGCCACGACTGGCCTCTCATATTTCAGGTTTATAAACTAAATATTAACACCGTTATGCCCAATTTGTTTTGTAATCGATGTTTTTAGTCTTTTGCTGGACTAAAGCCAAAAGTGCTTAAAGCTATGAAGCGTATATATTATTGTCAGTTGTCGTAAATCATAAGAAAAAAATATTTGCTTTATATCATTAAGAGCTATTTCAACGTCCGTGTGTCTTTTATTGCAAAAATATTATGTCAAGAATATTTTTTTATATTGTAGCAATGATATCTTTATGATTTCTGTGTAGTTTTCTATTTTAAAATGTTTCATTGAACTTGTGCTAAAAGATTTATATTACGCTTAGATATATTTGTATATAGATTGTTTGAGACAGTCATGGCGCAGCGTCTGACTGTAAACATAACGGTGGTAGGTTCTATTCCAATGAATGAATGGAGAAAAATGGAGAATGAATAATTTTCATTTTCTTGCTCTGGTAAAAAAATAAATCGCAGCATTGATATCCGCTTCTCATGTCGAACCCGTAATGTCACTAATGAGTCAGTGCGTAAGGAACGGAGTTCCTTAAAAGTAGGTTCCCAGTACCATGCTATAAGCAGAATACATTCTGCTGATGTATAAAATACTTACAAATTGTAGTACAATTTTTTAAAAATAAAAAAAATTGAGCAATGAACTGGTATCGTGTTGAGTAAGGCTTCATGAAAGAATATATCTATTGCACTTTTAAATAATTTTGGTTAGTTTTTCAATTAATATTTGAGTATGTTTGTATAAGATACTCATATTAATATGATAATCATGCTAAAATATATATTTACGTCTTCTCACCTCTAAAAGGAAAGCAATCTATAGAATTGTGATAATAACAAGGATTTATAGTAACATCATATTCGCACTTGTGCCATAATTATTTAGTACGTCTAGAAGTGATAAAATCTAAAACTTTAAAATAATCAGATACCTGTGTTTGAATATCTATTTAGTACTTTTATTTATATCTTCGTGCTATTCACGCCAGGTGAAAACAATGAACTTCGTTCTGTCCTGTTCTAATAACTACATGTATGTACATATATCGCACTGAGTCACTACTTTATTTTTGTGTATCAATGAACCTGTCTATACTTTTAAGTTTCCAATGATTTTTCTGGCGTTGTATATAAGAGATTCGTTTTACTATATTGGAAGACGTATTTTAAGTTTACATTCAAATGTATTTTCTGATAACTATAGCATCAGAAGTGAAGCTCGGTTTCCACCCCGAGTGGAGCAGGCCCATTAAGAACTCCGTTGAACTCGCAAGAGTAAACTGCATACTTGGATTTCCACCAATAAATAGTTAAAATTAACGTTGAAATTAACTAGGTTCGCAGTAATGTTTATATTAACAATTCTAGGTAGCGGAGTGAACTAATTACAAAATACAAAACTCTTTGTTGGTGGAACTGTAAATCTATTTTATTTAAAAAGGAGTAAGTTCCGCTTATGCTTAGGCGAAACCTACTGCTCCCACGCACCCGCCCATCATTCGTATTTCACAGTGGAAACCAGATTGTATGATTGCTAGATGAATTAGAGGATATAATTTACGAGATTTATATTATTGTTAATAAACAGTCTAAGTCAAAAGGCTCATCTTTCTCTCTAGCTTCGAAAACTTTTGTTACAAAACCTTCTCTTCTATCTTCTTTTTGCTTTGTTATAATCTGGCTCTCTCGTCTGTCCACTTAGACTTCAACCGCAATAAGTACTTATTTCAACGCAATAGGCACATCATCTTATCACGGTACACTTTGCCTGCATTTTGAATGAATTTTTTCTCCCCATGAATTTGAACTTATAACAGTCGGTGTAATTACCAATTAATATTTGATAATTTTAAAAGTCAATAAATTTCAGGCTATCAGATCTCATATACGGGCCGCGGCTACAATCGGTATGGCTGGAGCTGGTCACGAGTGACCCGCGCCTGTCTAACAAAATGGCGGACAGGCTGTTGACGGACTTATGTTCAGTTCTAACAGCTGGTGACACGAAGAACACGAATTTGTGAGTATTTTTTTTGTGTTATTTAATAATACATCTATCTTTATAAATATTTGTTCTAATCACGAGATTACTTCATAAAAATATGACAATAAGGAAAGTATAACAAACTTATACAGTTTTATAGAAAATGATGAATCACGTTTTTTTTTTATGAATCACGTGAACGTTGACTATGATAAAATTTATATTTCCGGACGTTAAAAACACGTGATGTTGGTAAAAATATTTCGTTTAGTTTTATTAAGAGTTTTCACGTTATTTTATGACACACTTTTATAACGACTACGCCTCTGTTAAAATCACATGATGTTAATAAATGGTTATGCAAACATATTATATGTATATTTTTTGGTCTATATTATTTATCCGTTTCGTGGTTCTACGCAGCTTTATTAAGTTAATTTATCGTCATAAGTGATAATCATTTTGTGGTTTAGCAATTAAAATTTTCTTTAAGCCTAGAGTCGCAGCTCCTTACGTATGTGTGACTAATTATGTCAAGACCTCTGTCATATTTCGTTATTCTAAAATATGTGTTTGGAGATAATAATTATTTATAATATTTTTTTAGACCTTTTATTCTGCCTGTTTCCTTTAACCACTTGTATAATTCATTTGTTAATTTATTATTAAATTTTGGTAATTATACATTAACAAGTAGAATCTACTACTATTGTATTTTATTGTATCCATTTTTCAAAGGCTCTTATTAACAACAACTCATTCGAATCAATAGCCTAACTTTAACAGCTGCCATATCATTTCAATATTAACAATATGTCAATAAGAAATAAAATAAAATATTCTTATTTAGAAAACGTATAAAAACTTGAACATAGCGGGTCTCGAACCCGCGCCTCCTGGCCTCCTTCGAGTCCCGCTACGTTCAAAAATTTTTATACGTTTTCTAAATATGAATTTTTCTTTCCTAAGTGTGGATTAACACTTTAAAAGAAATGTTAAATAAATAAAACATTTTGCTACTATTAAAAATTTCAAACAAATTTCATAAATTCTTTAGTAATCCGTAACAATTACTTTCGTATAAAATTCAATATAAATAATATAAATACGAGTAAGTATTTTTCTGTATTTGTTTTGGGCAGCATCCAAAATCCTAATATTAAATACATTTTTGCCAAAAAACCATTTATCTTTGGACAATTTCTTCATCCGTTAATTAGTGACACGTGTAGATGGCATCATTGTCAAGTGCAAGTGCTTTTATTTATTTTTAACGCTGTTTGTAATTTTGGCCTGTTATTTTTATGCCCCTTGTTTACGTGTTTCTCACGTGATTGTGTATCACGCCATTTTCAATGGACTGACGTTTACAAATTGTTGAAATTAGTTGCGTAATTCGTGTGGGTGTTAGGACAAACGCTTCCAGAGAAATATATACGTTTTGAAATTTATTTTGGGAGTATAATGATTTATAGAAGAAGGTGACTGTTAATTGACGCCCTTCTGACGTAATTATTACGTTGCCTGGTTTTATGAAGATTTTAAGTTATAAATAATATTTAATATCTTTTGCTCAATACCTGTCATCGACAATGTAATTTATTGGCTTATTCTTAATGGATTATCATAAAAAAAATGTGACAGTAACAAATATATGCATACAGCATCTTCTAATACTTTTTGTACAGTTGTTTACTTTATAAATATTATCAATAACAAATTTAATTCCTCTTTTACAGTTTTATCAGTACTCTACTGACGTACGTGTTAACATATCATCTCGGGTGGGTCACTACAGTCAGTCCTTACGACACCATCGATCCTCAAAACTTTTCATCTGACCAGAATGATACTAGAAGGCCCTATAACGCATTATGGGCGCAATTGACGGACCTCTGCGGTAGTATCGGGTTTCCACCCCGATCTGCTAGAACAATTATAGCGGGGTCAAAAAACGTACAATTTATTACCAGACTATTGGCCGTTCTAACATATTTTGTGCGTTGTGGTGACGTAAGGAAGAACGACTTCAAGTATGAAGACTGTTTGCTCAAAGAAGCGAAATTTGTTGATGTGCAAAATGTAGAGCAATCGAGGACGAACTATGATGTTAAAGAATGTTTCAACTTAAAAGTACCGTCATTTAACAACAGTAATAGCAATGGTAGTGACAGTACGTTGACGGCAAGCGATCTAAGTTTCAAGAAAACTGCTACGTTAGTGAATTTGCGCTCGCTCTCTAGTTCCGATTTAATGGGAAGGGCCAATCAAAGCCAAGGCAAGTTGCGGCGACTCCCAAGTATGCTTCCGTTACAAGACTTCTCGGATTCAGGCACAGATTTATCATCAGAAGAATGTGATACAAAACAAGTTGTGTTCGTCCTTGGTGACGACGAGAAGTTAGTGGGACTGAAAAATAAGTCTAATGGAAGAAAAAACACGAAGAAATCATCTAAAAATGTCAACGAAACGCCAGATCTAGAGAAGTTAGATGAGAATTCTTGTTCCAACGTATGCGAGAAATCCAAACGAAACAGTCCGTCTAAGTGCTGCGGTCAGACACTTCAACATTCCAAACCAATAAAACATTCCGGTTTTAAGTTCGAGTTCGACAAATACCCACAGATAGTCACTAATTATATGAAGAGCAAAAACTTAGAAATACTAGATAGACATTATATAGGGAAACCGGGGAATTTGAAGTTGGATAACTTTCAGTTCGACCCGACTTTCGTTCCGCCGATACAAGAGGAGAGATGTGAAACGTGTTACAAGTGCCAATTGATGGAGTCGATGTTGCAAACGCCCACTAATGCTTCGGAAATGGAATATATGAACGACATGCCGCGGTCCGAGCCACAATATGCAAAAGAGACTATAGTAAAAGAAACTACACATCGTGAGTTATCCCCAAAATCGTTTGTTAGGACGCAAAAGGAAAACACGTTAGTCGTTAACGTCAAAAGTAAAGAGTCGCTAGAAAAGATAGAAAGTAATAGTAAAGTGATGAATGTGAAGCAAGTGATAGAGTTCCCATTGAAGCAAGTTTGTTCGAGTAAACCGCAAAGTCAAGTGCGATCGGGCTATGACGCGTCGCTGCTCGGTGGAGTTACAAACCATTATGTACCTGATTTAATTTTACAAGGTTAGTCTATATTAAAATATTATTAAAATTTAGTTTAGTTTAAGTAAGTCCAAAGTGACGTAATGGTACAGCGACTGACTGTAAAAGCGATGGTCTTGTTGTTATTTGTTGTGGAAAAGGGAATGTTTTGGCACTAGGTTCTATCTGCCTACTCTGCTTTGCGGGATAAGGCGTCAGACTGAAAAAGTGATATGACGTTATTAGTGGATGTAATTATGGAATTATTATAATATACTCTTATGTATACTAAAATATTAGTAATATAGTTAAACTATATCATTATTACTATACTAAATTACATACCTCACATTCTGTTACGGCTTTTTAAAATATTTTATAATATTATTTCATATATAAATTTAAAGCGAGCTTAAAAATTACATAATCTAAATTTTTTAGTTAAATAAAATAAATCAGTTTCACACAGTATCCCGCACACAACATCTTACGCAAAGGGAATCCTTGTGTTAAAACTGTTTGTTCTCCACTTTCCGCTAAATTCCGGAGACATTGCGTATTGAGTGGCGCCACTCTTTGCCTCGATACCACAGCGAAGAAATGAAAATATAAATTGAAATAAATGTTTTATTTCCTCGAGTGGCGATCGAACCCACAACCAGTCGCGGTTACAGTCACAATTTGTGCCCCTGCGCCACGTTTAAATTTCACAACACGCTTTCTGTGTGTGAATTCGGAGGGGAAACGTAGGCAGAGAGAATCTAGTGTTAACCTACGCTTTATAGTTATATTACGCTTCATCTATTTTGAAACTATTTTATAATTTTTTATAAGAGGCCGTCGTGGCGCAGTGCCACAAGTTACTGTTACTGAAAACGCGACGGTTGTGGGTTCGATTCCCACTCGGAGGAATGTTATAATCTTTAATACGTTCATTTTCTTGCTCTTGCAATAAGGCAAAACGCGACTTCGAGTATTCCCACTCGGCGAGAATTCGGAGGAAAGTGGGGACCGGAATGACTTAACAATAGGGGAACTATTTACTGTTGCGGGATACAGCGTGAACCTGTAAAAAAATGTATATAAAAATGTATACGATTTTTAAATCCATGTTTTATAATTAAAGGAACACTATCAAGCCCCAGCGCGTGGGAGGCGGACCTCCGCCGGGACCTAGATCTCACATCGTACCTGAATAAAACCCTCAACTCACCAGTACAAGCTGTGGCCATCATCGGTGATACTAACACGTGGTGAGATTTATATTATACTAGTATTTACGTTATACTTACTTTATAAGTTAATTAGGTGGAAACAAAATGTGTAAACCAAAATTACCTTTTGTGCTGGGAAATGTAATTACGCAGACCGTCCGCACTTACTGACGTACGGTACTGGGGGACTCACCGGTGAACCCGATACTACGCATTAAAACCCTCTACATCAATATGAGACTTTATGGATGACTTGGAGGAGAGTCGCCCCGACCATGCTGCAGTACTCCGCTAGAGTAAGAGGAGTTGCAAATGCGCATATCACCTACCCCCTGGCCTGAACAGCGGCGTTCAGTGCAGTGGACTAACTCACAGGAGGAACGGCTTACCGTCGGGGATCCCTGGTCTCCTGTCTTCATCGCTGGATCAGGGCATCTCCCGTTCTCCTACTGATCGGCGCGATAAAACTAAAATGATACTTACAGCACGCCCTCAATCGCTATAAACATTCACTTATTTTCCAGGGAGGTGCGTCTTGTGGGGCGGGAGTGTGGGTGCGGCGGCCTGTCCCCGCTGGTGGGCGGGATGCTGGACGCCATACCCGCCATGCGAAACGCCCGAGTGCCTACACACCAGGTGAATAATGCATTTTTTTTGTTTATTAAGTTCTTTCAGCTTCACTTTAGTGCTTATAATTATTTAATTTAAATATTTTATCACACCAATAATAATAAATCTAATGAAGCTTTGGTATTTCCACATGAAGCTGTGCTGGGTTCACATGAGATATGCATGCTTTTGTGTAAATTTATATGTTTTTATTGCCGTGTGATCCCGGCCTAGAATAGGATCACCCTGGTACTTGTGGTGTCGTAAGAGGCGACTAAAGTACGTGTGGTAGAGTCACGTCGCCAGCAATGGCAACACGCATGGGCAGACTCGACCGGATCATTACCACCCCCGGCATTTAAAACCGGCGTGAAGTAGTGGCTTTATGCCACTGCGTTTCGCATCAGGTAATGCCGGGCTCCGGAGCCCAACCCACCTTACAGGCAGGCAACGCACCTGTAGCTCCTCTGGTGTTGCACGGGATCGTGGGCGGCGGTGATCACTTACCATCAGGTGACCCGAACGCTCGTTTGCCTTGTCTTTTCCATAAAAAAAAAATTATCATAAGCCTGATTAACATATTTTTATTTGTTCCAGTGTTTTCTCTACCTAGAAAGTAAACTCCGTGAACTATGTGTGTTATCAAAAACTTTAGCTGACATGTTGATGTCAACCGATTTCTGTGACATTGCAACTGTAACTAAATCGTTAAATATCGATGTAAATGATGTACCGTTGCTGTTGGCAGTCGCCACTACACACACGCCACAAGTTGCTATGAGATATGGCGTAAGTTATAGATGAAATTATTGAAACTAAATTAAATTATCATTGTGTGGAAAGTAACAAAAGTTATTATACTTTAATAAATGAAATCATTAAATATCTATATAAATGAAGTCATTATATTTTGTAGTCGGTACACACATATACTTCCAAAGTTGCTAGATATGACGAAAGCTATAGGTAAAATTAATAAAAGAAATCATTCTACTTTATTTTTTTGGAAATCAGCGTAACTCTGTTTAAATTGTTAAACATCAATACAAATGTGCTGTCACTTTTAGTAGTCTGTACAACATATTTAAAAAATAAGATTAATATGAAAAAAAAAAGGAAATTGTAATTGTGTCTATTTAGTGAAAATTTGTATAAGTTAATATTTGTGGCAACTTATGTGATTATATTTAAATACACTGTACAATTTAGTAAACTGAATAAATAACCTGTGTCCACTTTGCTTATCCCACATAATGATATAATATTTGAAAATAATAAATGAAACCACGTCCTATTATATATTCAAAAAAGTATTAAAAGTTATACAAATTTAATTCAATTATATTTTGTTCTTGGAAGATGGCTGTTATTAATATAAAATTACGCTTTAAAACATGCATACGCGTATAAGACTAAATGTTTCATAGTTCTTTGAAATAGTTTTCGACATTGATTGACATTGTAATACGCCGAGTACAGTCGACGAGTGGTGACTGCTTTGAAGTTATATTTTGTAAACTTTTGCACAATGACAACTTGGATAAAAGTAAGAAATCAAATCTGCGCAGCCCCATAGCTAACCTCAGGGCGGCCACGATTCGTCGAACGTATTGTACTTGTTATATCTATGTTTCAATCTCTTTACATTTATTACGCCAAGAAAAACGCTAGGATTTACATATGTATGTATATATATATGTATATCTTTAAAAATCACTGAAAGTGTACAAAATATTAGATTTTTTATAAATTGTATATTTATTATAAACATATGAAACTGTGATTGAAAAAAAAAAGAAATTTGTGAATATTATTTTTTGTTATCATTGAGATAAAAAGTATTTAATTTATATAAGGTCACATGGTGTACCATAAAGTATTAAAATTATAGATTTTCGATATGTCGTTTAACAAAAACGAAGTTAATTGCTACTAGTATATAAAAAATATTTTATTACTTATATTCAAACTACTGAACTTTATAAAATTACATAGTTATTATATATAATATATAAAAAATATATTTTTTCTAAATCAAATTAGCTTTACGCTGTATCCCGCAAACAGCAGGGTAGGCAGAGCGAACCTAGTATTGAGACACTCCGTTCCCCACTTTCCGCCGAGTTTTGGAGGCATTGTTTTGGTGTGTTGAGTGGCGGAACTCAACGCCGCGCTTTGCCTCGATTTATTTTAAATATTTATTAAATTGGCATCTATATTCACTATGTAAATGCAAAATGTAACTTGATTTTTCTATTTTGTATTTTAATCTACCCTCTTAATTCATCCTTTTATTTACTTTTATTTTTGAGATATTAGACTGCTACTATACACGGACAATATAAATTTTCTTTTCATGGCATTTCAATTCACAGCTGTTTCTAATCTACCGCTGGTTTCTAAGTGTATGAGATTAATAGAACATTTTATGTTATATTATAACTTAATCTTAACTTATTACTTATAAATATTCGATAAATTAGTTTTCAAATCGATTTAGCTAACTGATATATAATACATTGTTTTATAATCTGTGGGTTACTCGGACTTAATACGCTTTTTTATAATATCACTTAAGTGATATTATAGTTATTATAATAATAAACATATCTCTTGTAATATTACAAATATGAAATGAAGATATTTAAATAGCTGAATAGATTTAGTATAATAGTGGATATTACGATGTAAAATACTCTTTGAAATGTACCTTAATATAATCAACATAACGAAGGTGATATGTAAAATAATAGAATTGTGATTAATTTGAAATATTTTTTTTTATATTTAGTAAGATAATAAATTATTTTTTCATATTGAATTCTGTTTTTTTATGAATTGAATATTCCATCATTAACATCATTCGGTTTCGTTCGAAGCATCGCCCACTCTTGCACATGAACACTACAATTATTGGGTGTATCAATATAAAACATTACAACTATAGTTTGGGAGACGAAGAGGGAATTTTGCGGGTTACTCGAGCGTATTAGCAAATTATAGGGGAGAAATCTTGTACCCTGTAGCGTACCCTTACCACATATGAATAATGTCTTTGACAGCTAAGATGCTCTACTACTATTTTATAATTGTTTTGAATTGTTCAATATAGGTGTTTTATATTGTTATAAGTTAATATAAGGGAATGAAAATAACAATAAAACGCCTACTAGACTCATATATACACTCTCTACACTCATATATACAATATGGACCGGAGTCTTATGGCCGAACTTATAAAACTTATCTTGGCAAAATATATAACCTACAGGTTAAAATAACAAAGAATTTAGTTTCTAACAATATACTACGCAAATATCATAACAATGAATCTGAACTGTATACATTTTTAAAAATCCTACCTGTACATAGCCAATTAAAATTCAATTTATTAAAAAAGTACTTTTTTTGCAATGAAATTAACATTGCCGTTAAACATCCTGTACATACGCGAACTGTCTCTAGAAAACAGTTACGGACAATACGAGCCAACAACGCTTACGCCGAACGCACGTCGGCCTACCTCGTACCGAGAATAATAAATGATCTCCCATTAAATGTATGTAATGTTATCAATAAGGAAAATATAAAAAAGTGTTAAAAAATATTTTGTCAATAGTAATTAAGTTTATTTATTTTATTAATTATTTTTTTTTATAAATTTACTGTGAATAATAGTGTTAAATATTATTTATTATTTAACTTTATTGCAAATTAGAATTGCGTAATTTAAAAACATTTTTAACATCATTACAAACCTTTTTGGTTTTTTAGATGTTATATGTATTGTTGTTCTTGTATTAATTTTTAAATGGTAATAAATTGAAAAAAAAATACATAGATATCTACAAAGTGTTTTTGTTATGACTACTTTAAATGAAACCACAGTTTTCACGACTCTATAAAAACGTAATGCAACTAAAACAAAAGAGATTTTTCAAAAAATGAAAAATTGATTTTTTCAAATATAATAATTAATAAAATTATTGATGTAAGATAAAACGCCACTTGTTAAGAATGACGCACATAGACACAAACCTATCAAAGCGATAATGCCGCACACGTGTCTTTCACGAAATCGAGTTGCAGGTAATGGCGGCGATGTTGAATTGCGTAAAATAGATCCCTTTCTCGTTTTGGTATGTTTTATGAGGATGATCGTTTAATATAGACTGAGATCCCAGGGTCCCCAGACTTACGTCATTTGGAGCTGCCTCTAAAAGGGCCCACTTTCAAGTTGGTGGGAACCCATACTGTCTTAACTACATATTAAACTAATAGTCCTAAAAAAATGGAGCTTTGCTAAAATGACGTACATAGGTCTGGCGGCCCTGGAATCTTGGTGTAGTAGTATTTTTGTAGTAGCAGGTGTTTACATTATTGGCATCTATTCGTAACTGCGTCATACGAAATACAGATGGATAAGCATCGCGAAATGAAAAAATAATTCTGCTCCCGTAAAAACCTTTCACTCTGTATATGATTTGATTTGCGTAGTCTTCTGATTTAGGTACATTTGATATAAATGATGATATCTCTAAGATTTTCTATGAGAATACATAAAACATAGATGGTACTAAATATATTAGAATTGTACANAAAGAATTTAGTTTCTAACAATATACTACGCAAATATCATAACAATGAATCTGAACTGTATACATTTTTAAAAATCCTACCTGTACATAGCCAATTAAAATTCAATTTATTAAAAAAGTACTTTTTTTGCAATGAAATTAAAATTGCCGTTAAACATCCTGTACATACGCGAACTGTCTCTAGAAAACAGTTACGGACAATACGAGCCAACAACGCTTACGGCGAACGCACGTCGGCCTACCTCGTACCGAGAATAATAAATGATCTCCCATTAAATGTATGTAAAATGTAATGTTATCAATAAGGAAAATATAAAAAAGTGTTAAAAAATATTTTGTCAATAGTATAATAGTAATTAAGTTTATTTATTTTATTAATTATTTTTTTTATAAATTTACTGTGAATAATAGTGTTAAATATTATTTATTACTTAACTTTATTGCAAATTAGAATTGTGTAATTGAAAAACATTTTTAACATCATTACAAACATTTTTGGTTTTTTAGATGTTATATGTATTGTTGTTCTTGTATTAATTTTTAAATGGTAATAAATTGAAAAAAAAAATACATAGATATCTACAAAGTGTTTTTGTTATGACTACTTTAAATGAAACCACAGTTTTCACGACTCTATAAAAACGTAATGCAACTAAAACAAAAGAGATTTTTCAAAAAATGAAAAATTGATTTTTTCAAATACAGGACATGACAATTTTTGTACAATGTATTAGAATTGTACAAAAATTGTCATGTCCTGTAGTCTAAAGCCATCTCATTAGAAATCCTGAGAATGCTAATGGAATAGATTCTTACAGAGATTATTATTATTATATTTTACTGATTTATTTATAATGAATAAAATAGAAAAGAGAAAACAAGTTTTTATATTATATTGCAAATAGAAATCTATGCTATAATAAAATAGAACAAAAAGTATGTCTGTACATTGAACACACATAGACAGATAGCCTGTGACTTTAATTGACATACTAAAACACAAAAAAAATATCTATCTGCCTGTCTTTCTATTTTTCAGGATCGGACAATAACCGGAAAAATTGAACCGATTTTTTTATAAACAAAAAAAGCAGGTGAATCCGCGCTGGGGTAGCTAGCTGGTAAAAAAAGCTTTGCTTTAAAATTAACAGGATTTTCGTGATATTTGTTAAAAACATGTTCGTATGTGCACGTCTCTTACAAGCTGACGCCATTAGCGGAATTACCTTATCACGAATATGCATTGAAAACCAACGAGATTTTGCCACATTTATATTTTTGGGTTGGAAATTCGTTTTGAAATTCTTTTGACACGCTAAATAGGTGAAGTATATCTCGTTAGTTTGATTGCCTTTTGTTGAATAATATTACAGAAAAAGCAAAAAACTTTTGTGATTTGTTAAATAATAATTTTAATTTGTTAGTTCCTACACAAAATATAAAAAATACAACAATACATAAGAAAGTAAAAGAGAAAACAAAAGTGTAAATTTGTTCACATTCTATCTTTTATTCAATTTAGGCATCCGAAAATAAAAATTGTGACTGAAATTAGGAAACGAAAGCTTTACACATTCCTTCCTAAGCTTTACAACTTTCCACACAATTTGTTCGCAAAATTACAAAAGCCTACAGGCGTTTATTTAGATTTATACTCCTAATAGTGACGATACCATTCCGTTAATGGCGGACCTCCTCGATAAATACCGGGAAACATTGCTGGCAATCACGAAAATTTATATAAGGGTTGTTAGAAATGTTCAGGATCAAAACTTTGGTTAGCCAGTTCCTCGCCTCGTTTCGATAAGAAATTGCTAGAACTCTACTATTAATATATATACAAATCAAGTTTTATTGCTTCACTTTAGTTATTTATTTATGTTATGAAATTTGCTATCCCGATGTAATAGGGTGGGTTCAAGTCATTTAGTAAGTTTAGTAACTTTTTTTTACTACGTTTGTGTCTTATATATCTTATAGATCGTTTAATTTTATTAATCATACGTTTGCCCAATTAATTTCATAGTAAAAAATATCTATGGAATAAAATTTTGATATACCTAACTTAGGATGTTGTGTCACTATTCCTAGTTTTACCATCTTATTGTAAAAATATTCGTCTTTTTGTACGATTTTGACTTAGAACGAGTAATTAGATAATTTCTCTCGTTTATTTAAATATATCGAGAAAGCGGCAATGTTGCGTAAATCATTGTAAAGTTATAGGAAAATTAAAACAGCATGCTCAGCTGGTTTGGGCACGTCGAACGAATGAGTGATGAAAGAATGGCAAAAACGATTTACGATGGCAAAGTGGTAAGCGGTAAGAGAGGTAGGGGGGAGACCTCGGTTGACCTTCGAAAACACAGTATCAAAGATACTGGAAGAAGGTCACGTAAAAAGCAGGAGGACCTCCCGGAGGGCATGTATGAAGAGGTTGATGACAGTGGACGAGGCAAAAGAGGTATGTAGAGACCGTACCGTTTGGCGCTCCGTTCTCTCTGACTACCCCGCTAGGGATAAAGCGTGAAGCTAGTTTAGTTTTAAAACAGCGTGTGTGACCCTGCCTCAAGGACCACGCCGGGTTAAATAAGGTATCTATATAACTATATATCTATATGTACAAATATGATATATACAGTGAAGCCTAAGGCTCTTTACCTCATTCAAAGGAGAAAAACATTTGTGCGTGAATTTCTTGCAATGTAAGTTGAACCAGCTCTATTTGTGATTCTAGGGTCTTTTTTTATTCTTTTCTATTCCAACCGTATGGAAATGACTACGGTAACATTTAATGTCTTTTGTTTACATTTTATAAAAGTAAGACTGTCAGCTGCCGTGAATAACATTTTGCATTTTGTATAGTTGAAGCTTGAAATTAGTATAATAACTTAACAATCTTGACATAAATTCTTTGCATTAAAAGCCGAAATAAAAGGGACCCAGAATAGATCCTTGTAGAACGCCTATACTTAGGGGAGATTTTATATATTTTATACTAACCAACAATGGTTTCAAGAATCCAGAAATATTCCTTGATTTAGATACGAGGCAACGAGATCGGGAGCCGCATCCTATATGACATAGTAATATAGTTTTAATAGCAGTTTAATTGTGTAGACCATGAGTCTACACAATTAAAGGCTTTGAATATATTAAAAAACACTCCAATCGCATTCTGCGTACTTCTTTCATGCGTCATAAATCTGCTTTAGAAGTGCAGCATCCGCATCCGTAGCTGACTTGGTTTTCCGTATCCGTAGTTCACTTTTCTCACATAGTAATAATACTTGTCGGTTTTTTACTATGTGAGAAAAGTGTAATCTGATCAAAAAATATTTTTAAAATATATTACTGCATGATCGAAATACAGAGATTGGTCTGTAGTATGCAGAGTCAAGTCTATCTTCAATTTTATAAAGCGGCATTATTTTTCAATATTTCATTAAGTCTCGCAAAGTACCAATTTCTATACACCTGTTAAAAACAAGATGACGAGCAATATTACATATGATAGTACCAAACAGTTTAACAGACATGTCCCACAAATCACGAGTTTTTTTTCAAGTTAAGACTTTATTAATTTATATTTAATATTTTTGCTCGGCCTAGATTCCAAATTTCATGATTTCAGTTGATACATTTTTTTTAAATCCTATGTGGATGAATGATCATAATTGGTGCAAAAAAAACTATAAGGAGAGTTTTAGTCGATAATTTGATGATCGATGTTTACCATTAACGACGGGGACTTTTGGCATTTTATTGACAATGGAGTACTCGAGGTCTCCACCAAATTTAAATATTGTCTTAATTTTTAATATTTGACCACTATTTTTATTACTACTTCAACTGAACCTGCTCGTACTAATAATAATTGCACATGCTATAACTCCCACACATTTAGCGCATAGTCAATGTGCCCATTGATCTACCGTGTGGTTTGCGGTTTCTCCTTCATCAGTACAGGAATCACCGACGTAATGTCATAATCAGATTTGCCTTCGGTTACCAGACAAGTGGCTACGGCCACAGCCAAAGTGCTACTTTACACAATAATATATACTCTTTTTATACAAGAGAAAACAATTTTACATTTTTAAATATAAATTGTTATAAACGTATTTTATATAATGTACTGTTAATAATTTTTAATCACTGTCTGCAAAGTTGCTGTTAATTTACAAATCAGAATCCGGAAATGAAGTAGGTAATAAGCTTTATAAAAATAAGTGTTATTAATTATCTATGCTATTATCGAAGACGACATAATGTAATTTTTATAATATTCACAGAATAAACTGAATAAAAATATATTCGACTTATAATATATTACATTGAATAAAAATATCAATTGATGTCAAAAAACTCAAGCATATTTTACATTTATTCATATATTCCCAAAATTAAAATATATGCCGTCTTGGATATATCATTCACATTAAAGATATTATAGTATTCACTAAATGAAAGGACATAACTTTTGAATTAAAATATAATCAAACCTTTCTTATAAATATTTTAAGCACCCTATAATTTTAATAGAGTCTTAAAATTTGCCAAAACTTAAATTGAAATGAAACTTCTTGAAAGCATTTTAAGAGCAAACTGTTTTATCTAAGTATTGAAATTTTTTCACGGATTATTTTAATTATTTTAATTATTATATAATTTTTACTTGGTGAAATATACAATTTCATATATCAATTGTTATTGTAAAGGTATATATAATATTATATATATATATATATATATATATATATATATATAATATTATTATGGATTTTTTTTTTATGTATAATATTATTTAAAAATTATAACTTTATACATTTATAAGCTATCAGTATGTTTACGTGAAAAGGAAACTAATATAAAATGCATTCTACGTAAGCTTCAGTTTCACGCTGTGTCCCGCACATAGCAGGGTAGGAGAGTCTGTTCGTAAAAATAGAATAGGGCTTGAAACCTTTAAGATATACGTAAAATAGAGTCCTATTAGAGTCATAATAGAGTCCTATTAGAGTCATAATAGAGTCCTATTAGAGTCATATTAGAGTCCTATTATTTATTTAAAAAAAAAACAGCTTCACGCTGTATCCCGCACACAGCAGGGTAGGCAGAGGGAACTTAGTGTTAAGACACTCCGTTCCCCACTTTCTGCTGAATTCTGTAGGCATCGCGTGTGAGTGGCAGAACTTAACGCCGCGCTTTGCCTCGACACTAGAGGGAAGAAATGGAAATATAAATTTGAGTATATAATTAATAAATTTCATCTCCTCGAGTAGGGATCGAACCCACAACCAGTCGATTTACAATCACACTTTGTGTCCCTGCGTCACGACTGGCCTCAACACCAGAGCGAAAGAGCGTATTATTTATTATGTTAGTAAAAAAAAGTTATAGTACATGTGATCCATTCTTGTTAGGCCAATATTATATTTTTGAAGTTCCTATCAAATATGTGCGGACTAAAAGTTAAATAGTTGTGGCAGATACAATAAAAAAGTAATAAATTAGTTGGCAATTGTTATCAAAATTGCATGGCAATACAAATGGCAGTGAAATTGTTATCAAAATTGTAAAATGAAGTGGAATTGTTAAATACTATTTGATTTAAATAAATACATATTTTGACGTTTGAGACCAGTCGTGGTGCAGGGGCACAAAGTTTGCCTGTAAATCGACTGGTTGTGGGTTCGATCCCCACTCGAGGAGATGAAATATTTATTTACATTTATATTTTCATTTCTTCGCTCTGGTGTCGAGGGGAAAGCGCGGCGTTGAGTTCCGCCACTCAACACGCAATGCCTCCAGAAATTGGCGGAAAATGGGGAACGGAGTGTCTTAACACTAGGTTCCCTCTGCCTACCCTGCTGTGTGCGGGATACAGCGTGAAGCTGATTTTTTTTATTTATATTTTGACCACTCCCACTCATTCATAGCTGAAAAATAGAGAAAACCAACGCAACATGTAATACTACCGCGGGTTGGCTTAGGTTTGTTTATCTAACTGACAAGCCCTTAAGGGTGAAAACCTATACAAATATATACTTTACTGTAGTTTCACACAACTATCTACATTCTATTTATATTTTTTTAACAGTTTTGTTTTCATGGAAATATATGATATTTATCATAAATGAGAAAAAAATATTGACAAACAAAATTAAATAACATAGTTTAAAAAAAATTAACTCCTTTCAAATTGTTATAAAAAAAGAAAACAGCCTACTACTACCTAAAAACGTCGAACTCTAGCAGCCCAGGTAAACCTTATAGAAGATAGTTATATAATGAATTAGGAAATGTACATATGAATTCTTTCCTATTCCAATAAATTATTATTTTGTACATTACTGCACTGACATCATTGTTTTTTTTAGAACTACTTATGCACAGCGGGTGGTTAATGCAAGTGATATGGCAAAAGTCATAATATCCGTAGAAACAATGTTGTAAATATAACAATATAACGCATAGTTTCACGAGGCTAGTGTGGCGCAGAGGCATAAAGTGTGACTGCAAAATCGATTGGTTCGATCTCCACTTGAGGGTATTAAATATTTATTAAAATTTATATTTTCATTCCCACTCTCTGGTGTCGAGGCAAAGCGCGGCGTTGAATTCCGCCACTCAATACGCAATGCTCTCAAATTTCGGCGGAAAGTGGGGAATGGAGGATACAGCGAGAAACTGACGTAAATTGAAATTGCAAACAATACAGTGCAAATATTTTGCATTTACATCATACGATTTATATCATAAACTTTCACAATTAGCGCACAGAGAACCGCAGCCCACCTAAAATTATTTGTGAGGCGTATATGTAAATTTGAAATATTTATTCCAGTTCTATACACCACTCCTCGTCCCTCGTTAGGAATTGTAAACGAGAGGCATAAAGGCGGTCTCATTATGATAATGGTCCATTCGATCAATTAGAGAACTTTTATGATGCCCATCGCCACAGAGGTGGTTTACGGGTAAAAACTTTTCCCATTTTCCATTCTAATAAAGAAAATTAATCATTGAGGGTATACGAAAGTTTTAGCGTAAATTTAAATTGTGAAGTAGTCTAAAGGAGTTTTAGGTAAATGCTTTGTTAAAGTAAACGTACAAGTTGTTATATTTGTTTAGGTACGAAATTCAAGGTTTTTTGTGTTTATTTTGTAGATTGTATGTTAGTTTTTTTATTTCGAAATCTTTATATATAAATTAATTAGTCATTATGTTGTCGTGGCTTCAATTGATTTAAGATTTCTGGCTTTCTTTTCGTAAGCTAGCTTCATGAAGCAATTATATTTTAGTATACAATGGTTACAGATCCATTTTGTTTATTGGACGATTATTTATTTATTATTATATACATATATGAATCCATAAACAAAATTCCTATCATTTTCCAATAATGTAATAAATGAACAACAGGCGCTGGATGAAAGCACAGTAATGACTGCATTATCGGTTTCACCTCAGGGTGTGCTCGATTAAGCGGACAATATATCCATCTACATTATAATATTATTATACAATGTGCCGTTATAAAGGATAATGGACACTGCAAACAATGTAATTTTTGTAATATAATAAAATAAAATAATAAATAAATCAGCTTCTCGCTGTATCCCGAATACAGTAGGGTACGTTGAGGGAAAATCTAGTGTTAAGACACACCGTTCCCCACTTTCCGTCGAATTTTTCGAAGCAATGTGTGTTGAGTGGCGGAACTCAACGCCAGGAGCTTTACCTAGGAGCCAGAGCGAAGATATGAAAATATTTAGAAATAATAATTCATTTCCTCGAGTGCAGATCGAACCAACAACCGTCGCGTTACAGTCGCACCCTTGTGCCCCTGCGCCAAGACGGTCTCACATTATATTAAAATAATACAAAATTTAACTTGGTCTAACTTTATGGTTCCTATAATATTTTTTATTTTTATTTTTTATTATGGTCCTATTTTTAGTTCTCATTTGGACTAGGACCTACTTGGGTGATCCACACAATAATAACCAAGATAATAGAACGAAAGGATTACTTATAAAATATTTTTATTTAATATAGCACACTAAAAATAGCACATCTCTTTCCGCGCGAATTTTAGACATTAACGGAATCCAACACATAAATATTTTAATCTTTTCAAAAATAAGCTTGTGAAATTTCTATAAAAATGCTTCAAAGCTTGAAAAAACCGCTAAGCATAAATCTTCTCACTTCTTCCGTACATTATATCTATACGTACGTATGTATATACATATATATAGCCGACCCTACTTAACGCTGTGTACACTGTGGTTAGGGCGGTGGCAGCGATCGATTCATTAGCTAGGTGTTTCTCGAGGACTGAATGATATAAGATTTTGCAGCGTTTCTGATAGAAACACTGAAAGAGTGTTCATGAAAGTTTCTCACTATTTAAATTTCTGTGTTTAACAGAAAAAAAAATTGATATACTTATGTTTATACATAGCTATTCGACTTTTTTTCGACATATTAGCCAAATATTGATAAATATATAATAATATTTAAATATTAAATGTTGGTATTACAGTAAAGTAATAATGGTGTGTGACACGCATGAAAGTAAACGAATAATCACATTTTGTACAGAAATGATATAATTTCACTTTTTGAAATATTGCAGGAGATGCAATTAGAGTCGGTAAAAAGTCTTTTTGGGTACATTTGATGAATTTAACTTTTTGTATTATAAAAAAATCTAACTACGTCTACGTTGCACCAAATGTGCAATATATGAAAATAAATACATTTTTGCTTTGCTACAGAGCAATCACCTTCTCAAAAAAATTCAATCATTCACAGCTTATGTTGATGGATATATTTACGGATATGGTGCTACGCTGTAGTGCCAAACAAATGTAAAGAGTTTTGACATCTTAAAAGTTTTTATACGAAATATAAGCCATATTAAATTTTCAAATACATACACTAAAATAAATTATTTTCACTTTACCGTTTAAGTAAGACAATGCGTGGCGCTGAGTTCCGACAATAGGTACGCAATGCCTCAAATTGGAATTGTAACAACTGGTGAACGGAGTGTCTAGACATTTTTGCTAGAGGTGGAATGGAGTCGAGTGCTAAACGAATAATTACACATGGTAAGAGAGTTCGATAAGAACAATTCGAAACTGTATTCAAAAGTATTGTGTTGAAATGTATTTTATAATAACACAAATCCTGCGTTGAATATTCAAAGAAATTACTTTTATCGTTCTTCAATAAATTGAGTAAGGTAAAGCCGATTACGAGAGGCAGAATTTAATTAAATTAACTTGAAATAAATGGCCTGTACATATCTATCTATAGCTATTGGTTATCACGTCTGTATCGACAGTTTGAGGGATAAATAAAGTGAATTAGTGACGATTGGCTTTTTCTCGATTTTGTATTGTGAGGAATTTTGGTCAGATATATTTTGTAATGGCTCTTGTCATTTTATTAATAGAGAAATCTCTCTCTCTCTCTCTTAATGAATGGCGTTTGACAGCTTATTGAAACTATTCAATTTATATTCTGTTGACGCGTATAAATAATACGCGTTACCAATACGATTTGTATGTCACTTTATTTTGTTTTATATTCAAAGGTATTTTATAACGAAGTTATACAGATGGTTGGTATTATATATATTATTAAAATTTAATTTTATTAATTTAATGTATCTTTTGTGCATTACATTGTATTTATACAACTTGCAAGGTAAAGCCGCAGGCAAAAGCAAGTGTATTATAATTTAGAATATTTTATGATAAGCGACGCGTGCAACTGTAGTATGACTCTTAAGTTGAGATAACTTTTTTTTATATAATAATATTGTTAGAAATCGAAAGCGGTTAACGTATTAAAAACAAAATAAAACACATATCGTCTATATTTTTCTACATTATTTAAAGAGATTTTACGTAATTGCAATAAGTGACTGACTACATTTCATTCAATAACAATACTTCAGAAGAGTTTTCTTCCAATAAGAACCGTTGCCTACAAGCAACTGCCTCCAATTGCTGCGATATTCTTCTCTCAGCCGCTCGCGGAGCGAGAGGGGAGACCGTTCCAGGGCTGAGCCCTGGTGACCTGACCCTGGTGAGCTGTCCCTGGTCATCCACCAGGGTGGTGGTCTTTCTTCGCTCATGGCTATGGGCGCATCATTGGGGTGGGCCAAGCCCTGTGGTTGGGAATCCATATCCGTAGGGAATGGGGGATAGAGGAGACGGGTAGGATGAGCTATATGCAGCTCGGGGGTCAGCCCAGGAGGGTAGGACGTCTGGTTACCCAGAGGAGGTCCAGCTTAGGCGACCAGCGACCGGAGCTGCAACTCAGGAATCGGATGGAGGAAGGATATCCCCCGGAAGTCGGCGTAAATCCGTTGGGCGGGTTTGCCACGGCGTGATGTCTCGAATGTGAGGGAAATCCGAGACATCGGTACGGTTGAAGGCGTCTCAGCGTCTAATTGTGGAAACATTTTTTATTTTTATTTAGTACATGTATACAATTTGCATGAATTCTTTTAAGATTTAAATGATAAGGGTTCGAGTCACCTATATTGAGCCTGACAAGAGTCTTTTCTCAGTTACCTCGTACCTATCTTAAGCACGGATTTATACAGGTCTTTTTCAGGTCAGTCTGACGCTCAAAGCTTAGAGACTAACACAGATCATTTCCTAATCACCCCGTACCATGAGCTACATGACGTAGAATTATAAAGACGGTGGTGTATCCGAGTCACCCCGATGTTCGTTATTTAACGAGACTAATATGGGTATTTTCTATCAGGAGTAAAATTATAAAAATTGTAAAGTATGGTTAACTTACTTTCAAAGATGCTGCACAGACCTGTATTTTCGCTCGGTTTAACCTGACAGTTCCTTATTATTCGTTCTCGATTCGATCCATTTTTTAGTTTTTATGGAATGACAATAAAATTAGAGGGACTAAAGGATTTTTTATGACTATTTAAACTTTATGAAATACAGTATATAGATCTCATAATCATAAATAGCTTTTAATTTTGAGATTACAAGATTTTGGGCGATGACACACAAAGATATGAAAACTTCGTACGTATCCCACTTTTGATGTTAGAAATCGGAAGCGGTAACATTTTTAAAAACAAGATAAAAACACATATCTACACGTCTATATGTTTCTACATTCGGAAATATGGAAAAAGATTCTATATCTATCCTCTTTTATACGAGTTTGCTAACATTATAAAATTTTTGCTTTGCAGATTTAAGAATTATATATTTTATACTGTTTCCTATGCAAATATAGATTAACTTTAGCGAGCGCTTTCTGAGGATTACAGTGGGGCCTTCAGTTTGTATATTCCCTCGAGATGTCTGCGTTTTCAATCTGAACGTTTTATTAATCTCCGGTCCATAAGTTGAATATATATTTTTATATTTGTATGTATATAACTTAATATTAAGTTAAGTTAAATTTATTTTATTTAGAAAACGTATAAAAATTTGAACGTAGCGGAATTCGAACCCGCGCCTCCTGGAAACCGTAGCTTGATGAGAACGTATGGCTTAGTGGTCAGAGCGCCTGGTCGGTTTCCAGGAGGCGCGGGTTCGAGTCCCGCTACATTCAAAATTTTATATAATACGTTTTCTAAATAAGTAACTTTGTTAAAATTGAGAAATCTATTATGCCTATATAGAGAACGGTTATTTATACTAAAAAATGTAATAAATTTTCCAAATTGTGATACAATTATTTGTTCTTTTCAAATTCATACGTAAGTGTATTAACATTTTCTTATTACCTACTATGAAAACTTTCTGAGATTTCATTTGAATTTATCAAAGTAAGTATATCTATAAAATCTCTCTAAAATTGTGAATTCAAAAAGTTTTCGTAAATTTGATTTCAGTCGTTTATAGCTCTCCTCGAAGTTGTAACTTGTCTTGACAAATTTTATAGATTTCTGCGGACGTCAATTCTCTTTGCCAAAATTTTGTTAACATGCAAATTTTGATCCGTACAATTTTGTCTTTCCTTTAAAGTTTTTATAATATCGATAAATAATGTAAATGAAAAATTTTAATAAGTAAATAAACATGTACGAATTATTATAATATTTTCTATGTTCCTATATAAGAATTTCTAGGGTTTCTTATATAGGAACTAATAAAATATTTTTATTTGCCGAAGATGACATGGTGCCACTCACGACATCATTCTAGAGAAATTGCGTGTAGAGTGGTGAAATATCGCGATGTCCCGTCGTATCTAACCGTTACGAAAAAGTAAATCATTCTTAAATGTAAACATTACCTCGAGTGGAAGTTGAACCTACAACAGTCAGATATTACCATATTACGTCAACTACATCAGAATTTCGTCAACTTTAAAATTATATAGATAAGTTAACCAGTTTATAGTGAAGTCTCGTATATGATATTCTCGTATTTCTCAAGTCTTTATCGATAGTCCTTAACAAAACCATTGTACAAGTGTACTTTAAGTAAGTACATATTTTTTTATATATTAAATCTTAGTCATAATTAGAGGTACGGAATTTTCGTATTTACGAAATAGATGCGAATAAATGCGAATAAATGCGAAATGTATGGTAATGTTCGTATGATGGATTGTTACGGCCTTATTCATAAAAAACCCTTATAGAACGTTTAAAACGTTCATTAGTTAAAATGCTCTAAAAGTTTATGAAACGTTCGATAACATTGCGTATTTATAACAGTTCTATAAACCTTCTATAACTAATATAAGACGAACGAGGCTTTCTTTCACATTGGCCAATTGTTTTGCCCATCTGTGGCTGCAAGTTCAACCAAATTAAATATAAACGTATTGCTAGAAAGTTTTTCGAAAATTCCTTTTTTCCAAGGACTTCCTCAAAATGAGCTAATTGATGGGTATGCGCACTTTCATAGGTTAATTCTTCGGTCTATTAATATAAATGAAAACCTCAATGTAAAGGACATATTGTTGACTGTCAAATGCAACTTTCCGTCCTTTGCTGAAGCAGCATTACAGAGTATTTGGAGTCCAACCAACACCGTGGACGCTGAACGCTTCTTCGGCATATACAATGTCGTCGTAACAGACCGAAGAACGACGTTTAAGGAGTCGAATCTTGAAATTTCTACAATGTTATATTTT